>OZ024822.1:55660863-56260863 GCA_964016985.1 Anodontia alba
ATCATTACCTGCAGCGTAGTAATCTTTTATCGGGCGCTAATATTTACCTGCTGATAGCAACACATTGTTGTTTCCTTATCATAAACTGCAGCTAAATAATCTTTAATTGTGTGCTAATATGTCCTTCCTGCACGCCATACATTGATGGTTGCTAATTATAAACTGCACCAAGTGATTTTTTTTATCGTGTGTTAATATTTCCCTGTTGGTAGTCATTCGTTGTTTTATGCTTATTATAAACTGCAGCAAGGTAATATTTCATTGTGTGCTTATATTTCCCATTTAATAGCCATACGTTGCTTCATGCTAGTTATATCCTGCAGCAGGGTAATGTTTTATCGTGTGCTTATATTTCCCTTCTGATAGTCATACGTTGTTGTATGCTAATCATAAACTGCAGCAAGCTCATCTTTTATCATCTGCTAATATTTCTCTGCTGATAGCCATACGTTGCTGTATGCTAAACATATACTGCAGCAAGGTAATCTTTTATCGTGTGCTAATATTTTTTTTGCTGATAGCCATACGTTGTTGTATGCTTAACATTTACTGCAGCAAGGTAATCTTTTATCGTGTCTGCTGATAGCTATACGTTGTTGAGTGCAAGTCATAAACAGAAGCAAGGTATTTTTTTTTTTTATCAGTTGCTAATATTTACTTGCCGCAAGCCGTACGCTGTTGTACTGTAGCAAGGTAATCTTTTCTTGTAATATACCCTAGCTGCAAGCCGCAAATCATGTACCGCAGCAAGGTAATTTTTTATCGTGTGATTATATAGTCGACTCTCGTTATCTCGAATTCCAAGGGACTCACTGAAACACTTCGAGATATCCGTACTTCGACATATCAGAGTTGAGAGAGTGAGGAAAACAATAAATTGAACAACCACATTTAACAAATGAATATGTAATTTGACTCCTGAAGTTAGAAATATATATATAAAATAATGTGGAAAAGAGGAGAAATTGCTCCTTAGGAGCAATTTCTCCTCTTTTCCACATTATTTTGTTAACTGTTGTCATAGTTTCATGTTAAAACAGGGACCAGATTTTCACTTCGAGATAAGCGGTATTTCGAAATAAGCGAGTTCGAGATAACGAGGTTCGACTGTATTTTCCTTTGCAAGTCATACGTTGTTGTGTGCAAATGATAAACTGCACAAGATTATCTTTTATCAGATGTTAATATTTCCGTGCTGCAAGCCATACGTTGTATGTGTTTATCATAAACTGCAGCAAAGAAATATTTTATCGTGCGCTAATGTTTCCCAGCTGCAAGCCATATGCAGACGCCACATTACCAAGTCCATACATCTCATCCCTCTGTCCTATGCATCCGTAAACGAATTCCATCAACGGAATCAACATTTGGCCGAAAAGCTCAACCAAATAATTAACTTAGGGCCGAAAGGACGTTCGTGTCAGCTTTTACCCAATCCGCAGGTAGTGCTGAGGTACATATCTCAAAAGCTATCAATATTACATCGTGCCATCTGAAAGACGGCAATCAATAGAATAGATCCATTTTCGGAAATGGCTTGGTTTTCAAGAATTGTAAAAACAGCAGAAAACAATAATGTGTATCCAATCTTCTTAGATAAAATCATTTGAGCTGCCTCAATGTCAGGAAACGTACCTTCTGGCATGTGCAGCTAGCTAAGATTCAAATCAGCCAGCGCTTTCGCTCATTCTGATCAGAAACTTCACTGAGCACATTCTGGATAGCCACAGATGTGTCTTTGTTTTGTTTTTTTTTTTCATGCGGATAACAAAGACGCTACACAGACCCATCGGATGCGCAGGCTGATATTAGTCTTCGTTGGACGCACATGTTAGAAGGTACGTTTTCTCATGTGGCGCCTTATTTTATTTTCATTATTGTAAACGTTTTATCGGTTGGTGTTTACAAACTGAGAAAATCCAAAATATTGCCTGTATCTTTTTTCTTTATATATTTCCGTAAATATTGTCTGTATCTTTTTTCCTTATATATTTCCGTAAATTTACGTGTCGCATCAGAGAAAGCCACAATCGAACTATTACTCTGCTTTTTGTACATACAGTGTGCAAGCATGTGTTGCCTAATGTATAAGTTATACATATATAGGTATCATGTATCGAAAAGTTTTGTTTCGGCATGTAGATCAAATTATAACCTGGTTCGGTGACCTGAGGCTTCTGGTTTCAAGCTGTATTATATAAAATGAGCCAGCGCACGACAAAACCTACAATAAGACCTGTGGGACGAGCAAAGACTCAGCCTGTACATCCACCCAGTATGGTTAGGGTTATCGTTTATCCCTTTTTTGGATAGCCGAGAGGCTGTAGAATGCACATGCGATCAGCGAAGACTCTGATCAGACTGCGTGGATGCGCAGGCTGATCTGTCTTCGCTGGTCGGACAAGTCTTATTGTAGATTTTGTCGTGCGCTGGCTCAAATTGAAAACTGAAGTCACAGGTTGTCGCTGAGTTTCTTCAAAACTGCCACGACACACGTAAACTGCAGCCAACCCAATAAAACACAAGTTTTCCGATTTCTTATTTTTATTTCTTTTCTTTTTCTTTTATTCACAAATCAACATTTACTGCCTGCTTTACTTTAATAATTTTACCACACTTACTCATTACAATTGTTGGGGCTTTATATAGTGCCACGAAGCTCCGCCATTAGCATGGGAATCTTGATAAACCTGTGAGTTTGACAGGCTCCATCGTGTTCACGGGTTGTATAAAAAAAAAAACCGTGCGTACTACACGCTCCGCCGTTAGCACGGCCCGCATGGAGTACTCACGGTTATGTTAGACTCCGCCGTTCATACGGACATCATGAAAAAATAGCATGTATAATGACCAGATGACCTTCAATAATAATCGCGAGCTTCGCGACACTGCCCCTCAAAAGGAATATTAAGTTATAGATAAACCATGATTATTGTCGAGGTTTTGGGTATACTGTAAATTATACCATAGTTTGGTGACCTTTCACTGTCTGACCCCAAACGAGGCGGAGCCGAGTTGGGGTCAGACAGTGAAAGGTCACCAAACTATGGTATAATTTACAGTATACCCAAAACCAAGACAATAACATGGTTTATCTGTTTTAACCAATGTATGAGAGGTTTTTTTTTTTTTTTTTTTTGCAGAATTATAGTTTTATTAAGTATATTTCTTGTTTTTTGTTTTTTGTTTTTGTTTTGCTTTTTTTTTATGTTTTCTTTTGAACATTTTTAATGGTAAAGTGGTAACACCTGGTCTGAAGCAATACTGAACCTACTGACCTTGTGTACTAAAACTGATGCAACACCCCACCTTTTTTGAATTAAATTAACTGCTAACACCTGATTGGTTGATTTTCCTGACTGACAGGTCAGTCAAAAGAAATTACATCAGCATCTTAGTTTGGTCAAAATTTGGTGCAATCTGATTGGTCAGCTGTAGCTTTGGTCATTATAATATGCTCTAGACAGACTGTCTGGTTGCATGTGTTTTATTCAACAAAAACTGAATGTGTGATTGTTCAGTGCAGAAGTAATTTAAATTTGAAGTTCCTTTAACTTTTACCACCATGTGGCCAATTTCAGCAGACAACATACTGATGCTATTTTTCTTATTTTTCCCAAAAAATAGAATCTGCCATTTCATGCAAATTGTCTCCATTTTGCATGAAATGTCAAATCGTGTTTTCTGGAAAAATAAGATACTTTTCTTATTTTTCCCAGAAAACAAAATCTGGCATTTCATGCAAATTGTCTCAGTTGGAGACAGTTTGCTGAGACAATTTGAATGAAATGTCTAATCCTGCTTTCTGGGTAAAACAAGAAAAATATATCAAAATGTTGCCTATTGAAAATTTTACAGAGTACTAAGCATTAATATGGATATGAATTTATCATGTGAAGCAGAAAATCTGCTGTTATCACAGTTTGCTGAACAAGAGGAAAAGAGTGACATGTATTCTGAATTATTAAATTTCGGAGATGAGGACGAAAATCTGGCTCTGTCCCAGTTTGCCGACAGGATAGAAAGGAACTTAAAAACAGTAAATATCTCAGATTTGAACAGTTCAGTTTTAAAGGACAATCACGAGTTAGATTTCACCATTTCTGATCTGCTGTCGGAGTCAGAACTCAATTGTGTTAGTCAGCTGCCAAATTTACAACTTGAAGAGGTTGACTTTAATCTGACACAGGATATTGGACATTTTGTTGACTTTTTATTACATGACGACAGTCCAAGGAACACTCCCGTTATTCAAAAAGAACAATCTTCAATCACATCACGATTTGGGAATGCGATTTCTGACGCTGAAATTACAGAAAGAATTCGTGAAGGAATTCCGGAAAATACACGAAAATCAACTAACTGGGCTAAGAAAATATTCAACGAATGGAGAGATATTCGTAATCAAGATATATCAGGGGACACTATTCCAGATCTAGAGCAATTTAATCCTGACAGTATTAATAACTGGTTAGGTCAGTTTTTCATGGAAGTGAGGAAACAAAATGGAGAGCATTATCCGGCTAAAACATTGTATTTCTCGCCAGTGGAATACTCCGTTACTTTCGGGACTGTGGATTAATTGATGTGATTTTTTTAAATAACAGTGATGACCGCTTCTTGCATGTTAGAAGGTGTCTTGACTCACAAATGAAATGGGTAACGAAGCAAGGGTTTGGCAGTGAAATCAAGCAAGCCGAACCTATAACTGCTGATCATGAAGCAAAGCTATGGTCATCAGGAGTTTTGGGGTTTGATTCTGCAAAGTCATTGCAGAATGCTGTCTTCTTTTATAACTGTAAACTATTTGGTATGCGTGGGAGAGATGAGCACCATGATCTAGAAACCTCACAATTCACCATTGGTGAAGATGAAAATGGACGGTATATACAATTCATTGGACGTTCAAATAAAACGTACAAAGGTGGACTGAAAGATCGCAGTGTACAGAATAAAAATATCAAACACTATTCAGGTGAAAATGAGCGCAATATTCTGCGTCTCTGTGGGGAATATTTGAATAGTTTGGGAACTCAAGGGAGTTCTATCGTAGGCCACTTAAAGGATTACGATTTATTCAGCAGCCATTAGGAGTGAATAAACTGGAGTCAATGATGAAAACGATTTGCAAAGATGCTGGAATTGAAGTAAATTTCACAAATCAGTCGGGAAAGCGCACATGCGCTACACACCTATATCAGGAAGGGGTTGATGAACAGAGTATCATGATGAGGACTGGTCACCGAAGTGTTCAGGGTGTGCGAAAATACAAAAGGCCATCAGACACTCAACTAAAGGAAATTTCAAATATTCTGGAACCCCCAAAGTGTTTGAAATCAGAGGATAACCTTGTTAACATTAATTCTGCCTTGAAAAAGGAGTGTACTATTGAAAAAGATACTAGTGAGCCTAAAAGTGACGAAAAATGGATTGAAAACAGATTTGCTACTCTAAGGTCTGTTGCAGCAATCTCAAATGGAAAGTTTTATAACTGCGTGTTCCATTTCTGATGGATAACATGGATACTTTAGGGATAACTTTTAAGTTCTTGAAAACATGTTATTGATATTTGTTATAAGCAATTCTAATGAGTATATGCAATTCATGTTTCCAGTGAGTGCTGCTTAGAATTGTATCAATGCGGCAATTCTAATAAGTACTCAGCATAAATTTCATCCAAAAACATCGAAAATTGTCCCTTAATTATCCGTTCTGCATCATTTTCTATAAGCAAGTGCTTCTTTTGTCCTTGTCACTGGTTTATTGTTGCTTAAAGATCACGAAAAGCCTGAGTTTCATTTATCCATAGCAAAGTTTTGCGAAATGCAACAGAATAACCACTTATTTGAGCCAAGTCATGAGAAAACCTGTTTTTGACATTTGCGAACAAAACAATGCAGATCCGCCTGCACATCTAAAATTTCTAAACTTTCTAGTGCAGATGAGCAGGCTGGTTTGTGTCTCATCCATTCGCAAACCCAAAAAAAGGTTTTCTCATGATGGGCAGTATTTCAGTTTGATTGTCTGATTTGTGATATGTTCAGTTTATGCTGATTAAATATTTTGAATGATTCTAAAGTATTCTTTCACAGAAAAGTTGTTTCACCACACGACATTTTGAAATATTTTTCTTATTTGTTTTCTAGAAAACAAAAACCTATAATTGTTTTTTTTTTTTTTTTTTTTGTTATTGTTGTTTTTGAGTGTGGGTGGGTTTTTTTTTTTGAGAAAAATATCGTCAATTTGTCGTCTGCTGAATTAGCCCAGAGAGTGGTAAAGGTTAAGGTGCACCGACACAGCTGAAACACTCTTAAAGATGTGTATGGTTGACAGTCACTCTAAAGTACACCTGTGAGATCTATAAATAAACCATGGGATAATTTTCAAAACTGAAAATTAACCCATGGTCTAGCTATGGTATAATTTTCGGTTATTGAGATTTAACCTTAGTTTTATTTACATAGAGACAATGGAACATCCATTGGTTAATAACAGTTAATCATAATGCTCAAAGTAATCTCTTTCCATGCTTGTTGTAGTACGGACAACCTGTCCCCTTAGAATATTCAAACGTCTGGTAACCGTGAACATAAATGTCTGTGTCATTGTTTCTAATTCCGATCGCTCAACGGCACCCTCATTTTCATCTCCGCTGCTAATACTAACTACGACATAATCACTGTCATTAGAATTAACTTCATCTTCTTCACTGAAATCAGCATTCCAGGTGTCATTGCTTTCACCTCCCTCATCTGAAACGTATTCATCACTGTCATATTTTTTCATAAGCATGATCAAAATCGTCCATCACCGCATCATCGCCAAACACCGCACCATCGCCAATCACCGTATCACTGCCACATACCGAATTATCACTAGTCACCACATCATCACCAAACACTGCATCATCGCCAATCACAGAATTATCATTAGTTACCGCATTATCGCCAAACACCTCATCATCGCCAAACACCTCATCGTCGCCAATCACCGACTTATCACTAGTTACCGTAAACATCGCCAAACACCGCATCGTCGCCAATCACCGAATTATCAGTAGTCACCTTAACATCGCCAAACACTGCATCATCACCACTTACCGCATCATCGTGTATCACCATACCATCGTCATTCACCGAATTATCATTAGTTACCGCATCATCGCCAAACACCTCATCATCGCCAATCACCGACTTTTCATTAGTTACTGCATCATCGCCAAACACCTCATCATCGCCAATTACCGCATCATCGTCTACATATCCTATCCGTACGTTATCGAGATAGCCCATTTCAAATTCAAAATCAACGATCTGCTCTATTTCATCAATAAGATCAAACACGCTATCGTCCTCACTTATATTTTCATAATACCCACTCTTATGAGTATCACCACGTGGAGCAATAACCGCGATTTCCCTTGCTTTAAAGGAGTTGTACCCATGACTAAGAATTTGATGCTTTGACAAATAACTCCTTCGAATGAACTGTGAAAAACAACCAGTTTCGACACATTTCCAATGTCCAATATGGCTGTGTTTTTCATTTTTTGTGTCTTTTGAGATTCCGCTTGTAACGGTAACCCTTTCCGCATGTATCACAAGTATATTTAGTCATGACAATTCTGAAAAAATAAATAAATCCATCGTCGATCTTGTGAAATTTAATATACTTCTTTATACAACTAAAGACTGAATGTCTGTAAATACACCAACTTTCAATGCTTTATACTGAAAGAATATATACACAAGTATCTGCACGAGCGATTTTCTACTGTACACTAAGTCAACGAGTATAATACTTTGCTTCGCCAATACACATGTACAATTGGCACTGTTTAATATCGATAGAATACACACACTGAGAATATCTGCACGGACGATTTCAAAGGTAAGCACATTAAACGACCCTATTATACTTTGCTCCGCCAATACACATGTACACTTTACACGGGTTGTTTTGCCTTCAAACTGGTTTAGTGACAACACACTATACATGACTGTACTAACTGACTTTGACCAGAATATAGAAAGAAAAAGAAAGAATGTAAAGAAAAAAAATGTTTGTAATCACAATTTTAATAGCAGATATTTTTTTCATGTAATAAAACACAGTATTTACAAATTCACCATACACTGATACTGTTAACTGCAAGCAATTTGTCCAGGGGAAGTTACTCTGTACTATACACGAGTTATTGTTACTGTCTTAACTATGACGTCATCTACGCCATAGAAACAACGTTATGACGTTACGTCAGTTTTAACCTTTACTTGTGTAACCAATAAACCTACTGTGGTAAATATGGACTAATTTGTTGTGTTATCAAGTGGTAGCAGAGCGATTTACTGTCTGAGGGCAGTAAATTACATACATAGAAGTGGACAGCAATCTGAGGAGAGCTAGTCAAGACTGAGAAGTCACATTAATTCCTGAAAATGGCGACCAGGATAGATCCACCTAGTTTGAGGTCCAAACCTTATGAACTGTACAGGCAGGAATTACTTGCTTGGAGGGAGGTGACAGAACTTAGAAGGGAAAAGCAAGGAGTAGCTATAGCACTATCTCTTCCAGAGAATGACAAGACACAGATCAGAGAGAAAGTATTTGAGCAAATCAGTATTGAAGACTTGAAGAAAAAGGATGGATTAGATAGCTTGCATTTTTGGATCAACATCTGAAAAAGGATGACCTAGCTGACAGTCTTGAGAAATTTGAAGAATTTGAAGATTTTCAGAGACAAAATGGTATGACTATAACTGAGTATATAGCATCATTTGACTCAAGATACAGGAAGATTGAAAAACTGAAAATGAATTTACCATCAGAAATTTTAGCGTTTAAGCTTCTGAGAAAGGCAAACATCAGTAATGAAGAAAAGTTGCTGGTTTTAACTGGTATGGATTATTCTAATAAAATAACTTTATATGAGGAGGCTAAGAAATCACTAAAACAATTCAAGGCTGACTTTGCTGAGGGAAGTTCTAGTGCTGGTTCAAGCTCTGGAATAAAACTTGAACCATCTTTTTTAGCAGAGAATGAAGAAGCATTGTTGACGGCAGGCTATGTCAAGCAGTATCGAGGGGGAAAGGCAGGTAAACAAGGACGAGGAGGATACAGTCGTGACAGGCAAGCAGACCATGCACAGCATAGGAAAATGAATCCATTAGGCCCTGACGGTAAGACACTTACATATCGATGTTGTGGCTCTTATAGACATCTTATTGCTGGATGTCCACATACCTGGGAAAGCACATTTAAAGGCAGCAGTCAAAAGGAACTGGCAAAAGTGAATATTGCAGAGGATGAAAATGTTGTGCTTTTCACTGGCAATAATAAAGGAGACATTGCACAACTGGGCATTGATGCACAGAACTGTGCTGTGTTAGACAGTGCCTGTAGTAGCACAGTATGTGGAGAAAATTGGCTGCAAAATTATCTCAGTTCTTTGAATCAGATGGATAAAAAGAGACTCAAACAGTCTGCTGGAAAGCGAACATTTAAATTTGGAGGTGGAGAACGGCTGAGATCAAAAGGGGAGTTCAAGCTTCCAGCAGTGATTGCTGGGAAAGAGGTTTTCATTAGAACTGATGTTGTAGACTCTGATATTCCCCTGCTGTTATCACGACGAGCAATGAAAACAGCAGGGGTAAAGATGGATTTGGAAAGTGACACTGCAATGATTTTTGGAAAAGATGTTGCCCTGAATATGACCACATCAGGGCATTACTGCATCCCCATAGACAGGGCAGAAAAGATACCAGTTGAAGAGGTGTTTTCAGTAAAACTAGGTGGAATGAAGAGTAAAGAGAGATATGATACACTGCTCAAACTGCATAGACAATTTGCCCATCCTCCACTTAAAAAGTTGAAGGCTCTAATACAGGACGCAGGGCAATGGGAAGAAAATTTTCAGGGAATGCTCGAAGACATAAGTAAAACGTGTAATTTATGTAAACGATACATGAAAACAACCCCAAGTCCAGCAGTCAGTTTACCTATGGCATCAAGATTCAATGAAAAGGTAGCCATGGATCTGAAACAGTTGAATGGCCAGTGGATACTTCACATTATAGACATGTGGTCCAGATATACAGTGTCTGTTTTCATTCCAAGGAAAAGGTCAAGTGATGTCATAAATGCTCTTATGCAAGGATGGATTTCAGTCTTTGGAATCATGGAGGCGATACTGACTGACAATGGGGGTGAGTTCAGCTCTGATGAAATGCGAGAAGTAATGTCCATCCTAAATGTTAGAGTTATCACCACTGCAGCTGAAAGCCCATTCCAGAACGGACTATGTGAACGTGTCCACGCAGTAACTGACATGATGCTATTAAAACTTAAAGAAGAAAACGGAAAAATGGACGGTCAAACATTGCTGTGCTGGGCAAATATGGCTCGTAATTCACTATCAATGTGGAACGGATTCAGCAGCCATCAGCTTGTCTTTGGACAAAATCCAAATCTGCCAGGCATCATGACAGACAAGCTGCCAGCGCTTGAAGGAACAACCCGGAGTGAAGCATTTGCAAAGCATTTAAATGTGTTGCATGATGCACGAAAGGCATATATACAGACTGAATGCGATGAAAGATTAAGGAGAGCATTGCGTACCAAAGTAAGAGCGGCAGAACAAATTTTTGAGAATGGAGACACTGTTTTTTACAAGCGCGAGGGTAAAGATCGATGGTTGGGACCAGCTAAGGTTGTTTTCCAAGATGGGAAGGTAGTATTTATAAGACATGGCGGAATATTTGTCAGGGTGTCTCCGAACAGACTAACCAAAACTTATGACAGTCAAATAGAAGCAGAGGTGGAGTGTCATGACAGTGACAGTTCAGATGAACATGATGAGACCGATAAAATAAACATGTCAGAGAATACTGAGACAAGTGTTTCTGAAACAGTGGCTACTTTACCTGACAGTCCAGATCAGGATGAAAAGAGGGATCGAGTTAGAATTAATCCAAGGCAAGTCAAACATAATGATATTATCAAATACAAAATAAATGATGAATGGGTGACTGGCACAATCATGAGTCGTGCAGGGAAATCCACAGGAAAATATAAGACATGGTACAATGTAAGGGATGGTAACAATGAGGAAAGAAGCATTGACCTAGGTGTTGTAGAGTGGGAGAAGATTCCTGATACTGAAATAAATGTAACAAGTGCTTCTGAAAAAGTGAAGTCAGAAGAGGAAGACATTACCATAGCCAAGAAAAATGAGCTCCATAAGTTAGCTGAATTCAATACATATGAAGAAATTGCAGAATGTGGACAAAGAACCTTATCAACCAGGTGGGTCATCACAAATAAAGAGGGGAAAACCAAAGCCAGGTTAGTTGTCCGAGGGTTTGAAGAGAAAGATCTAGAAATTCCTAGGGACAGTCCAACAGTCGGTAAGGGTGCAATGAGGATCTTTCTCTCGATTGCAGGACTAGAACAATGGACAGTGAAAACAACAGATATTAAATCTGCATTCCTGCAGGGTAAGGAATTAGAAAGGGAGATATATGTCAAACCTCCCAAAGAGAGCAGCACACCAAAACATAAAATCTGGAAGCTAAAACATGGCTTATATGGATTGAAAGATGGAGCAAGACAATTTTATGAAAGCGTAAAAGAAGAGTTACTGAAACTAGGCTTCACCCAGTGCAATCTGGACCCAGCAGTATTCTACTTACAAGAGCGTAAGAAGCTGAAAGGAATTTTATGTTGTCATGTAGATGACTTCCTCCATGCAGAATATTTAAGATTTGAGAAACTGATGGAAAGATTAAGAGCAAGATTTTCTGCTGGCAAAGTAGAAGAGAAAGCATTTAAATACATAGGTTTCCAGATAGAGCAGCTTCCAAATTCAATAGTTTTAGATCACTCGGACTACATTAATAACACGAAGAAAGTCACTCTAGATCCAGGAAGAGCATCACAGAAAAATGACCTTTTAAGTGAGAAGGAGCAAACACTGTTTAGACAGTTGATAGGGCAGTTAAATTGGGCAGTCCAAGGATCTCGACCGGACATGGCACATGAAATGATAGTCATGAGCACAACATTGAAACAAGCTAACTTAGGAGATCTTGTTCAAGCCGTAAAGAAAATCAGCCACATCAAGGATATTAAGTCCTTTATGACATTCCCAAAACTGGACAAAACAAAAGAATTAAAGGTGGTCGTATTTACAGATGCATCTCTCGGGAACATAAATGAAGGGACTGGAAGTACAGGGGCATATATCATTTGGTTAATGGATAATACCGGTCGATGTTGTCCGATAGCATGGAATGCGAAGAAAATAAAAAGAGTAGTAAGATCAACTTTAGCTGCAGAGATGCTCAGCTTAGAAGAAGGTCTTGAAGCTAGCTTCTATTACAGACACATGTTGAAGGATATCTTAGGATTTGAACAAAAGACTATCAAAATCGAAGCCTATGTGGACAACAAAAGTGTCATTGAAGCCCTCCTTTCAACAAGAATGGTTGAGGACAAGCGCCTGAGGGTTGACGTGGCAGCAATTCAAGAATCATTAAAGTTACAAGACTTTAATCTAATACAGTGGATACCAGGACATTTACAACTTGCTAATGTGATGACAAAGCAAGGAGCATCTGGTTTTCTGTTACTTAAAGTATTACAGTCAGGCAACATGTTGTCTGATATTTATAACCATTAACTTTCTATACACATGTACTACAACTTCATAGGAACTCTTTAAATTTATTCCTCTGGATAATTATTTATTTTGAGACTTTAATTTCACCAATATCATACGGTTGTCAAAATTCAATATCAATGCTTTTTGGATACCATTTTATGGTTTTAATATTCTTTAAATATTCAGTAAAGAATTTTTGAACTATAAAAAAAAATCAAAAACAGAAGTGAATAAATTAAAAGAAAAACTAAATAAATAAATAAATAAATAAAATATATATATATATAATCAATGTTAACTGCAAGCAATTTGTCCAGGGGAAGTTACTCTGTACTATACACGAGTTATTGTTACTGTCTTAACTATGACGTCATCTACGCCATAGAAACAACGTTATGACGTTACGTCAGTTTTAACCTTTACTTGTGTAACCAATAAACCTACTGTGGTAAATATGGACTAATTTGTTGTGTTATCAGATACAATCTGTCACTTTTTATTCTGATAATGATTGTTTGATTTTCATCTTTGCATGTTTTGCCGCACTTCTCATCGATCGTTGGTGCGTTTCATTTTGATTTGGTGAAACTAACTGATATTTTCCAGAATTTCCAGGGAAAGCATTTATTTCTCCAGATGCCTCTACTGGAAAAAGGAGATTCAGGGGACGTCCTATGATACGACCAGACTAGAGGGACACTTTGGCAGATCGACAAAAACCATCACGACTTTGTACTAAACTGATCACTTTTCCGAATTGCCAGCAGCCATGTGGAATATTTTCTTTGATTAAAATGACATCAACTTGGATGAATATCTGACTGAACCCTTCTAGTTTTTAACTTACTCTGAGCTCGTTCGCGAAGACTTAGTAAATATTCGTCTCGCCATATTTTCCAGAACACGTTTAACAGCCTTTGACCTTTCTTCCATGTTTGCAAAAGCCGTTCTGCCGAACTTTCATATGGATTATAGTCCATGTCATTGTTGTCATATTCTAAGTCTGGAACGCCAATTGTTGGATTTAATGTCAGGAAGTGTCGAGGTGTAAGTGTAATTGTCGAGTCGATATCCTCTCCGACATACACTAATGGTCTCGCGTTTACTGTAGCCTCTACTTCTTTGAGTACTGTTTGTAACTGAACCAATGACAATAGTTTGCGATTTAGAGTTTTCCTCAACGCTCTTTTTACGAGACTCACTAGTCTTTCGTAGAACCCTCCCATCCAGGGAGCTAACTCTATTATGAAAGTCCATTTCACACCACTATTTGACACGTGATTCTGTACTTCGGGACATTTTATCACATGTCTCCAAACAAAATCCAGTGTTTTAGTAGCTGTTTTGAACTGTTGCGCGTTATCGCTTAGAATCTCAACAGGAGTGCCCCTTTGTGATACAAATCTTCTAAATCCAAGAAGAAATTCGTCTGCAGACATATCCAGTAAGAGTTCAAGGTGCATAGCACGTGTAACGAGACATGTAAACAAACAAACCCACACTTGTCTTTCTCCATCACTAGTTTTGATAAACATTGGTCCCAGGTAGTCTAATACAGTCCTTGAGAAAGCATCGGCTTCTGTAACCCGTGTCTTAGGTAAGGGTGCCATTAACGGCATCTTATAAGGACCGCCTTCATGGCGTCGGCACACCATAAACTTTCTGAGCACTGATCTTACTGTTGCTCTGCCATGTGGTATGCAATATTTGTATCTCAGCTGACTTAAGCACTGCGAGACACCACTATGTAAACGTTGTTTATGAACCTTGTAGATCCAGCAAGGCCATTAGGTAATAATATAGGATGCCGCGCACTTTCATTGACATCAGCTTGGTCAATCCTACCTTTGCATCTCAAAAGTCCATCATTGTCAAGATAGAGCCCAAGTTGTTTCTTCAGATTGTTTGATTTGCCTGTTGTTATTGCTTCGTATACATCTTTGAAATTCTTTTTCTGAACGTACAACACACACATTTTTTCTGCGCCGTCTATCTCTGAACTTGTAAGAGGTCCTCTGTTCTTCGAGCCCTTAAGCTTGGAATAAAGCGAAGAGCAAATGCTGTAACTCATAGTATCTTTGTTATTGACGAGTACTTTTCACTCTCAATATCAAAAGGTGTACTTTCTCCCGAACGGTACGACGCCGAATCATAAATTTCATCAATGGTGGCAAGCAATTTTGTTTCCTTAACTAACTTCGGATGTTTTATTTCTGAGTCGAAATCAACATTTACACGTTCTTCCTCATTGTAGACTAATCCTGGCCATTCATACTGAGACCGTTTTAGCCATTGTGGTCCATGCCACCAGAGGTCACTTTTCACAAGCTTTTGTACATTGAATCCTCTGGTCGCCAAATCAGCTGGATTTTCTTTTGAACTTACATATCCGAAAGCATTTTCATGACCATCAACTATTTCTTTCACTCTATTTCTTACAAAGACAGACAGATCTTTGTTTGTGTTTATCCACTTGAATACGCACTGGGAATCGGTCCATACGAATGTTCCTTCAACAGGAAGTTTCAACTGTTGTGTTACAAATCGCAAACATCTCACTCCTATCACTACTGCCATCAGTTCTAATCTCGATATCGTCATTTCTTTTACTGGCGCAAGTCTCGTCTTTGAGAATATCAAATCAACCTTTGATTCGTTTTCAGCATTAATTTGGAGAAGGTATATGACTGCATATGAGGAAGCGTCACAGAAACAGATGAGATAGTATTTTATGTTACCATGGTCTCCATTCATAGCGATACAACGTTTAATGAAAACATCTGATAAGCCTGTCATATCTGAGCTTATCTTGACCAGACCCTCATGTCCTGACTATCAATGACATCGTCCCATTCCAGGTGTTTCCTCCATAGAGATTGGATGAGCACTTTCCCGTTTAAGAGAACAGGAGAAAATAGACATAGTGGATCGAATACTGAAGCAATTTCTCTAAGAAGACTTCGTTTTGTAGGATTTTTCGATTTCACTGAAACATGTGATTTCATCAGAGACAGAGAATCATTTTCTATTGTCCATGTACCAAGAACTTTAACTGAGTCAAAATTGGTTCTATCCTGGTTAGCGAAGAATTGATTCAACTGATTGTCATTTGATATCCACTCTCTGAGGTTCATAGATGCTTCCCTAAAAATTGATTTGGCTTCACGGTACAGTTCAACTGCCTAAGCAACTGTGTTTGTTCCCGTGATTAAATTATCCACATAAATGTCGTCTTTGATTTTCAATGCAATGTCACTTTCGTAAGACTCTAAGTGACTTTCTATTGTCACTCCTAAAAGGAAAGGGCTTGAGATTACACCGAACGGTACCAGGCAAAACCTATATTCCTGAATATTGTCATTGTCAACTCTAGCTTTGTAACAATCTTTCAGCCAAAGAAAGCGTGTAATATCTTTTTGGCAAGGTTGCAATCCTATTTGAAGGAATGCTTTCTCAATGTCAGCCACTATAGCGATTTGATTAAGTCTAAATCGCATTAGTAATGCACACAAATCATTTAACAGAACTGGACCTCTGTATAGACACTCATTTAAGCTCTTGTTTTCTTTCTTTGTTTTCGCTGACGCATCATAAACTACACGAATTTTGGTTGTTGTTTTTTTCGGGTTGATAACCGCATGATGTGGCAGGTAATGTTTTGCACCGTCCTTATTAGTTCTGTTCACCTTTTCAATCACCCCCTTTTCTAGCTGATCTTGTATGATACCATCATACTATTTCATCACTTCTGGTTTGTTTCTCATTCTAGATACATTTGATTTCAGACGACCCAGCGCAAGCTCTCTGTTAATCGGCAAGTCAGGGTTTTCTTCCTTCCAAGGCCATTTCACGTGATATCGTCCGTCTTCAAATGTCAATGTTTCTTTAAATTGTATCTTAACCATTTCGTCATTGGTTGTTGGATTGTCAAAGATTCCAATGTTCTCTATATTCCAAACGTCTTCAAGGTCTGGTTTTCTAGGTGCTACCTCGTCAGTACTTTTGAAGACATTAGTCTGAGTGATATTCGTTCCGTAAGTGAGAATCAACATGTTTGTTTCGTTTGCTCTTTGTTCATTTTCGCTGGTACTACCTGTCAAAATCAATCCAAGTTCTGACGCAAGTAGATAGAGGCCAAGTTGTATTTCGATCTTCTGAGACAGAATAAGGTCAAGATAGTAATCGTTCCCCACAAGCAGCTCAACCGTTGAAGACTCAGTTTCCGAAGGTAAGGCATCTGCAATATCAAGACTCCTTATAAGATGATCCATATGCTTTGAAGAACACAGATTTATCGCTTTCCTTTGAATAGTTCCACTTATAATAGGCACAATGTTTGCACAAATATCAAGGAACTGACCATCATTAAGTGTGATTTTCAGTTTTGTCTGTGTGGTTTTCACTGTCTTAGGTTTGTTACTTCCAAAGGTTACTACCTTAATTTCTTCTTCACTTTCTCTTTTCAATAGCGATTTCTCCGCCAAACTTTCTGTAACGTAAGTCCGTTGTGAACCTGAGTCAAGTAGGATTCTAATTTGTTCACTCCGGGAGTTATCGCAACTCTTGATCTCCGTTCTTGCTGTCTGCATAAGCACAATTTCTCCTGAGGATACAAGAACATTTTCTTCAGCACAAACATTATCTTCAGAGAATGCACTTATTTCTTCCGTTACATGAGCACTTGAGGTGGTATTCTTGAACATTTTTGGGCATAAACCTCTGTGGTGATCATTCCTTTCCCCACAGTGTACACACGCCTTACCTGTTTTGCAGTCTCTGGACATGTGACCTGTTTTCAAGCATTTGTAGCAACTGTCTTTCAGTTGCTTTTTCCTTTCGTCGACGGTTCGATATTTTAGACATTCGTCACTCCAATGTCGTTTATTACAGTACCTACACTGATCATAAAATCTTGTTACATACGTTGGTTTTATGTTGACCACCAATGCCTCAACTGATCCTAATTTTTGTCTACTCCTGTCACTGAAAACTTGTTTATCAGCAGGATTAGGTCCATATACTGATTTCCCGCCATTTCGAGCCTGACTTGTTCTGAAGCCAGGGTTCGCATTTGGTCCAGGAGTTGATTTTCTTTCAAGACGAGAGGGTTTGTCTCTCTTGAAGGCACTACCGGACTGATCGTCTTTCTTTTCGGCATGCTCTCTGACCGTTATATATTCACGCAGTTTGATTCGCAAGGTTTCCACAGTCCACTTGTTCTTTACTCCATTCAAAATTTCTAGTTGAAGAAGCACGTCTTCTGGTAGTTTAGAACAAATCATGGACACAAAAACATCTTGATTGATATTTTGCTTGAGAACTTCCAGACTTCGAATATGCCTTTCTATGTTATCGAGCAACCACTTTAGACTACTTGTCTTGTTTGTTGCTTGTGGCAGATTGATCATTTTACTGTAATGTAGGTCAATTACCGCCTGTAAATTTCCAAATCTGTCTTTAAGAATTTCCACAGCTATGAGATAATTTTCTTTAGACAGGACCAACCCTAGAATAGCACTCTTTGCTTCACCACTAACTTCTCTTTAAATAAGTGAATTTTTCAATATCTGATAGCTTTTTTTTTGTATGAATAGCACATTCAAAAGAGTCCCAAAACTCTGTCCATTTTAGTTTTTCACCAGAGAATGTCACCATATCTAACTTTGGCAGTTTGACAGATGTTGCTAATTCTTTTTCTTTTAATTCTTGTTTTTCAAGAATCTCATTTTGCTGTTTCATTTGATCAGCTACAATTGAATTCATTTGATTCTGTAAGTCTACTATTTGATCGAAACCGTGTTTTTCCTTCGTTGCCGCTTTCTTCTCTTTAGTCATACTAACTTTATCTGTAAATTCTTTTAAGTTCATTACGCACTCTAGTGCAGTGTCGCATATCTACTCATTTTCATCAACCAGTTGGCTCGTTAAATCTTTGTCACTATCATCTATTGCCTCCGCCAACTTCTCGGATTTGCTTTTCAACTTTATCACAGTACATCTGCAGCCGTTCTATGCAACTGTTGCACTTTATGATCATTTCTGTTTCATCTGTAAACAAACCGGAGCTAGCTAGAAGATCCTGAGCTATTTTTGTTTCCTTTTTCAAGATATTAACATATCTTGTCCTGACCCCTTTTATATATGACGTATTTGCCGCCATATTCTTTTTGTACTATGTCGAACACCTATACCTTAATGAATAAAGTAAAAGAAATTTACCATTCAGTTTCCTGGCTGTTCTTCCCGGGTTCCGGCGCCAAACTGTGTCGCTGAGTTTCTTCAAAACTGCCACGACATACGTAAACTGCAGCCAATCCAATAAAACACAAGTTTTCCGATTTCTTATTTTTATTTCTTTTCTTTTTCTTTTATTCACAAATCAACATTTACTGCCTGCTTTACTTTAATAGTTTTACCACACTTACTCATTACAATTGACTCCTCCGTCAGAAGGCTATAACCACGCCCCTGCGTAAATCCTCAGACAAACAATATCGTGATACCTGTATTTGTCAGTGAAAACTGCATTCGTACCTGTATTTATCAATGAAAAAGTACATAGGTAATATTGTTTGTCCAAGCAATAACATTAACCGTTAACTGGTAAGCTATTTGGGTTGGTCAGATTTTGGTGTCATTTACTGGTCAGGTGATTTCACGGAGGACTTAATTTTTGGGGCTTTATATAGTGCCACGAAGCTCCGCCATTAGCATGGGAATCTTGATAAACCTGTGAGTTTGACAGGCTCCGTCGTGTTCACGGGTTGTATAAAGCACCCGTGCGTACTACACGCTCCGCCGTTAGCACGGCCCGCATGGAATACTCACGGGTATGTTAGACTCCGCCGTTCACTCGGACATCATGAAAAACTAGCATGTATAATGACCAGTTGACCTTCAATAATAATCGCGAGCTTCGCGACACAGGTCACCAGACAAGGTAATTTTTTTACATGTACCTAAGTCGTTTTATGTTGTTTTTTTTTGTTGTAATAGACATATACAGTTTTATTTTAAATGCAATAGGCCAACTGACCCTTTAGCACATACAATACAACACTTGTATACAGACATGCGCGCTATATGATGGCAGACAAACATTTTAAATACATCTTATACATGTCCATAGATAAATTCTTCCGACAAGAAAGTTTATTCGATCCAACAATTAAATATATCACGGAGAAGTGCGTATACATACATGTGGTAAATATCTCAGAATTTATTCTATCACACACACACACATACACACACACACACACACACACACACACACACACACACACACACACACACACACACACACACACACACCAATTAACCAATTTTTGTGCAAGCACACACACACACACGCACACACACACACACGCACACACACACACACACACATACATATATATATATATATATATATATATATATATATATATATATATATATTACGGAAGCGTAAAACCGCATGCATATTTATTTTTCATATCTTTGTTCTTGAAAGCTTTATTTTTGTGAAAGATATTTAATCTCACTACTTTTCAGACGAATTATACTTTCCTTATTTCGTAACATCTATATATTACTTGAAAATTAAAAAAAATATATCTCAATTAAAACTCTTACATCTTCTCTGAATATAAACCGAACATGAAAACGAAAAATGAATAAATTGATTATAAATATAGGCATGTGGTTTTTACGGAAACGTTTCCCTGCCACCCTTGTTTTATCAATATATCGTCAGTTTTGTCCGTTTTAATATATTCTGTTGAAACAAATATCGCATTTCAAAGTTATGACATATATAGGGACCCCTTTTGCGTGGTCGTTGTTGATCCCAGGACTATAATCTGAACAACCTCGGTAAAGGCCTATTAGATGAATGTACATACTGGATATCAAAGATCTGTGCCTTCTAGTTTCAAACAAGAAGATTTTTACACTTTTCCCCTGTATGGATCTATGTAAAATAATGGAGCCATTGAGTAGGGTCATTTTTTACCCCGGGGGTTTAATTGAATAATTTTGGTAGAGGTTCATTAGATAAAGCTAACAAATATCAAATATCTTCAAAGGCCCGACCTTTCTAGTTTTAGAAAGGATGATGTGTAAAGATTTTTCTTATACGAGACTATGTAACACAAGCGAAACCCGAACATAAGTTTAATGATCTTGGTAGAGGTCTACAAGATGAAGCTAAATATCAAAAGTCCTGATATTGTCACACATATTTTTGAAGTTTTTCGTTATATTAGTATGTAAAATAAGTGACCCCATAGCTATAATTTGAACATGATTGGTAAGGACAATTACATTGCAATATCCGAGACAGAAAAAGCTGCAAATAGAAAGACCATCTTGTGAAGGACTGAACATATATTTGGAATTTGGAGCAGCGTCATAATAAAGGGCGAAGTCCCTCCCAATAATTTTCTACTGACCGTTCCATCTTTGTAGAGCTGCTTTTGTTTGTGCGTCGGTTATTTCAAATACGACGCTTGTTTTCTCAAATTGTAGCCCTGGGGGTCACATGTTTTACATACTCATATATGGAAAGACATTGAAAAAAAAAAAGAAAAAAGAAAATGTGTGACAATAGAAGGCTCAGAATTTTGATATTTGGTATGTAGCTTCATCTTGTAGACCTCTACCAAGATTGTTCAAATTATGACCCCAGTCCGGATTTCACTTGTTTCACATAGACTCATATAAGAAAAATCTTTACACATCATCCTTTCTAAAACTAGAAGGCTTAGGCCATCGAAGATCTTTGATATTTGGTAGCTTTATCTAATGAACTTCTACCAAGATTATTCAATTAAACCCCCGGGGTCAAAAATAGCCCTGCTCAGTGGCTCTCCTATTTTACATAGACCCATATAGGAAAAAAATGTAAAAAATTTCTTGTTTGAAACTAGAAGGCTCAGACCTTTGATATTTGGTACATTGTATGTACCTTAATCTAATAGGCCTTTGCCGAGGTTGTTCAGATTATCGTCCTAGGATCAAAAAGCGACCACCCCAAAGGGGTCCCTTGTTTTATACAGATTCATTAGGGAAAACTGAAAACATCTTCTTGTGTGAAACTAGAAGACTTAGACCTTCTATATATGGCATGTAACTCCATCTGTTAGGCCTCTACCATGACCGTTCAAATTGTAGTCCTGGGGCCAGTAATGACAGACGAACGACACTGCATATACATATCATCATGACTCACCCAGTCAGCATTCTACGTAAATCTATATCGGGCCGTCATCGGCCCGTCAGGGTAGCTGACGGGCCGATGACGGCCCGATGTAGCATTACGTAGAATGCTAGCTGGGCAGTTCAAGAAACAGCACATACCAACATAATAATATATAAGAGCTGTCGCAGGACACCGTAGCTCACAAGAAAACATTTAACCAACGCCGACACCGACGCCAACGCCGACGCCGACACGGACACCGACCCCGTAGTGACTGCTATAGGTGTACCTATACTTTCATAAAAGCAAAAAAACCCACTTTCGTTACACTCATTGTGTGTTTGCTTGGTGTTTATGGTACTATCAACCTGTTTATCGCCGCAGCCTGATCAGGAACTTCGCTATCCGCTTAAAGAATCTGAAGAAGCTTAGACAAACTACAAATTCCCTGACCAGCCTGCATAACTGCACATGATGACCTGAGATTTTACTGTACACATATGTATCGGTGAAAGTTTTCAGAATCATTCCTGCCCAGTATGCATTCTACATAAATATATAGCGGGCCGTTATTGGCCCGTCGGGGTAGCTGACGGGCCGATAACGGCCAACTATATATTTATGTATAATGTTAGCTGGATGATTCCAGGATTTTATAGTTAAGTGTCCACTTTGGACAGGGGCGGATCCAGACTGATTTCTGAGGGGGTTCGATTTGATCGTACTTACTCTACGTATTCGGGCTGGTAGGCCTGAGTAAAGAGTGTAGACCCTGACCCGACGCCGCGGAACACGGCGTCTGGTCAGAGTCTACACTCTTTGCCACTCACCCAGCAATTTTACATACATTCACCGGCGGTAAAATGGACTTGTCGAAGAGAAGTATAAGGTAGAGAGTTAAGGGTGTTCATATTTAGGATAAATGCGGTATCCTAGATTTATCGAATATATCCAAATTTCCCATGAAAATGAATATTTGAGTCAAAGCGGGGTTCGACTGAACCCCTACCCCTTGAACCATCTCTGAATCCGCCCCAGTAGGGAATGTAGGCAAATTCACCTTTTCACGATTAGAAAATCTGGATTTTAGTACTCTTGTATTTTAGGAGTTTACCGTAGCTCTAGATAAAGTGCCTTTTTTAACCGAAAATTGTTTACATTTTTTTTATTCTTCACAAAACATATATCATGGGTACTCATTATTATTATTATTTCAGATGTATGATGCGTGCGCCGGTAAGCAGGAGGTCCGTGGTTCGATTCCCGGCCGCGGAAGTCCGTTTTTCCGATTGTTGTACGCTAATTTCTGTCTTTTTACGTATATCAGTACATGCACTGTGCTTTAATTTGATGTTATTACATTTTCAGCAGTGACTTACTGAGATTTATCAGTGAATTATGATCTAGAATTCACCGAGTGAATTATTTCATTTCGAATGTTTGACGTCATAACTGCTAGGCGACGTTGCTGACGTAGTTGGTAACAACAATAACAATAGTGACGTTTCGCGGAAAATTTGATAAAAATCATGGAAATCAGATTGCAATTTTCACGTCCAGTTGGCGTTTTTGAGATAAGACCTGCAACACAAATATAATGTATGATTTTCTTGATAATCCAGTTCAACTTTCGTGACATTTTCGTGTCTGTATTTCAAGCACAGGACAATTTTTGCATTGAAGTGAAAACAAGATGGTGACTGATTTTCAAACTAAACCACGTCTCTTGAAATTCATGCACAGACTGGAACTATTTTGATAGGAAATCATATTGGCTTAATGTGAAAATTCAAAGGTAAAACGTGGATGATAATTTAATAAACAGTTTATTTGGTTGTTTTGATCGATTACGGAGAAATAATTCACTCGTGTTCTAAGGTTTGCTTGTAAAAAACTCGTTCGCTTCGCTCACTCGTTTTTTTACGCGCAAGCCTTAGAACACTAGTGAATTATTTCTCCGTAATTGATCAAAACAACCAAATAAACTCTATGTAAATGAAATGCGTCCGTCAAGCATGAGCATTCAAAATAGAAATGCATCAGGAGATAAGGGCGAGGTTTCGCGCGATTTAACTGGTTTAAGCTACCCCATCACGAAAACATGCCTGTATAATTTTGACCCCCTTAAACCCAATTTATATATAGTAAGACTGGGGTTTACAGGGGTAGACATTAATTTTTCTTATCTCTATGTTTTGAGCAGAAATATAAAGAATATTAGATTTTTTTTTATCTGAAAATTTTCATTTTTTGGTGGTAAAACGTTCACTTTATTTGAATAGGCATGTTTTCGTAATGTAAAATGTAGTTTTTCTACTGGCCATTCCAAAGCGGTTCCTCTTTGTTTCTGTGTCGGTAGTTTTATTATTTAGTCAGGTTTCTTACTTCTCATATCTTGCAAAAAACAACAACAAAAAACAACAACAACAAAAAACAAAAACAAAAAAAAAACAAAAAAAAAAACAAAACACACACACACACACACACACACACACACACACACACACACACACACAGTCCTACAATCGGAAAGATATACAGCTATTTTTTTCGTATATACAAGGCTTGGTTATTGCATGATACAAAACCACTGTATGGCAATCCGAACTTGGCGAAATGCATGCATTTTGCATGGTACTGTAAAGTTATGGTAAGCGTATAGTAAACATGTATATACTGACAGGTAAATACACCCGTCTAGCGATAAATTAATCTGTATAGTTGATGTCTAGATATAAATGAGCACTGAATCTTTAAAAGTCTTGTTGCGTTTTTGTTGTTGTTGTGTTGAGGTTTTACGGCCCAGTCAACCCAATGGGGTCATGTCGAGCGCGGTCAGTTTACCTAACCACACGTTTACTGGGCAGGCTTAGTCCTCGAAGCGGTTAACCAGTATTGTGCACATTCTTTTGCCAGAAACTGACAACTGCCCTTCTTGAATCAGCGGAAGGGAGAGAATGACCGTAGAAAATATTTCATGATCAATCTCCACGAAAGAATGTTGCCGACCTCGGCGGGGGTTGAACCCGCGACCTCCTGGTCTCCAGTCGGACGGCGAATCCAACTGAGCCACCGAGGCCGGCTGTTGCGTTTTTGTTAAACGGCTTGTAGTTTACGGAATTTCTATGAATATTTTTGTTTGCGTAGAGTTTGCCATTGCGCCGGAAGCACTTTATGAAAGGTCAAGGACTGAATTCCAATGCTATTTTCCATTTACTAACTATGTATTAGCTCATCTTTGTATAACCAAGCATTAGCTTTCACAAAAATCATGGATAGACCAAGCTTTTTGTGAAAGCTAATACTTGCTCTTAATCAAACAATTTAGTCCAACTTCAGTGAATTTTGTTTTCCGCACATAGAAAGACTATTTGTGTTAACAATTGTTAAGACGTGGATAAAAGAGAAGCGTCGATCACTAGTGACAAAGTTTTTCAAAGTCTCCGATCATTGAGATCGCATTAATTCATGTAATGGATAAATATAGAAATAGTTATGTAGTTAAATGTTTTATCCATAGACTATTTTTAGATGGTAACCGGGTTAATCAATGTATGTAAATAAATCCGCTTTTTCTTTGGGTGTGTAAAGAAGGTTACCGTATTCGACCTAATTACCGCACTGTGCGGTTAGGTTTTTCAAACTTACAGGGAACACTCGGCTGTGGTAAAATACGTATCTACCTGCTAAGGATACACTATTAAAAAGAGGTCAGAAAAGGCCTTGTTTGATGATAATTATGCGTTTTTTCTTCTTCTAATTTTATCTATAAAGGCATATGTTGTGGGTACTCATTTGAAGTGCATCGCCTTTATAAAGAAGTAAAGAAAAAGTACACTGGTTGTAATCTGAAGACTACGGAATTTCTCGACTGTGCGCTTATAGGGGTATGCGCGATAATTAGATCGAATACGGTAATACATTTATGCCCTTATGGATCAGTATAGATCGGATCAGTGTATACAGACAGCCAAAACTGACATGAATGTATACGTGACAGAAATATATAAATTATACATCATACCGAATACTGTTACATAGACAATTTTATAAAACTGGTTGTTGTAGAGAGATGGGTGCTGTAAGAAGAGAGGCTGCATATACAATAAAACGACACTTTTGGAAATCAGCCTAGAAAATTGGCCGTACAGGTAGGTAGGTATTGTTGAGAGCTGACCGTTTGTGGTTCGTCGAGGTTCGACTGTACCACTGTTGCTAAGTAGAGGTTTGTGTACCTCTTTTACTAGACTTTAACCTTTACCACTCTCTTTGCTTATTTAGCAGACATCAAATTGGTGATTATTATTATTATTATTATTATTTTAAATAAAACAAAATTTGACATTTCGTGCAAATTCTCTTCATTGGAGACAATTTGCATGAAATATCAAATTCTGTTTTCTTGTTAAAAAACAAAAAAAAAAAAACAAAAAAAAAACAAAAAAAAAAACACACAAAAAAAAAAACAACAAAACAAACAAACAAGAAAAACAAATATTTCAAAATGTCTGCTGATATTTTACACAGAGGGCTGAGCGTTAATACACTATTATAAAATGCAATTGGTGCCCAATAGACACTAGATCTTTGAACAGATCCATTTCCAATTTAAGGGATGCCTGAGTGGTTTCTTATTATTTTATAGAAATTCCCATATTTAATGTATAGAGCGTATCTGACCAGACACCGTGCTGTCGTTCAGCGGCGTCTGTTCATGGGGTATACACTTTTTTTCCCTTCAGTTCCATATGAAGCTAATTTGTAACGTTCATTGAAGTATGAACAACATCGGGTCACCAGCAAAGTAAGTGAACCCCGAAGGGGTTACTGTAAACTTTGAATGAACGTTAAATAAATCGCCTTTTACTTATATTTATATTATTTTCCATCCATTATTTGTCGAAAAACATCTGGTTCGAGGGTTAAAATTGAAACAAAAAACAATTACACGCAGTTTTCCTATTACACTATATTAACAGCGGAACGAGTTCCTGCTGTTCGGCCTCTAACTGATCGTTGGCTCAATACAGAAAAACATAAAAAAAATCACTTCTTAAACCTTGTATGCCTAGCGGCCCATAAAAGGGTAATTGGCAAACATAGAAGACCCAGATGAAACGCCGCAAAACGCGACATCTGATCAGGATTAAATACAGGAATTTCTGTAAAACATGGTAAAAAAAATTCTCTATTGAAATTCGACCGTCCAAAGAACTAAGGTAGAAGATTTGGGTTAAACATAATAGTGAAACACAGATGGGAGCTCGACTAATTTTTTGTCTTTTTTAAGCGAATAAAGAGAAATGGAAGACACTACTGGCGAAAACAAGACTGCTGTTGTTATTGACAATGGTTCCGGAATGTGCAAGGCGGGATTTGCCGGAGATGATGCGCCGCGTGCTGTGTTTCCAGCCCGCGTAGGAACACCACGGTATGATGTAGGTACACGCACCATACATTATTTGTGTTTTGCTGAAGAAAAACGAATATTTTCTATATCTGAACATTACACAGAGGACTTATTTAGGAGTAGTACTTCATGATATATGTACAGTAAACACTCGTTACATTTGTTCCCAAAGACGTTGCCATTAAAATGAATTTGCTGTTGTACAGCATGGACTATAAACTCTTGTATTATTTTGTCTCAATACGCAGCACCTGATCAGTCTTAACAGTTTGCCACTCCATCAGCAGTTTGTTTGCCACATCAGCGGGAGGTAAAATGCATTTATTCGAATTTTAGGACAAATATGATAAGGGGTTAAGGTGTCCAAATATTCGTGTTAAATTTGGTAGATGATACAATGGACCATAGATTGATAATGTGTTTTGTGTTTGGTTTATTTTGGTAAAGTTGGCGTTCTGAGTAGGATCGCCACTGTTAGCAGCTCATCTAGAAAAAAGTGTTTAGACACATAACAGGTAGCAAAGTGATTTTTTATAGTGTTTTTTTTTTATATATTAAAAAAAAGGTGTAGGCTTATATTTTGTTGTCGTATTTAGCCTAAATATGCATACAGACAGACTTGAGCAAACAGTGTAGACCAGATCAGACACCGCATCTGCGGTGTCTGATCATGGTCTACACTGTTTGCCACTCGTGCAGTAGTTTTCAGACACTTCATATTTAAGACAGATATAATTTTGTGTCAGGGTGTCGGAATACTTATGGTAAATACGGTAGGTGCTTCAGATAATGTTTCTTTGACGTTCTGAATAGCACTCTGGGCAAAATTTTTAGCAGACGACATCTTGAAATATTTTTCTTATTTTTCCCAGAAAACAGGAATTAACGCTTCATACAAATTGTCTTCAACGGAGACAATTATTTGTATGAAATGTTAAATCCTGTTTTCTGGAAAAATTAAGAAAAACATATTACAAAATTGTCGTTTGCTGAATTAGCCCAGAGAGTGGTAATGGTTTATATTTGGTTTCTTGGGTGGAATTTGCCTTCTTGTATTTATAAGGCTGCTAAGGTGGGCATGGAATTCAAAGACTGTTATGTTGGAGATGAGGCTCACTGCGAGAGAAAGATTTTGTCTCTTAAAGACCCGGTGGAACAAGGTTCATCACTGACAAACTGGGACAATATGGAGAAAATCTGGCACCATACTCTGTACAATGAGTTGCGTGTAGCACCTGAGAAACACCCAATACTTTCGACAGAAGCCCCTTTAAGTCCAAAGGCGGACAGAGAGAAAATGACACAGGTAATTTCAGCTGGTGCACAAGATTTCCTACAAGATTACATGTGCGCCTAGCAAAGACAGAACAGCAATCTTCGAGGTTCGCCTGAAGACAATTTGGATCCTTGGCTACCCATGGAGTGCTCGGAAGACACTGATCAGACTGCTCGGATTCTGGCGCAAATGCAATATAGCAGGAAATGCTGTGCCTCGGTTCATTTTCTGATAAGATTATATGTAACAGCTGAGTTTTGTTTATTCAGTAACAGTTTTTCTTTCTAGGCCAAATGAAAACAAGCATTGCGGGCACACCAGAGAGAGAGAGAGAGAGAGAGAGAGAGAGAGAGAGAGAGAGAGAGAGAGAGAGAGAGAGAGATGGTGGTTTAAGATTCATCGAGAGCCATCAAATAAAACAGTCATTGCCGCATATTCGAAATAAGGCCCTCCTGAGTATTTGCACATTTTGGATATACAAATGTCTACTTTTTGAATTTTATGGATATGGCTGCTGAAGGTACTGCGCGGACGGGAATATCAACCTGGACCCAGTTATCACTATAAAGGTCAACACTACTGAGGAAATAAACTCTAAAAGCTTTCGTCCAGATCGTCTTCTAGACCCAGTGATCAGTTATGAAAGTATATTTGTATTTCATAAAATAAAAAGAAAAAAAAATGTTAATACCAAGGCCATGTCAAGTCGATCAGTTTACCGAACACCATTTTTTTTCTGGACAAGCTTAAAGTCCTCTAAGCGGTTAATCAGTACTTGTGTACATTTTTTCGCAAGACACTTGCCCGTCTTGAAACAGTGGAAGGGAGAGAATGAGCGTAGAAAATATTTCCTCAATCTCCACGAAATGTTGCAGAACCCGGAGGGGATCGAACCCGAGATCTTCTGATCACCAGTCCGACGCGCACCCCACTGAGCCACCGAGGCCGGCTATGTCAGTCTGGATCGACATTGTTTACATAATACAATTAGACACCAGGGCCCAATTGTTCAAAGCGTCGTTAGCTTAACGAGCTCGTTAGTGGTCAAAATGTTAAGTGTTCTAGTAAGTACAATATCTAACTTACAGGTATTTTTGCTAAAAAATCATTTTTTTTTTCAGTTTTCAGCAAAAATATTAGCGTATATGCCATATTTAATGATCAAAATTTTAACGATACGCTAACTAACGACATCGTTAGTTTTGAACAACTGGGCCCTGTTTGTTTTTGTCACGACACACTTGAGTATCCTCCCCAGATATTCTTCGAGACGTTCAACGTTCCAGCATTATATGTGGCCATTGAAGCAGTGTTGTCACTGTATGCGTCAGGAAGAGTAACCGGCGTGGTCCTAGATTCTGGTGCCAGGGCATCGTACTCTGTACCTATATACGAAGGTAGGTAGATATGTTTTCGTTCCTTATAGTACTCTTATCACTTTGAGCAAATTCAGTAGACGACAAATTGATGATATTTTTCTTATTAATCCCAGAAAATAGGTTTTGAGATTTCATGCAAATTGTCTGCTGAGGAGACAATTTGCATGAAATCTCAAAGCCTATTTTTTGGGCAAAATAAGATAAATACATCAAATGTCGTCTGCTGAACAGCGAAGGTCGTGACAAACTGCTTGGATTCACAGAATGATCTCTACTTTGGCTGTTTATAAATAAACTAAATCTTTATGATCTTTCTGTTTGATGTGAGGAAGCTTAAACCGTTCACTACGCATGCACATAATGTAGTTACAAAACTACTCGAGTACTATTGATGGGATGTAAAATAATAATAATAATAATAATCATAATAATCATAATAATAAAATAGACCGGTAAAATATACATGTATTCCTTATTTGATTAGCAGGCTATGAACTCACATCCGGTTAGATATATACATATAATTAACAAATGATAATTATCAATTGTGAAGAGACTTAAATTCTAGATTTATAAATTAACGTCATTCTTGATGACTGAGCGGGGACACAAATAGGCCGACCTTCCAACCGTTAAATACCTACTTTTTCTTCATCGTACATATTCGATAAGGTGCTTCTGATCTGGTTCTACACTTTTTTGTTCAGGCCTAAACGATAATTAGTAGAATGCACAGGCTGGTCTGGTATCCACTGGACGCATCTGTCATAAGGTACATTTTCTCATCTTGTGGCCTATATGTTGTTTTTGTGTTGTAGGTTATGCAATGCCGCATGCCGTCCAAAAGATTGAGTTAAGTGGCAATAGTCTGACAGACTATCTTACCAGGTTATTAAATGAAAGAGGGTACTCTTTTAACACCTCAGGTATGTGTACTTGTGCGATTACACACACACACACACACACACACACACACACACACACACACACACACACACACACACACACACACACACACGGGAACACTTGTGTATTTCAACTGACCCGTGTGCTATAAACAGTAAAACTTCAGTGACTCGAACATCGATGGTTTGTTAACCATGGCTGATTCGAACTCGTTTTTGAGGTTCCGGGAAATTCTTCCGATAGCTCAAGAAAAAAATATTCAGGGACATTTTCGGGAATGTTTAGTATTTTATCATAAAAATGTAAGTTGTGTGTACTTATTAGAATCGACTCATCGTTGCAATTCTAATAAGTTCACTTAACAAACCATTACTGTATAGAAGATCGAAGACATTTCTGAAATATTCAAATTTGCCTCCTGAAATTGTCGCTATTATTAACCATTTATGGCTCGAACTACCCACCCAGCCAGCATTCTTTATAAATCTATATAGCGGACCGCTATAGATTTATAAAGAATGCTTATTGGACATGTCTAGAACAATTTTTCAGTGTCCCAAAGATGTTCGAGCCATTGAAGTTCGTAATACACCTGATAGGTCCAGTCGCGTGTCGATCCCCGCCGTGTCCGGCAACATTCTTTCGAGAGACTGATCATGAAATATTTTCTACGGTCATTCTCTCCCTTTTGCTGATTCAAATAGGACAGTTGTCAGTTTCTGACGAAAGAATGTGCACAAGTACTGATTAACCGCTTAGAGGACTAAGCCTGCCAAGGAAAGTGTTCTTAGGTAAATTGACCGTGCTTGATATGACCCTAAAGGGTTGACTTGGCCGTAAAACCTCAACACAAACCAAACCAAACCTGATAGATTCCTCCCTTTATTTTCTTAAAAGGGAAAGGATAACTTGTAGGGGACGTATCTCTGTCAAAATAGGTTTTGCTTTCATTCTGAAAAGGGAACTACTCTAAAAGGAAAACATTGGCCCAATTCTTTCCTTTAGTGTAGACCACTTTTCAGAAGGGGCATTGTGTATAGAAAAGCAAACAGGAAGTCACAAAAGCTTCTTTCTTATGAAAATTGAGGAAAATCTTCCAAGTGCATCCGGCCACAAAAATGACTGTTTCGCAGACTATGGAATAGGCTTCTTGGTGCTTTGGAATCTGTAGACAAAATATAACCGGAGGAATGATAATGTTTGATAGATGCTCAGAAGTGGTTTGTGGTACATGTAGTCCAGTAGCTCAATGCATAGTGGCATTATGCCTGAACAAAGTGTATATTTTTAATAGCATACTGGGTAAAATTACAGTAGATGATATTTTGAAATAGTTTTCTTATTAGAAAATAGGCTTTGACATTGCATGCAAATTGTCCTCTTTTTTATACGAAGTGGGGTGAGTGAATTGCTCACGAAACAAACAAAAATAAACAACCACCTCACCCCACCTCAACCTAATAAAATGTCCGAACAGTGAACAACTTATAACAATATTTCTACAGTGGAGAAGGAGATTGTTCGTGACGTCAAAGAGAAACTCTGCTACTGTGCCTTAGATTTCGAGCAAGAAATGGGCATGGCTAGTGGTTCCTCCCAACTCGATAAATCGTACAAACTCCCCGATGGGCAGGTCATTACAATTGGAAATGAGAGGTTCCGATGCCCTGAAGCCCTTTTTCAACCAGCTTTCATGGGTGAGTTTCTGAATAAAATAACCGGTGTACATTTAAGGTGAATAAATATACATCAAAGAGTTCACTCTGTCTGACTTGAAAGCAATTAACTTTTCGCATAAATTGTCAGTATTATGACCATGCTTATCTAGAAAGCTTTTGCGTTGTGCAAAATTCCTTTGCCATGTGCGTTGTAACGAAAACCAAAGTAGAATTGCGTCATGCTCCATTCAAATTTCGAATTTTCATCTGATTTAATACCCAGCTGTCTGGTTTAAAATGTGCATGCCTTCAAAATTAAAGATAAATTCATACAAAATAAATTTTTTTTTTATTTCTGGGTTGCTCTTTTCTAGCTGGAAATAAGTTTACTGTCCGGATGTTCTGATCATTGAAAGTAAATTTGTGAATGATGATTCCTACAGAGAGGCTGCTCTCAACTGCCTTAATCAGTATGATCTCGTGGTTCTAAAAACACAGCAGCCTGTGCGTCCGTTCTGGAACCAGCACGTCTTCTATTACCGGCTTGATTAGAGCAAGTTGAACAAAATTGTTCTTAAACATTAACGCTAAGCATGCTGGGTAAAGGTTTTGGCAGATGTCATTTTGGAACAATTTCTTATTTTCCCCAGAAAACAGACTTAGGCATTTCATGCAAATTGCCTCCTTTCATTTGACACAATTTGCAGAACGATGATTCCTGCGGAGAGCCTGTTTTCTGGGAAAAGAAAAAAAAATGAGTTTGTTGCCTGCTGAATTATCAGTCGTTTGCGGAAACAGAATGCATTTTAATAAACAGTGCACAACATTTATATACTGGGCCCAAATAAATATATTACCTTCACAAAAGCATGCCTATATAATTCACGCCTGGTAAACTATCACAGGTACCGCCGCGGAGGTACCGATTAAATGGTTGTGACAGATATCCGGAGCTACCTGTGATGGTCAAAAACTAGACATAAAAAGATAGGCGTTTGTCTTTTTTGATAAAATACACAATAACCAGAGAGTTTACTGAAAATCAAACAGTGCTATTCGACCCTTATAGGCATAAAGTTTTGTCACACATCATATCCCCCCAGAACTTTCCATATTTACCAAAGATACGACCTTCAAAGTGGCTTCGAAGTCAGCCCGAAGTACTCGAAACAGAAAAAGACCGATCGTTGTTGGTTCTAAAAGCGGATATCTTGCATACAAATCTGTTTATCTTGGTACACTGATGTAAAGTAAACCTGTTTGCCTGAATACAGATATCGATAAACTCCAAATAAGGCTGGATTCTTCGAAAAACAGCTGGAGGTGCCTATGACGTCGTGGAGGTGCCTGTGATGTAAAGAAATATAGTGAAAATCTGAAGAGTTATTGCAGCTGCAAATATTGATATAATTCTTCTCTAGATCACTGCCTGGAAAGAATCATTCATTCAGCGTCGCAATAAGCTATCATAATGTGTATGTCATGAATTTCCATGTTAAAATTATAAAACATAATCTCAAAGAATTATTGGTGCGTTGAGTTAGATTGTCATAGAATGCTCACTGAAGTAAGACTTTTTTTTCTTGAATGGTGGTGACTGTAATCGGGAGGTGCTGCCTGTTCGTCATTCCAACTCGTAGAAAATTGTCTTTGCTAAATATATCACACGCCACGCCAGCTACACATATGGTATACCAAAAGTATAAAAAAAATGCCGATGGCTGTCACCGTAAATTATGATGCAATTTGAACATTACCGGAACACCTATAATAACCTACGTTGTTGACCCTTTTGGTAACTCGTATGCGTATCGCTCGCATATGTCGTATGACGCTCGCTGTATGTGTTGTTGTAGTTTTGTTGTTTTGTACTAAAATCATGTCGGGACTATCAGTTAACCTTACCACACTATTTCTGGGCAGGCTTAGACCTCCTAAGGGGTTGGCCGGTAATAGGTGAACATACTTTCGTCTGTAACTGACAACTGCCCTTCTTGAATCAGCGGAAGGAGAAAGAAAAGTAAGTGGGGACCTCTGGCTCTTGAGTTAGACGCTCTTCCGACTGCGTTACGCGGCCTGGCTCGCCGTTTATGTTAACTTTGTGGTGAGTGGACTCGAAGGTGTTTGCAAGTGATTCACTCTTGCTGTTTTATATTGCCAGCGCTAGAATTCAAACACATTCGTAAGGCCTAGGTGTTACATCATCAACATATGACATAATCTCGACATTACATCTTTTAATAAAGTGAAGTGATCGGAATCTTTCGTGTTAAATTCAGTCATCAAATAAACCACTATGAAAATATTTTGTCGAAGCGTTTGCAAAATCAACAATATGTCGGAAAATTGCTCTTTTGTCAGCATATTTGATGCACATAGTGGCTGTTTGGAGACTGAATTTCAGATGATTTACAATAAAATTCCGATCACGAGTTACCAAAATGGTCAACAACGTAGGTTATTTTAGGTGTTCAAGTAATGCTTAAACTGCGTCATAATTTACGGTGACAGGCATCAGCATTTTTTTATACTTTTGGTACACCATATGTGTAGCTGGCGTGGCGTGTGATATATTTAGCAAAGACAATTTTCTACGAGTTGGAATGACGAACAGGCAGCATCTCCCGATTACAGTTATCACCATTCAAGAAAAAAAGTCTTACTTCAGTGAGCATTCTATGACAATCTAACTCAACGCACCAATAATTCTTTGAGATTATGTTTTATAACTTTAACATGGAAATTCATGACATGCACATTATGATAGCTTATTGCGACGCTGAATGAATGATTCTTTCCAGGCAGGAATCTAGAGAAGAATTATATCAATATTTGCAGCGGTAATAACTCTTCAGATTTTCACTATATTTCTTTACATCACAGGCACCTCCACGACGTCATAGGCACCTCCAGCTGTTTTTTTGAAGAATCCAGCCTTATTTGGAGTTTATCGATATCTGTATTCAGGCAAACAGGTTAACTTTATATCAGTGTACCAAGATAAACAGATTTATATGCAAGATATTCGCATTTAGAACAAAAAACGATCGGTCTTTTTCTGTTTCGGGTACTTCGGGCTGACTTCGAAGCCACTTCGAAGGTCGTATCTTTGGTAAATATGGTCTGGGGGATATGACGTGTGACAAAACTTTATGCCTATAAGTTCTAATAAGTACCACAATCTATATTTTGAGCAGAAATATGAAAAATATCAGAATTTTTTTATCTGGAAAATTTCATTTTTTGTGGTGAAATTTTCAGTATATTTGAATAGGCATGTTTTCGTAATGTTAAATAAATTCGATACATTCATTGCGGATAAAAATCTTCAAGAGCTCATTTTGAATATTTGTTCAATACTGACAGGTATGGAAAATGGAGGTGTTCACGAAATCTTGTACAATTCTGTGATGAAGTCAGATATTGACCTCAGTACGAAAGATCTTTTCTGTAATATGGTACTGTCAGGTGGTTCTACAATGTTTCCTGGTAAGGTTTATTACCACATTACCAATTATCACTGTCCAGCGTTTTACTATAAATTGGTCCAAATATAACATTGGTTTGAAAGCACTTCTGCAAGAATAGCTGCTGGAATCTGAAATTTATGGTGACTTAGTCAATTAATTTAGAAATATTGTTGGCAAACTGATTTTCGGAATATTCAGAACGATTGTTATTCAATACAAAAAGATAGGTTGCCCCACGGACATTCTGTGGCAAACTGCATACATGTTTGTTACATGTAACCCACTCATGGTTGTCATAAGGTTGCTGAAAAAGGTTTGTGTTTATTTTGAAAAAAAAAATACATTGTTTTATTAAAATGAGACACGTTTTGGATAAAATGAGACTAGGTCTTGCTAATTTAGACACTTGGCTGTATTATTTATTTGTAGCTGGAGTTCCTTAAAAGTTTCGGCCCAAAATGTGCAATTTCAGCCTGGGTTTATCATCATGGTTTATTCCATAATTTTCAACATGTTCAGTATTTGAATTGCTTGTGCATCTTTCTCCCAAAATATACTAAAACCTCTTAATAAGACGATTCATTATAAAACGGATTGGATATAAGACGGGTTTAAGGTGGACCTCCAAAAGTGTCGTATCCAAACAACTGTCTCGATTATGTAGATAAATGAACATTTATGGTCAGTTTTCTATATATTATAGACAGTTTTGTTTGGATACAACACGTTTGTTTAGCTAACACGGTTTTCAATTTAGATCCCAGTAATTGTGTGATAAAGAGGTTGTGGCAAACATGATTGCAAATCTCGTCCCTTGTTGAAATTCCGCTGTAATGTAAGATCATTCAGGCCCGGCATCATTTTCTTTCACGGTATCAGCAGCCATTTTTTACTAAAAGCTTCCTTTTTTGAGAAATCTAACTTTAACACGGCCATATACCAATAAAGCTTGCAAAATATCAAAAAGGAAATATTTTTTATGAAATAAATGTATAACGTAAATATATCTTTCATGCGGATGTGTGAAATTTAAAAGTTAAAAATCGGTTACATTCCACTAAGGACCTATGAATAGAAAGGAAGAGGCTGTAAGGCTATTTACAGTCAACTGTCAATAGCCAAAAAAACTATAGAAATGCTATTTACAGTCGAAGATTTACACACACACACACACACACACACACACACACACACACACACACACACACACACACACACACAATATATATATATATATATATATATATATATATATATATATATATATATATACTAAGTTTGTATCAACTATACCTATATGCAAACAGTTATGTCTCAGACAAACATGTACATTTGCAAAATTCTGCTATGGGTATTCCGTCTTTGCACATAGCTTTTACAAGATTTCCTGTGTGCTTTTTAGCCATTTTTATCCAGACCAACTTGCGCATTTGCAAATAATAACTGAAGCATGAAACCTGCTTTTGCGAGATCCATTTTATAGCAATTAGCAACACGAACGTCAAATGTTTCATTTCAATATGTGGATATTTCCATATATTATAAATACTACAAACACCAGCTCGCACCACTTGAAGACCAAAAGCCGCGATGTGTTACTGGTGAGGTAGTACGCAAAAAAAAAAAAAAAAAAAAAAAAAAAAAAAATCGTAATCAGGGCACTCGGAATGTGTTATTTGATATCCCATGAGCAATATTCACCAATATCAGTTCAATAACCCTATGATGCATTACCGCATCCATTTGATGCAATAATGAAGTTATATTATTTCTGTTGCCACGTCTGTGAGAACAAATTTGTAATAAATATGACTCCTTTTGAGAACAAATTTATGATTAACATTTGATTGTAATAAAATACAAGTATTGCCTTTTTTCAAAAAGCTAGCGTGTTGTTTAGTTTCAACGATTGTATGGACTCTTATGACGCTTTTACTGCACTTGTGGCATATGTATCAAAATTCATTGAACTAATCTACTGAAATAGCTCCAGTTACTTTTCCAGTTTTGTTTCACTCCGACCAGTTTTACCTCTGAATTTACTTCTGACATGCACACAAATAACAGGTGTCACGGACTTCATTTCTTGACAGTTACTATTACCCTGTGAGTTTTTTTTTCAACATTTTAATAGCATATCACCAGATGTGGATGTTCTGAGCTAGTATCAGCTGATTCGACAATGGAATGCTTTCATTTTGATGCCAGAAAAGATACTCTTTGGAGAGGTTCATTTCAGAGTTAAAGGGTGTCTGAATTGCTTTTTTGTATTACTATCTATGAGAAAGATTTCTGTACCTAATACAGTGTAGGCCTAGATCTAACGCCGCGATTTGCGGAGTCTGATCTCGGTCTATACTATTTATCACTGTCCCTTTTATGGGACGCTATGCATAAATGGATTAATAGTTTACCCGAAAGAGGTCATAATTGGATAGTAAACCATTTTATTCTATTCTGTTCATTATCAGATGTTCGACTACTATGTCAGCAGTCTTTGTAGTTACTTCCGCTTAAGTTGGGTTCGGTAGAATTCCCGTATTTGATGTTTGATAGCCAGGGCGACCCATAATAAGTTACCCTGGAAATGCCAAAGTTACGAAGCAGAGCCTTCCCGAAACACTGAAAGAAGAAGAAATGGCGGACCAAAACAGAGGATTCCAAGTGGAAGATGGTTCTACAATATACCTTGTGCATAACCTTTCAGAAAAAACTACTACTATGGCTCATCCTGTCTGATAACTTGGAATGAAATTAGATACCTGGCCTCGAGGTGATAAAACTTTTTTTCATGCTCAAATCAGCTGAGCATGAAATGTGTCCTGCTGACAAATCTCAGATTACCAACAATTGCAAATTCGTTCTTGCTTAACACAGCTGAGCATGAAAATTTATCTGGTAATAAATATTAAAATGCCAACTATTGTTGGCATTTTCATATTTATTAGCAGAGCTGTGTTGAGGACGCAAAAAGTTTTATAACCTCTGGGACAGGTCTGATTACATAATAAGAAATTAACACGGATATGAGAGAATACTGGCCTATTTGAAGTTTTTTCTGTAAGTTCGACAGTCAGTTTTACTCTTTCTTTTAAAATTAGGAAACTATGACTCAAATTCTTTCCAATTTTTAGGTTTTGCCGACAGAACATCGAAAGAGATAACTAACTTAGCTCCCTCTTCAAAAGTAGAGGTTATAGCGCCACCAGAGAGGACCTACTCAGCTTGGGTCGGTGGCTCCGTACTTGCATCTCTTCCAACGTTCGAGCAGATGTGGATCACAAAGGACGAATACCACGAGACAGGCGCGGCAATTGTTCACAGAAAATGTTTCTAGAAGAGAGTTTAACCTTTACCACTCTCTGGGGATTTTCAGCAGACGACCGATGGATGATATTTTTCTTATTTTTCCCAGAAAACAGGATTTGACATTTCATGCAAATTGTCTCCTTATTTGCATGAAATGTCAAGTCCTATTTTCTGGGAAAAATAAGAAAAATATTTCAAAATGTCATGTGCTGAAAATTTTACCCAGAGTGCTAAGCTTTAATTATTTATCAACACATATATCAGAGTGGTCTTTTCTACATTAACGTTTTCGACCAGTTCATTTTCAATGTAAGGATTGTCTGGTTAGTTTTTATTGTAACCATGTTTTATAGTAAATCCTATATTTAACGCAAACAGTGTAGACCCTGATGACGCCGCGTTCTGCGGAGCTGATCTGGGTCTACACCGTTTGTCAATGTCCGTTTTATTAGACGCTAGGTATAAATGGATTAAAAATTCGGTACCTGTAAGGAAAGTGCAATAATTCTAAGTTCATTGAAATGTTCTGACATAAGAAAGCTCAAAATAAATGGGATAGGATGATGGCAAGGTAAATTTGTTATCACTTGTGTTTCGATTTTAAACCGTGTTTGGGTTTTAAACTCTTATGTTCTTAAATCGGACCTCAAGAGTAAGTATAATAGTACAAACTTTTACATGCAAACACCAGATTTTTAATCACACACACACACACACACACACACACACACACACACACACACACACACACACACACTTTATAAATATATTTCTAAATCGTTGGATATGTACTCTGAATTTTTAGAGAGACATACCTGAACAGACAATGAATATCCCAATATGAGCAGGATATGGCAATACTCTGAAGGATATATACTATTTGCCTTCACTAATAAATTTTGATGAAATGCACTTGATCACTTTTCAGTAGTCAGAAAGAATTGTTTAATTTTTAAGAAGAATAGTTAGGGAAAACGGTGTCTAAATATGAATGGTTAGATTTGTACAATTAAAAGAGCCGGCGCGCAGCATTTCCTACAAGATTGCATGTGCATCCACTCGGATCAGCATCTGCGCAGGCTAATCAGAGTTTTCATTATCCACCTTGGCTTTCCACAGAGTGCTCTGCAAAGACCCTGATTAGACTGCGCGGATGCGCAGGCTGATCAGAGTTCGCTGGGCGCAGATGCAGTTTTGCAGGACATATGCCCCAGCTCAAAATACTGTGTGTCGCATATGACATAATACACTAGAAGAAAACAGGATCTTGGGGGCATATATAAACATGTAAGCGTCCAGAGGTCTTAATCTGTAACTGAACTGATAGTGGTGATTACTACCTCAGACCTTCTTTTTTACACCTTAAATAACATAGTTCTCAGCTGGCTACTGCCTGTACATTTTGTATTACATGGGCTTTGTTCCTTCCGTTGGTCATTCTCCTTCTCTTATCATCAATAATATACAGCACAGACTAAATAATATTGGAAATACAATTAAACTTTAAAGGGCAAATATAAAGGTTTTAATTCTACTAAATATTTAAGGGCACTTCAGTAAGGAGGTGACTGCCGAAAACCGCATCAAATTATCTTAAACGGTTTCTGAAATATTGCGATTTGAAATTTGATATTTAACATCCAAGAGGATTGAATTCAGGCTGCCTCATTAATATTCATGAGCCTTTTTATGACATCATAAGGGAACAGTAAAATTTTAAACTTTTTTAAATTGCCAATATTTTTTGCTCTTTAATCTGCATCAATTCAGTTTTCATATTGTTTAATTTATTCAGCTCCTTTAAACTAATATACATAGGAATTTAGCTCTTATTTTCCGTTTAAAGTGTTACATTTCAAATTTAAAAATTTCATTTAAATAATTTAAAATCCAGTTACAATGCTTAATAATTAGCCAAAATTAACTTTTTTGGCATTCATTTATATGATATACACCCAAAATTCACTATTATTAAAAAAAACTTACGAAAAATTTAATATTAGTCAAGTTTTAAACATTTTAAAATTTAGCTTTAAATTAAAATAACAGATTAAATTTTGAGTTAAATTCTCTATTCATGGGCTTATTTGTGGACAGAGACCAATTTCAATAATGGTTAAGGAGAAAAACTGTGTAGCATATAAGGAAATGCAGAATACTCCTGTTTAAAATTTCAATTTAAAATTTAAGTTCCACTATGACATCACAGAATATTGCATTGTGGGCCTTAATCAATACACAATCCAAGGGAGGTTACTCTAACAGGAAAAAAGGTAGGTATCATAAATTAATCACCATAACTTTTGATTGGATTGGAATTTTTTGATGGGGTTTTCAACAAAATAATTCTCTTAAAGCATTCTCTCAACACCCTGAAAACCAGGAATATTTTAAAAACCTTTATATTTGCCCTTTAATGATTCGAATACCGATAGCTCGTTTACCATGGCTGATTCCAACTCTTTTTTTTTATGCCCTACGAAATCTTCTGATAGCTCAAGAAAACAAATATTTAGGGATATTTAGGGAAGTTTTCTTATTTTATCATGAAAATGTATGCTGTGTGTACTCATAAGGATCACATCATCGACTAGTTCCTTATGAGAACACTCAAAATATTATTACAGTGAACCCTCGTTACAACGACAGCATTTGTTCCCAAAAATGTTGTCATTAAAATGAATTTGCTGTTGTAAAGAATCCTAAATGGACAGAATGATATATAAAAAGAGACTTGGTTTATTTTTATTTCCTTATAGAACATATGTTTTGGATATTTGTTAGAATCGCCTCATTGACATGTACATCCAAAACGTATGTTTCTTGAAGTTTTAATGTAATACTCTTGCATAATGTCTTATTAACTGTCACCTCCTGGGCTAAGGTTTTGTGACATTCAAATTGTCATTATAATAAAATTGTTGTTATATCGAGTGTCGGTATAAAGAGGGTTGACTGTATTTTGTAAAGATCGAAAAGACATCTATAAATATTCCCCATTTGCCATCTGACCTGGCGCTGTGCTAACTCTCAGTGGCTCGATCTCTAGAGCAAATTTCCGCGGTTCCAAAGATGTTCGAGCTATTGAAGTACGACTGTACTTAGTTTCGAGAATGAAAAACTTGACAAAGTTGTGTACTTCTAGATAAAAATAGGGTCTGAGGTAAATGTTAAATGTTTTTTCTTATTTCTCCACAAAAACAAAAACACATGTTGTTTGTATTCATTAGAACTGAAGCGCCTCGGCAGGCGCCTCAGATGAGTAAGTATAACATTTGTTTTTGTGAAGAAATAAGAAAACAAATACTTTTTTGTTGTTGAAAATAAAAACAAAAAAGCTTTATCTGGAGCTTTGAAGTCGTTGTTTTCCTGAAAAGGCCGAGTATTCGAATATAGGGATCAAACATGGTTTTTCATGCATTAACATTCGCCAGGTCTCGTGGGAGGTGTTGAAAACCGAGGCCGAAGGCCGCTGTTTTCAACACCTCCCAAGGGACCTGGCGAATGTTAATGCATTGAAGAACCATGTTCGATCGTTATTATTGCATAAAAACTGAAAACATTTGCTACATTTCGCGTTTTTTCTTGCACTATTTTGTTTCGCCTTTTCACCGATGTCTTGCGAACGCTATTTCCACTGACTATGCTCGTTCTAGGGCCGGGCAGTACACATCTCGTGACGGCAGCAACTCTGTGGCCCCGGTACGGGCATATTGAAAGTTGCGTAGCCATGCATTAACAGCGCGTGAATTGCCTTGTTAATACATGGCTTTTCGTCGGTTAATGCACGGCTGTTAATAACGTGCGGCACTGTTTTTTATGCAATAATATCCGTTGAAATACCATTTCTTGGTAAAACTAGATGCATCCTTCAACATGAAAGTTAGTATATCAGCCCTATGATGCGGGTATTTTTCTTCTCATGGCGATTCTTCATGTACATCTATCTATACGTACATACAAGGTCTGTTCGGTGAATGAACAGCAGAAAGTCTGCCAGCTAAATTTTGTCTTGTGAGTGTCAGATAGAAAACAAGCTCTTTACATGTTTGAAAGTCGATTCCAGCTAGCAGTCTACTTCAATTTATATCGTGTCGTTACCGACCCGACAGAAATCCTCAATAAGGTCCAATACAGATTTAACCCTTTCAGGCCGACGGACCAAAACCAATACGTAACGAGCCGCCTCAGCAGATTCAGGATTCTGTTTTAGATTTTTGACTGAACCGCCTATTTCATCTGTTGACAAGTCCAAATTCAAGAATAGAAGATTTCATTTCAGAAACCCAGGGATGAAAGGGTTAAGTAGAACGCTAGCTCGTACCCTCGAGCTCGTACCAGCTTGTAAGTTTATGGTCAGTCATGATATCAGTCTGGACCTACCCGTCAGTCTCGCTTAGTAAGGTCCTGTTTTTGTTCAGTCGTTTCAGCCAATATGTATATCAAAATATTCCATCACTAGGATAATTGGGAGGAGTGTGGAAGAGGGAGGTTAATCCAGCATGAAAAGATCTGATTTAGTCCCAAAAAATTACAAGTCTTCAGCTCGGTTTGCTCGACCCACACCAGTGAACTCGTTGTGTAACCGAACCTGCGTTCATAAGTGCAAGGCGAGTGTTTGTTCCTGGACCCTTGCTCCTGATGGCGCTCTTCATTAGGTACAGGGATCCAGGGTAAACTGTTCACTGTCGCCTTGCACTTCTGAACGCAGACCCTGATATGTGTATTCCAAATGTTGTGGTTACATAACCGCTTTACGTTTCAGTGCTTATGCAGGGTAAACGAACTAATTATTTTCCCATAGAGCTACTCTTTAGTGGCTTAAGAGTTCATTTCAAGGTATGGCTGGACTTCCAAAGTTTGCTTTAATTCAAAGGCCAGGCTTAGCACAGCAAAATAGATAAAAAAACAAACAAAAAAAAACAACAAAAAAACACCACTGTCACCGGCACTTACTGTTTTTTTCTGTTTTATTTTCAGGTTGAATTTAGCAACCCCTCTGATAGGTATCAAAAATCGAAACTCTGAAAGTTCACCAATTCTTCTTTTGGCCCCAGCAAACACAAACAGAAACATTTATTTCTTTGAAACAATCAGTAAATTGCCCATAAACATTTTATATACATGTAATTACAGATACACGTAGCACCTATTAAATTCATATTAATATCTTTGTCAAAACGGACTTTGATACATTTTTGAAATCTGTTTATTCTAACGGAAACAGTGGATACAGCAAGATATATGTACAAACAACAACCTCCCTGAACGGCTCTGATCAGACTGCATGGATACACAGGCTAACATGGGCATTCTTTGTACGTAGATCACCAAAAACGTCTTTTCTTAAGTCTTTCGGTGCCAAATTTCATTTTTAACAAACTATCGCTTGAAAAGAAGTTTATACCTAAAGTTGAAAGACTGAATGTCAAACAGCGTAGATCCAGATGAGACGGCTCATATGAGCCGTCTCATCTGGATCTATGCTATTTGCAAAAGCCTATTATTATCGCCTGTGCAGTGAAAGAGTTAATCATGGAATTAGTCATGTATGATCGCTTCTAATAATGAATGTCATGAAATGCCCAATGGATTTATCATGGAATGGCATTTGACTTTTTCTTTTGATCTTTGTACAGATCCAATCAAATTTGAGACGGGGCACAACAGATCTGGCACCGTATGTAAATCTGTGGTATGACCAGATTGTTCATGAACAGAAGTATAACCTCAGTTGTAGAATCTAGATAGTAAGCTCTGTATGCCCAGACTAGACTTTATAAAGGAGCTCATCAATGTTCGTACGAGCTCAAATACTGTTTGAAAATCCGCTAAATAATGCCACGACACAAGGAAAGGGCCCATATGCCATATACGAACAGCGGAGGCCGATCAGCCTGCACATCTGCACAGTCTGATCAGGGCCTTCTCTATTCGTCGATATAGTCTATGGTATCCAATAATTCTGTAAGCATGTAATGAAGGTCCTGATCAGACTGCGTGAATACGCACATAACATTAGCACCTTATTCTTTGTAAAACGCATTTTGCATTTTTGAGTGGAAAAATATGATCTACAATGTATATGTTTTATGTTCAACGAAGGTCAATCTGACAGTGACATTCAGAAGGCTATGCTGTACTTTATTTTAAACCTGGAAAGTTGTTTTAATATACATGTATATTTTTCAGAGTGGCTATTTACAGTCAACTTTAAATGGCTAAAAAATGTTAAATTGGGTTTTTACAGTCAACTGTCAGTAATCGAATACGTTAAAATGACTACTTACAGTTAACTGTCATTAGCCAAAAACCGTTTAAAATGAACACTCATTAGCCAATAATGTTAAACTTGTTATTTTTCGTATACTACCTCCTCAATAATACACCGTGGTGTTTGATGCTCAGGTAATGTGGACTGGTGTTTGCAATATTTGGAAATATTATTCCATCCACAAATTGAAAATAAACATTCTGAAGTTGGTATTGCTAATTGCCATGAAAATGGACTTTGCCCAAACAAATTGAGATTTGAGTTTCTATGTGCAAACGCACGTGTTAGTCTGGGCAAAAACAAATGCCTAAAAGGAATATGTTAAGTGGAATGCTCATACTAGCGTTTTGCGAATGTGGAGGTTGGTCTGGGCGAGCTCTGTTTGCGTATAGGCATAGTTGATACAAACATAGTACATAGCTCATGTTTTACCATTTCATATGTCATGCGTGTGTGTGTGTGTTTGGGGATGGTGGTGTGGGGGGGGGGGGGGTAGTTGGGGTCTGTGTCGCATATAAGAGTTGGAGATATGACGTGTGTTTCAGGATAATGATGCCCTGCACATGTAGTGGGCCTTTCTCTGTTCAGTCGATGACTGTTGAGGGCATTAGACGGGCTGTGCAGATGCGTGGTGCGGTCCAGGTCATCTTTGGTCGTATCGGGCGTCGTGTCCTCGTTATCACAATGCAGGATATATATTGTTTTCGTGCCTAACGTCGCAAAACCCATTTTCACTATATGCCCGTGTTAATCTTTGACGTTATGCCCATGTTCTTTGTTTATTTCCGTTATGGACAGACTCGGTTTCTTAAAATATAAATAACAGTGTATTTTGTTTTCACTGAAGGCCTTAGGTGAATTATATAAAATGAGTGAATAAATTCATAACAATACTGGAGGACTTTTATTATGGAGATATAAATGCATGTTATATATATATATATAAATCCTCACAAATAAATAACATCGATCAATATAATCTGAGCAAATTTTTGCCAGCCAATATTTAAATTCTGCAGGTTCAGAACTAAAAGGTGTTTCGGCACGTTTACGAAGTGTGATACTCTCATTTATAATTTGTGTCATAATCTCATTAATGATAACAACCGACCACATCCCCGAATCAACTCCAATGAAAGTTTCAGACCTTGATCAATATATGCCCACCTTATCGTACAAAGTGACCAGAGACTTCTGCTGGGCTTTTTCCTTGCACTTGCAATGCCAAACACACAAAGAAAAGTCTTTATGCCATATGCGGACAACGAAGGCCGAGATCATTTTGCGCATCCATACTCTGATCAGGATCTTCCTTGTCAAACATACATTACGAAAACACGCCTATTCAAATATATTGAAAATTTCAACTATAAAAACCCTGAAAATTTTCAGATAAAAAATCTGATATATTTCTTATTTCCACTCAAAACATAGATTGTGGGTACTCGTTAGAACCGCCTCGACGAGGCGGTTCTAACGAATACCCACAATCTATGTTTTTGAGCAGAAATAAGAAAACTTATGTATACCCCTGTAAGCTCCAGTTTTACTATATAAAAGTTGGGTTTAAAGGGGTCAAATTTATATAGGCATGTTTTCATGATGAAAACAAGGGATACTACAGATATAGCGACGAGCAAGAAAGTCATGATCAGATGTTTATTCTGATCTGTGTCGTCATTGTTTATTATCGTTTTAATTGCATTTATTTATTTTGTGCAACATCAGTGCAAGTGCATGCAGGCAGACATACTGTAATATTGTTACAGGTGATAAAAATATATTCTCCATTTCTGGGCTTTGGGATAGAACCCGAACCCCTGGACTCAAAGCCCTGCACTCTTCCGCGTCTCTGTGAAAGCTATTTGTGCAGTACAACTATGTTAGATATATATATACCCGGTGACACTAGGAAAGGACCCTTTTGCCATGTTTGGTCATGGGCATTTAAAAAGTTACCAAGATGGCAACTTTGATACCATACCAGAGCAAGTTCCCATATTTTTGTGCGGAACATAAACAATCCAACTGTATCTGTCCGCTATCAATTTCCATCATAAATTTCAATAATTATAAATTATTTTCTTTAGTTCGAGATTACAATATATAGGTACATGTAACTAAACCTTCTTCTATGCAAATTGTCTTCAATGTCAAATCCTGTTTTCTGCGGAAAAGAAGAAAATTATCAAGTTTTCTTCTGCTGTATTAGCCTATATTACGAAAACAAGCCAAATATACTGAAAATTTTACCAGCAGAAAATGAAAATTTTCAGATAAAAATTCTGATATTTTTCATATTTCTGCTCAAACCATAGATTTTGGGTATTCGTTAGAACCGCCTCCTCGAGGCGGTTCTAAAGAGTACACACAATCTATGTTGAGCAGAAATAAGAAAAATGATGAATACCCCATGTAAACCACAGTTTCACTATATAAAAAATGGGTTTTAAGGGGTCAACATTTTATAGGCATGTTTTCGTGATGCAGACAGATAAACGTAAAATAAGAAGCACACAGAACGTTCTCTCAGAAGATACGTGCGTAATAACCTTATTATAGAGCAGTACATGTTATGCCATATAAGGTAAACGCATCGTGTCTGATAGTAGCGACAACACGAAACAAAGACCCCTATGTCATATGAGAAGAACAGTTACTTAGATCAGCCTGCAAATCAATACATTCTTTTCAGGGCATTTAATGGTCGTAGATATGTTGAAGAGTATGAGAGGAAAGGGAGGGCTCGGATGCAGTCTGGACCTGTGCTGTCCGCTTATACGAAAATGATCACCAACATGGCAATCTTCTCTTATTTCGTCCCATGTATATGTATGTGTGACCCATAATCGTAATGGATTAAAATAGAAATATGTTTATTATTGTGTGAGTTATTTTTAGACCGTATCAATACATGTTTATAAACGGACAGAAAAAGTAAAATATCAATAAAAAAGAAACTTACCGTTACCATATTTACACAACATATTCGGCCTGACCAAACAGTGTAGATCCAGATCAGACGCAAGACTTACTTGAAGGGTTAATACATGTAGTAATGCCATTTTACATGCACTAGAAACAGTAATATGCACTAACATTCTTCTTCTTCTTCTTCTTATTATTATTACCTGAAAAATGGCACAAGGAAGACAGTTACAATGTACTATCATCACCATTACTTATGTTAGGATGATGATTATGATGATGATGGTGATGATGGTGCTAATGATGTCTATCACCACCCTCATGGTGTTGGAGGCGACATTCTCCATCTCCTCTTTTATTGGTATTGGTATAATAATAATAATAATAATAATAATAATAATAATAATAATTATTATTATTATTATTATTAACTGCGACTTGAGAAAAGAAAATGTACATGTCCTGTCCAGACGAGACTATACACACATGAGCAGTCTAGTCTGTGCATGTTTTGTTATCTTTTGACTGAACAGAACAGAACAAAACATGTATTTATCACTCCGGTCATAAATACCCTCTACAACTCTTAAAGCGCTAAGCAAATTTGTAGCAGACGACATTCAAAATTGATTTTTTCCAGAGAAAATAAGATTTGTTATTTCAAGTGAATCGTCGAGGTCAAGTCTTATTTTCTCTGAAAAATAACAAATAATATTTCAAAATGTCGTCTGCTGTAGTTGTAATTAGCGCTTTAAGGGTTAAAATATCTCAACTATCTAGATCTGGGCAATCTGCGCATGCCCTGAGTAGATTTCGAATATACGCAGTCTGGCCTCAGCATGCGTAGTCCTCATACAAGTCCATAAACAGGTTAATATATTTTTCTATGACCCGGTCAGATTTGTTGATCATGAGTATTTTTAGATTTTCGCCCCAGATAAATTTAATGAATATTCATCATCTATTGATGAAAAAAAATCACAACCAAAATAGGGCAATGATTTAAATATTACCCTTCTTTGGAACGGCATTCTAGGAACCCGCCGATATTTTCTGTGAAGCGCGCGAAATTTGGTTGTATAAATATGAAAACTTGGAGGACTGAATTTAGAATATCAACAGTTCGTTTGAATCAAAGGATATTTTTAATTTTAATAATTATATAGTTCTGTTTCTTTTGAGAGATAGGTGAAGGAAGGTAAGATTCATCTTTAGTTGAGCCGTAACGTCAGAAAACGTACCTTTGGACATGCGCGCCCAGTGAAGATTCAGATCAGCCTGCGCATTCGCGCAGTCTGATCAGAATCTTCACTGGCCGCATTTGAATAGCCAAGAATGCAAAGTTTCTTCATGCGGACAACGAAGACTAATCAGACTGCACGGATGCGCAGGCTGACTTGAGTCTTCATTGGGCGCAGATGTCAGATTATTTTACGTACGTTTTTATGTAAAAAAAATAGAGCCCCCAATTTTGGCACGCCCCCATACATCTTTATGTAGAAAGCTATTACAGCCCGCCCCAACAGCCTCGGGGCTGACGACTGGGCCAACTGTCTTTTTGACATCACTCAAAGACGTTGTTTGCTTGGCGTTTTATTTTAATAAAATTATTTTGTTCTGACTGACCATTTCTTATCAGAAACCATTTGTCTTTTCTCTTTCTGTGTTTTGTTCTCAAATATGTACCCTAAAATTAAATTTACGGCCAAAAATTGGTCTGACCATAGCGATTTCTATAGTAAAGTGATTTTTTTTATTTTTTTTTTCTAAGAAAATATGTTTAATTTTCTTTGCATAATTTAAATTATTGATGATTCACAAACATATTTTGAAAATTCTAGAAAAAATTGAGCAAGCGGAACTTGTTGAAAATCTGCCCCCAATTTACTAACCCCACAGATTTCTGCATGATTTGAATTCATTTTTACTATCAGAAAAAGTGAAACATATTTGATTCTTTTTAAAACCAATGGCTAGAATAAAACTTTTTTGTGTACATGCAGTTAGGACAAATGATTTTGCATTAAATCATTACAAAATTTTGCAAATTTACTTCTTCTGTGTGTAAAGATGTCGAAAGCACAGTAGGGCTAAGTCTGCAGCATGCCCATTATCAACATTATAGCCCCTTCAGGATTTGGCTTGACTCATATTTTAACAGTTACCATCCCCCACCCCAAACCATGTTCTGGACCTACGAAAGTTAGGGGCAGGGGTCCTGAGTGATGCATTCAGTATCAGTCTACAATTAATTACATATTTGGTTGTTTGTTACTTAAAGGGCAAGACATATTTGGACATTATTTACTTCATTCAATTAATTAACTCCTAAATCTTACTAAAGGACCCTTTAACCCCACATCAAGGAGTCCCTGGAGACCCTCAAAAGTGTGAATGACAGTAAATGCAGATCCAGATCAGACTCCACATTCTGTTTCAGAATCCAAAATGCGCCCAGTGAAGATTCTGATCAGCCTGCGCGAATGCGCAGGCTGATCTGAATCATCACTGGGCAACATGTGCGTTGGTACGTTTTCTGACGTTCCAGCTCGTTTATTGCATTTTACTTTTCAATACAGAGACAACAATGCAACAAACTATTGACGAAGATATTGCTGCAGTTGTTATTGACAATGGTTCCGGAATGTGCAAGGCGGGCTTTGCCGGAGATGATGCCCCGCGGGCCGTGTTTCCGGCCCTCGTTGGAAGACCACGATATGATGTAAGTACACAGATTACATTAAAAGAAAGACAAGTCAACTACATTACCTAGTTTTCAAGGTATTTGGACCTTCTAGAATGTTTACACCGAGCATGTACAGATGCGCAGATAACCTGTGTCCACGCTCTTTTCAGATGAAGAAAACCTGGAAAGTTTTGATTCCATCCATCACGAAAACATGCCTATATAATTTTGACCCCCCTTAAACCCCACTTTTATATAGTAAAACTGGGCTTTACAGGGGTATAAATTATTCTTCTTATTTCTGCTAAAAACGGTTCTAACGAGTACCCACAATCTATGTTTTGAGAAGAAATATGAAAAGTATCAGATTTTTTTTTATCTGAAAATTATCAGTTTTTGGAGGTGAAATTTTCTATATACATTGTATTTGAATATGCGTCTTTTCGTAATGTCTACGCACAGCAGGCTTCAGTTAGGCAGCTAAAGGAAAAAACTGTCTTCAGAACCGCACATCTGATCAATCTTTGTTCCCCACATGAAGAAACTTTACATACTTGGCAATCCAAAATGCGCCCAGTGAAGATTCTTCAGACAGATAGAGGGTTCTGGGTTCGAATTCAATTCATTTCCGAACGCGGCGTCTGATCAGGTTCTACACTGTATGCCACTCATTCAGTAGTTCTAGGTACATGAACATCATTACGAAAACACGCCTATTCAAACATATAGAAAATTTTACCTCCAAAAAGTGAAACTTTTCAGATAAAAAATTCTGATATTTTTCAAATTTCTCCTCAAAATATAGATTGTGGGTACTCGTTAGAACCGCCTCGGCGAGGCGGTTCTAACGAGTACCCACAATGTATGTTTTGGAGGAGAAATAAAAAAAATAATGTATACCCCTGTAAACCCCAGTTTAACTATATTAAAGTGGGGTTTAAGGGGGTCAAAATTATATAGACATGTTTTCGTGATGGGTAGCATAAATGCAACTGAAACTAAGTTAACTCTTTGCATGCTAGGTAATTTGCATGATTTTTTTTTTGTAGTCTGTGGATTTTTTTAAATAAACTTTTTCAAACAAATCTTTCAGGAATACCATCCATCAGAGTGTCAAACAGTTTAGATCAAGGTCAGGCCCGATGTTTTGTCGGGCCTGATGTGGGTCCAAACTGTGTGCAAAGGTTATCAGCAGACAACAAAAGTCGCCAATAGCGGGGAAAGAGTTAAGGACTAGTAAGGTAACGAGTTCATGTGTTCAAAGTCAGTTAAGCATCCTATTAGCTCTGTGTTCAGAGGGCTCACAACACCTTTATTTTCTAGAATATCGTTATGGGCATAGAGTGTATGTCTAATTTATTTATATTTTTTTAGTTATTTAGATAAGGTGGTATAGATAGATCGAACTGACCTGACGCGTTGACCTTACATTTAATATGCCTAAGGATAAGTCCATTATGCCATTTAGGCATGGCAGTCAAGAAATCCTGCATGCCACATGAAATATGTATCCGCTCATCTGTTCAGAAAATAACTGTTTACGCAGTAAAAATAGTACTTACAAATAATATGATATAAAGGTCAAAGCGACAGGTCAATTTGATCAGCCTTTATAAAGAGATGTTAACTGATCATGGCATAGTTTGCTCTTGCGATTCCCATGATTTGCATTGAAATATCAATATTCCCCATGTGACGAATATGTAACGGTCTGTTAACATTCATCGATTTATAAAGATGAATATTTTGACATTTGCATACTTTTACGTTTGTTTTAGATTGTTATGATGGGCATGGGCGGTAAGGACTGTTATGTTGGAGACGAAGCTCAAAGCAAAAGAGGGATCTTGACTCTTAAACACCCCGTGGAGCACGGTATAGTGACAAATTGGGATGACATGGAGAGAATATGGCACCATACTTTCTATAACGAGCTCCGTGTAGCACCGGAAGAGCATCCTTTACTTTTGACAGAGGCTCCTTTAAATCCGAAAGCAAACAGAGAAAAGATGACGCAGGTAATTCGTGGCATTGTTTTAATCAGAATTTGATTACCGTAATAAAATAGTATCGATGTCCAGTAAAAGCCTTAATCAGAGAACATTACGAAAACTTGCCTATACAAATATATTGGAAATTTCACCACCAAAAAACTCAAGATTTTTCCGATAAAAATTCTGATATTTTTCACATTTCTGCTCAAAACATAGATTGTGGTACTCGTTAGAACCGCCTCGGCGAGGCTGTTCTAACGAGTACCCACAATCTATGTTTTGAGCAGAAATAAGAAAAATAGTGTATACCCCTGTAAACCCCAGTTTTACTATATAAAGGTGGGGTTTAAGGGGGTCAAAATTATATAGGTATGTTTTGTGATGATAGCCTAACTATGACACAAATAGAAAGAGCTAACAAACCAAGACAGACACAAGCCACAAACCATAAAAAGGCAACTATATTCCTTTTCCAAAATCCTAAAATTTGGAAAGACAGGCTTGAGCAAACAATGCAGACCCTTATGATTGACTTTATCACACCATCGTCCTCCCAAATGGAATTGCTTTTCCTTATTTTTGGAGTGTTTTTCAATACCTTATTTGCACTAACTGTTCGGACAGACAGGTCTGAGTAAACAGTATAGACCCAGATCAGACGCCCCAAATGCGGCGTCTGATCAGGGTCTATTCTGTTTGCCACTCATCCAGCATTATTTTTGACACATCAAAAATTAGTACAATGGACTTGTTCATATTTTAGGACTTCGGCGTGTTTCATTAATTTCATATGAAATGACCACGAATGTAAGATTCTGTTATCACCATTTTATGATCGTAGAAGCTGAATCGTTTTTCAACAGAAAACATGACGTTAGGCGTCAGTAACCAAGTGTTATGTAACGTAACCTGTGGTCATATCATTTTTGGCCTGGGCTTGGCTTGCCAAGCCGAAGGCCAAATTAGTCATACCAAAATTTCAACCCCTGCCAAAGTATGTACAAAAAAAAAAAAAAAAAAAAAAAAAAAAACGAGTAAAAGTGCAAAGTACCGCATCCCACTACGCTTTAAAAACTAAATAAATAACGACCCGTTAAAATAAAAATACATATATATTTGGTTTTGAACATAATAATTAGGTTTCAATTTACAACAAATCTTGATAAATGTGCGCTGTTAATCGTACGAAACTGTTTGACAAAGAATTTTGAGCTCTGATACTGGAAATTAGTACGCTGTACCAATGGAAGAAAAACACGATTGTTTACGGAGATAGCCGATCTAGATATCCGATTGTAGAACTGAAAAGTACGAGTATTTGCGTATCTGAAAAACTGGAAAAAAGGCAAACAATTTTGATGTTGAAAGCGTATTGTGCCTTAAATCTTGTGATAACTTTCGGGATTAGACCCATTTTTCACACATGCATGAATAAGGTTTATCTTTTACCACTGCCACTCTCTGGGAATATTCAGCAGACGACAAACTGATGATAAGTTCCTTAATTTTTTCCACACACACACACACACACACACACACACACACACACACACACACACACACACACACACACACACACACACACACACACGAAACAAAACAAAACAAAAAACAACAAAACACACACACACACACACACACACACACACACACACACACACACACACACACACACTAAAACTAAGTTTTAAATAGGCTAACCATATCTCTAGATAAGAATGGGTGTGGGTGGTATCAGATTTTTTTTTTCGTGTTCCTCCATGAAAACATAATTGAGGGTACTCATTAGAAGTGCCTTGACAGGGCGCGTCTTAGTACCACAACATATCTTTTCTTGGAGAAATGAGACAAACGTCCATACTTTTTTTTATTAAAAAAAAATATCTTATGTAGAGCTATGGTAATAACAGCTAACTGAATGTTTATGATTTTTCTGTGCTGTGAATTATCGCCGAATAACGCATGGTGTTGTCGGGCGATGCGATTATTAAATCTAAATCTTAATACATGTACTTTAAAATCTGCCCTCCAACAGCTTGCGTTATTCGACGATAATTCACAGTAGAGAAAAATATTTTTTTATTATAACATGACGTTAACTTTTTCCCATTCAGCTAATGGACACGTCACCGTGATCAAACTGGGAAAAAAATCACGTAGTCAATGTAGTGCGTGCAAAAATGTGCGTTTGATGACGTCGCATCATAGTGTAAACATATACTTCTGTCAAAGTCCGCTGCAAAAGAGTTGCAACAATGTCGATAGCGACCCAGACCTTGCTCAGTCGAACATGATTCATCGCCTTTTCCTCCTCCTGACTCGACTACCGCAAGGAAGACAGACATAAAGAATAAAACGACAGACGAAAGACGACGCACGGACGCAGGTACAGGGGTTGTGCCTGTTATGGTTTCGTACCCTGGACCCCCTGTACTGAAGTATCTTACGGAACAACAACAGCAATGTCGATTATCCTTTCTGTATCATGTTAGAATCGAAATAATTTTTCTTTACTGTGAATTATCGCGAATAACGTATGGTGTTGTCGGGCAGATGCGAATATTAATTCATGACGGCGAAATTCTATGCAATTTACGCTCCAATACCATGCGTTATTCGCGATAATTCACGGTAGAGAAAAAAAAATCTTTAATAATAATCCCGTCATATGATAATTACTTATATACACTTCCACATACAATGACAATAATATGCAATGCAAACGTCACCCCGAAAAGAATCAGCGGACTGAAATAAAATCTGTGAATGGTTGTGATACTGCATTAACGTCAATGGAGACAGAGAGGTTAAATTCTGTCATATTTTGACAAGGGCGACAAGTTTCATGACTTCCTGTTTGCTTTCCTGTACTCATATTCCCTTCTGAAAATGATGTTTTGCTTTGATTTTGCTACATGTTCAGTGTTCGTGTTCAAGAATATAGAATAACTTGGTAGACATGTTCCAATCAAAATTGTAACATGAATATTATGCGGCAAACTGCATGCTTGGTTGTTAACCTAATTATGATTGATAACTTCGCTTCCCTCTTCAATATCACTATAGTTATACTGGCTGACAGCTCCTTCCTAAATCCAGTTCAGAAGTTCGGCCCGTGACTATTGCTGTCTGTGTGCATGGTTGTTAAACCAGTTATGACTGATAGTTTTGCTGCCATCTTTAATTGCACGACAGTGAGTCAGACCTCTGACTGAATGACGACTTCCTCAATTTGTTTCAGAGAGATGGCACCTGACTTTTGCTGTCGCTGGTCCGGCCCATCGTGGTTCAATTTGTGATTTTCTTTTGTTCTGGCTACAGATCGCTACTGACCCATCTACAATCGAATCTCAATAGCTCGAACACAGATGGCTCGTTTACCATAGCTAATTCGAACTCGTTTTCGAGACCCTAAGAAATTCTTCTTATAGCTCCAAAACGCAAACAGAAAAATTTGCTTCCTGATCTGGCGTCATGATTAACCCTCAGTGGCTCGAACTACCCATATCTCAAACAAATTTCCATGTTCCCAAAGATGTTCGAGCCATTGAAATTCGACTGTACCTACTTTGTTTCATCGCAGTTTTGTGACTATTTGTGTTTTTTCTATCACAGTGACATTTCACTGATGAGGCAGAGGACCCAACGCGGATCGCACATATACTTGTATCTAGAGCTGCTTCAGAATTAAGGCCATCGTTTCGAGGAAAAATAGATTACATCTCCTATTAGTTCTTCTGACGACAGTTTCATGACGATTACTCTGTTGCAATGTTTTTTTTTGTTTTTGTATCATCACGAAAACATACCTATATAATTTTGACCCCTTAAACCCCACTTTTGTATAGTAAAACTGGGGTTTACCGGGGTAAACATTATTTTTCTTATTTCTGCTTAAAAACATTGATTGTGGGTACTCGTTAGAACCGCCTCGGCGAGGCGGTTCTAACGAGTACCCACAATCTATGTTTTTGAGCAGAAATATGAAAAAGTATCAGAATTTTTATCGGAAAAAATCATTGTTTGGTGGTAAAATTTTGACTATTTTGAATAGGCGTGTTTTCGTAATGTCTAGTTTTTGCAACTGTGCCGTAATGTCTTGTGGTTGTTTGTGCCCCATCTCTTCTTCTTTTGGTGCCTTGCAAGACTAGGCTTCGTGATTGTGACCTTTCCTGCGTAGCAAAAGTCTCAAGTTTCCTTTTAGAGTGGATTCCTTTTTAGTAGGGGACTGATGTACAGGAAAGCAAGCTGGAAGTCACAGAAGTTGTCTCCCCTGCAAACCAAAGTGGCGGAGAATGTACCAAGTGTATCTAGTTCCCTAAAAGATCAAGAATATATAGCCAGTTTTAATTGCTTTATGTATAGACTGGCTAATGCTTTAGAAAAAAGACATCCTTGGGCTTTACCACGTTAACATATGTCAGTCATTCTTCTTGATTAACTCTAGATAACATGTTTAAATAAAACATATAAAAAACACATCAGAACTTACCTCACCTCGTCATCCCTATCATCTCAGGCCTGAGCAAACAGTAAAGACCCACATCAGGCGCCGCAGAACCTTTCTTAGTACCTGAATTTCTTCTTTCTATGAACTTGAAAGTAGAGTGCAGCCCATTTGTTTAACAGCTGAAAAATATTCATATCAAGATTGACAAATTGACAATGAAAAGCATGTATATTAGGTTTTATGACATGAGGATGGCTTCAGTAAGATTCCCCGATACCTTCCCCATACTTCTGAACAACAACATTCCTTCTGCACCACCCGAGTTTATGTTTTGCAATCTGTCTATTTTGCTAGAATGTTTTGAGCGGGGGTGTATGTACAATACGAAATTGCTGTATCACAAACTTGAAAATTGGATTGTAGGGTTCATGATTTTTTTAATCCTACAATGTGACTGTTCCAGACTTGTGTTTGATGTATTCGCTGCTCGTGAACCATAACCACGCTTTTAATGATTTACCTTTTTCCTTACACATTATGGGATTCGTAGTAGACTAGGCAAGTAATGTGTACACTACTCGAGCACCTGATTGTCTATTCCTCTAAATCAATCAAATTAGCTAACATTTCGCCACCATAGTACAAAAACTCAATAACTCCATTAAAATATATAAGGAGTTATTGACTTTTTGCGCCAAGGTGACGGTTTGTGGATCAAAAAGTGAGGTGTATCGTCCCTAGGTTACTTATACATCCCGTGTGTTTCTTCCTATTTCCTCTTTGTAAATGAATACCCTGGGCTTATAAATCCTGCTAGGCGATTGCTGTAGCTATTTAGCATTGTTTTCAGATTTTATTCGAGACATTTAACACTCCAGCATTCTATGTCAGCATTCAAGCAGTATTGTCCCTGTATGCTTCCGGCAGAACAACTGGTATAGTTATGGACTCTGGTGATGGGGTATCCCACATTGTGCCTATATATGAAGGTAGGTGGTGCTGTTATATTCCTATTGTGCAAAAATATATCTGTAGATTGCATTTTTAGATAATTTTTATGCATTTGGATGAAAACCTATATAATGACAGAAACATATATAATGCAGGACAGGTAAGTCAAACCAGTACTAATTTTTATTAACTTGGAAGATTATCCGCCATTTTACGAGTAAACAGGAAGGCACTTTTTTGTGACTTACTGTTTTCTGTCCTGCACAGCAAGGCATTCTTGAAAGGTGTCTAGTCTAAAAGGGACAAATTTACTCATAAAGGGTGAAAATTAATATCTTTTAGAGGAGACTTCTTTTTCAGAACAGGGACAAAAACAATTTAAGAGTTGCCTCTCCGAAAGCATTTCGGTTCCTCTTAAGTTTGATTTCTTTTCTTGATTTGAATTATTTAATAAAGTTGTGTCAAGAACTGTATGTTGAAGAGATGTTTTAACCATTTCCGCTCTTCAATAACCCACTTTAGTCTGAAGACCCCCTAAAGAGTAATTGGCAAACAGTGCAGACCCAGATCAGACGCCGCCGAACGCAGATCAGGGTCTGCACTATTTACATTAAACTCTAAACATAGTAATAATAGAAATTAATCAGACAACCTGCTTTTGAAAATAAACCAGTCCAAAGAGTTGTGGTCCACTCGACGTAAATCGGCACGGTAAAAAGAGAGGGAATATCGTTTTCGTATTCTGTGCAACATATTTCATGCAGAATGTATTCATATGATAATATCTGATGTACAACGGAAAGAAAGGGTCCCTTAACCACACATTACGAAAACACGCCTATTTAAATATATTGAGAATTTTGCCACCAAAAAATGAAATTTTTCAGATAAAAAAATCTGATATTTTGAGTATTTCTGATCAAAACATAGATTGTAGGTACTCGTTAGAACCGCCTCGACGAGGCGGTTCTAACGAGTACCACAATTTATGCTTTTAAGCAGAAATAAGAAAGATAATGTATACCCCTGTAAACCCCTGTTTTACTATATAAAAGTGGGGTTTAAGGGGGTCAAAACTATATATATGTTTTCGTGATGCATGCGAACAAAGACAGCCTAGCACAACCGGCACAATTTGAACAAACCGTGTTTTCACATATATGAGCCGCAACTTGAGAAACGTACATTATGACATGTGCGCCCTACGGAGACTTAAATCAGCCTGCGCATCCGAGCACTCTGATCAGATTCGTCGTTCGTCGTTCACGGTCCGCATGAAGAAACTTTGCATTATTGGCTATCCAAAATACGCCAAGTGAAGATTCTGATCAGACTGCTGATCTGAATCTTCGATGGGCGCACATATCCAAAGATATGTTTTCTGATTTTCGGCTAGTATATTCTGCTGTTTAGTATCATACAGCAAAAAAGAATTGACTGATTGAGTTTACGACCCAGTCAACCCATTAGGGTCATGTCGAGCCGGTCAATTTAGCTAACCACACTTTTCCTGAGCAGGCTTAGTCCTCTATGCGGTTAACCCGTATTTGTGAACATTTTTTGCCAGAAACTGACAACTGCCTTTCTTGATTCAGCGGAAGAGAGTGAATGACCATAAATAATATTTCATGATCAGTCTTCACGAAAAGATGTTGCCGGACCCGGCGGTGATCGAGACAGTGACCTCTTGATCACCAGTCGGACACGCATCCGATTGAGCCACCGAGGCCGACTACAGCAAATGTACTTATTTACACTGTTACACTGTAACATAACCATGAGCAGACAAGTCATGTTTTATGGGTCTTTTTTGCAGGTTATGCAATGCCACATGCGATCCAAAGAGTTGACTTAGCTGGTCGAGATCTGACAGCCTATCTTAGTAGAATTCTGCACGAAAGAGGGTACAATTTCACTAACTCAGGTACTAATGCACATATGGTTACCATCTCACACACACAGGCACACGCACTTGCGAGCATGCGCAGAGAAAACATACAACCTTATTTTTACCGACACTTGATACAACGATAAAATTCGTTATAATGACAATTTCACTGTTACGTAACCTTAGCTTAAGAGGTAACTAAGTCACAAATTATGCAAGAATATTGCATTTAATACTTTAAAGAAACATATGTTTTGGATATTTGTTAGAATCGCCTCGGTGAGGCGATTCTAACACATATCCAAAATATATGTTATATGAGGAAATAAGACGCGACAAGACCTTTGTTAACTATATCCAAAATATATGTTATATGAGGAAATAAGACGCGACAAGACCTTTGTTAACTATCAATCTGTTCATTTCATTACGTATTCTGTACAAGAGCAAATTCATTTTAATTGCAACGTTTTTGGGAACAAATGCTGTCGTTGTAACGAGGGTTCACTGTACATTTTAGTTTCTCGAAACGTATACTATTGCGTAGATACTCTTGTTGAAATATCTGAGAGGAATGGCTGCAATCTACATTTGAAAGATTTCTGCCATATTTTATAAGGGCTGCAGCCATTGTGAATTCCTGTTTAATTTCTTGCACACTTAGCCCCTTTGTGACATCCTAATGAGAAATACATTTGTTGTAAATCAAGTATATGTCATTTATTAATAAATATATTTTTTGTTTGTTTAGCGGAGAAAGAGATTGTTCGTGATATCAAAGAAAAGCTCTGCTACTGTGCTTTAGACTTCGAGCAAGAAATGGGCGTGGCTAGTAGCTCCTCCCAAATCGAGAAATCGTACGAACTTCCTGATGGCCAGGTCATTACTATTGGAAACGAAAGGTTTCGCTGCACTGAAGTCATGTTTCAACCGTCCTTTATTGGTGAGTTTTTTTCCGTTACAGACAAAAACAAAATAAAGAATAAAAATAAAATAAAATAAAATAAAATAGAAAAATAAAATAAACCACTAGATACGGCACTCACCCGTGTGCCATCCTTTCATATTAAGTTTTTGAAATGCACATATAACTTCTAAACCTACCTACAGACCAAAAAAAAATGAATATTTGTTTTTCGACCGGATAAGGATTTTACAACTTTCAGCAGCGCTGACAAATCTTTTTGCCCGCAAAATAATAACCAACTTATGAGTCAGAAAAAACAACATGAAAACCAAGCACGTGTTCGACGCTTTCAAGCTTTCATGATGTCGCAAAAATTCCATAAACTGTGTTTTTTTTTTGTTTGGGAAGTCTAATCGCAATATATACAAAAAGAAGGAGCAGCTTATTGTACTATAGAATGGTTTCTGTTTAACAGACTAATGAAACGAGTTTGTTGGGTATGAGTACTACTTCATAATGGAGCATAGATTATTAGATAAAGAATTTACTTTCGGAATTCGCATTTAGCCGAAATACTCGGACTCTTTACGAACTTTATCATTAACTATGATCCAAACTATGTATAAGAGATCTGAAAAAAAAGAGATCGGCAATATTGGTCAACAGTATATCTGAGATGAACGATCTTGACAAAGCATGCAATCTGGTGTAAATTTGCTCAAAGTCGGATACAAACTAAGAAAATCGTTGGAATGTAAAGATTCTTAAACCATTGTCAAGGACGCCACCATTTTGAAGATTTAATGAGGTTCTAAATATTTTAAAATATTAAACGAAATCCTCTAGATGAAAGAAAGCATGCCTTATTCAACTTAAAATCAATCAATTTCCATGGAGAAAGCTATATACACAAATATAAAATTAACTATTGTTGTGAAAACTATTTATATAGGTTTTGCATATTTAGTTAGGTCTTTATGACATCATACATTCTCATTAAATATTCAGAATGGCGGCGCACATGAAAACAATTTTGACATCTTCAAACTTCAATAACTTCCCTATTTTTCTTTCGATGGAATCAAATTTCCGCCAAAATGCATGCTTTGTCAAGATCTTTTATTTCAGGTCCGGTCCTTATCAACATTGCGCTTTCCTTGTAACCTCAACTATATGCTCGTTAAACACGTTCGATAAAGACCCAAAAGCCACTTTTTAAGGAAGAAGGGGTGGGGATAAAAGTAGAATAATGTGGGTCTAGAGGATACAGACTACCGTTGTCTTCCCTTATACTTTGTGTATATTTTTCTAATATGATTAGACCCGTTAGTTTCTGCGTCTTAAGTTCAAATGGTAAATACTTGGTACTTGCCAGACAGCAGTCCCTGTGGAAACTTTAAAGCAAGAAAAGGACCGACAGGTTATGTGATATGTTATGAGGTTTCGAATTTTTTGATAACACCAGTTCTGGCATCCTAGAAAGCGCAAAACAATTTCAGAAACAGCAAACAAGGTGCGGCTACTTATTATCGAAATATAATCAATGGAACCAACACGGTTTTCAGTTAATTTTAGCAGTCCGTGGCCAAATGTACTGCGTCTCAGTTGTATCAAAACACTAAAGAGAAGTTGATAGTTTGGTAGATATTTTGTCATTTCTTCATAAGGGAGATAACTTTGGTGATTTCCTGTTTGCTATCTTTCACATTAAGCCCACTTTGAAAGGGGTCTAGAATTTGTTCATATGGAGAAGAATGTAGGTAAAGCCAATATTGATAGGGTTGTCTCCCCTGCAAGTATATCAGTTCTCCTTAACAAAGAAGATAATAAACAAAAATCAAATAACTGCGTTATGGACCTGCTTTGACTCAAAATATAAGTGGAGATACCCAGGAAATGGTACAATCATGAAACACATCGTTCCCGAGGCACCAAAAGAAGGAGAAATGAGAAGCAATCGATAAGAACTGCAACAGAGGAACCGCCTAGGAAACAAAGAAACTACGTGGGGTTTAACTCAGAATTGCGTTCAGAAATGCAACGTGATAACGAATGTTTTGCCCTGGATCTCTTTACCTAATGAGGAGGCCAACAGGGTCAGGGATCCAGGGTAAAAGACTCGCAAGTAACTTCTACATTTGAACGCAGCTCAGTTTTACACACGCGAAACCTCACAATTATTTTTGATTCTGACTCGAATAACAAACATATGTTCGGTCCGCAGCATAGAGTCTTCACCTCAACAGTGAAGCATAAGACATGAACGGAATTGAGGAAAAAAGTGCATCTTGTAAAACGGATACATGATAGGATAGCATTAAAATATTATCCTGTTTTGAACATTGACAGGTATGGAAAGTGGAGGTATACATGAACTCCTTTACAATTCTGTGATGAAATCAGACATTGACCTCAGGAAAGATCTGTTCGGTAATGTCGTTCTATCTGGAGGTTCTACAATGTTTCCTGGTAAGACATACAGGTTCATTTATCACAACTGAAATATTTTGGACAGAAAGCTCTTTCCGTTTCTATGCCTTTGTCTTGCTACCTCTCTCGGACTCTGTCTCTCTCTTTGTCTTTCTCTTGCACACGCACACACGCACGTGCACAAACACCGAAAATAATATGAATAGAGAAAATCATAGATATAACATATTTCTGTTCTTTCGATTAAAGAAACGTTTAACTATTGTTTACGAAGGTATCTGGACGGAATATCCAATTAGAAACAACTGTGTTGCGATTAACAGTATTATTGACAGGCAAAGTGAGTCTAAAGCCCGTATGTCATATTCGAATAGCGACGACCCAGATCCGAAGGTACGTTTTCTGATTTTGTGGCGTGCTAAACTTACAGCCTTTGAATATATCTTAATTACTATTAATCTTTCGACGAGCTTGAGATTTAGATAAAGGAACCACTGGTTTTACCCCATTGCTTTTTTATTCATATAGGTATTGCCGACAGGATGTCAAAAGAGCTCTCCAACTTAGCTCCCTCTTCAATGAGAGTTAAGGTGATAGCGCCACCAGAAAGAAAGTACTCAGTTTGGATTGGTGGCTCCATACTGGCATCTCTGTCTACATTCCAGCAGATGTGGATCTCAAAGCAGGAATACGACGAGTGTGGACCAGGAATTGTTCACAGGAAATGTTTCTAAGTGAAACAAAATTTGAGTAAAATTGGATAACATATATTTTGTTAACATTTGAACTGACCGATGATTAGATGCAAAGTGCAATAATTCCAGAGAATGTGTGCTATGACAAAAACGCTGAAACATTCATTACTCTAGAGACGTGCTTATTACAAGCAAAAATATGTTTTTATTTCTCTACAAATAAACTCTCACACAGAATAGAGTGTGTACTCTTTAATTGTTTTTTTTTTTTTCTGAAAATTCAAGGATGGAATATTATCATGTGTGGTATCAAACTTTATTTTGATTATCCAATTACCTTTCTAATCAATATGATTATGTTATTGTTTTGAATGTCTTTAACACATAAAAGGGTAATAAGCAAACCGTGCAGACTAGAATGCGGCGTCTGATCTCCACTGTTTGCAAATAGTTCAACCATTTTTCTCTAAGTATATCTAAATCACATAGCCTGACATACCTCAAATCGAAATTAGAAGCTTCCAATATATAGTGTAGGAGAGTTCAATCCGTCTACAATGGGTGAAAACTTACGATGCGTCAATGTGCAGCAGAGCTCAAAATAAAAAAAAATGTACAATAGCCAAAGGACTGTTTCCTTGCTTGGAGTCATTGTACGTTGTTTGTTGCAAAATGATGTAAATGATGTTACTATTTCGGATGACCGCTATTTTGTCTAATAACTTCTAATTTGGAATTTACGTAATGTTGGACAGATGCAGGAATATTATTCTATTCCACTTACAAGGCATTGCGTAATCATGTAAATTAATAACGGCATGCCTTGACCTCACTCTGCTATTGTTGCCTATTTGTTTATCTTTCATTTTGACCGCTGCTGCACTAACGCACCGTAAGTTTTAAAGAAATAAATAAATAAATAAATAAATAAATAACATAATGATATTGGTTAGAAAGGTGATTAAATAGGCTATATAATGATACAACACGTGATAATATACCATCCTTGGATTTTCAGAAAATCAACATGTAAAGAGTGAGTGCACAGTTTCTTTTGCGTTCACTGAGTATATATGCTGTGGGTAATCATTAGAAACATGAGTATCCACAACATATAATTTTCTATTTTCATGGAGAAACAAGAATTAATGTTTTTTTTTCTGGATACCCTTCGATCTAGAGCTATGATATTCCTGTGATAAAGAATACTTTTATAAGCTCTTGGTCTTGCATATACCAGCACGAAAACATGCCTATATAATTTTGACCCCCACAAACCCCACTTTTATATAGTAAAACTGGGGTTTACAGGGGTATACATTATTTTTCTTATTTCTGCTCAAAACCTAGATTGCGGGTACTCGTTAGAACCGCCTCGACTGCTCGAAGCCTAGATTGTGGGTACTCGTTAGAACCGCCTCGTACCCGCAATCTAGGTTTTGAGCAGAATTAAGAAAAATATCAGGAAACAGACAAAACCAAACAAGCGCAAATCGAACCGAACAAACGTACGAAAAGCACTAAGATTAGCTCTCTCTTTCCCAAGCGAGGTAATTGCAATGCTAAAAGGACTGAAAAACACAAGAACAAAATAACACAAGGTAAGACATAAAACATACAGCCTTATAGAATAAGCCACAAAGCAACAAAGAGTAAGACTAACACCGGGATTACCGCCTTAGAGCGGTCAGTAGAATAAACCACCGGGGGGTTTAAAGTACTTTTACAGCTAGCCAAATAAAATCTTTTTTCGACGAGGTAGAATTGAGTTATATTTGGAATAACCAGAACCCGTTGGATAGCACATGGTTTGCAAATACTGTTACACAAAGGAATCAAGATCAGTTTAAACAATAATGGTAAGCGTTAAGAAACGATTCTTGGAAATGTTTGAACAATAGAATCTTCAAAACAGGACAAAAATGTGAAAAATATTTGGTGAATCTTCCATTTAGACATCGCAAAACCTTTATAGATGATCGTCTTTGTAATGATAAACTTCCAATTGAGATTGGCAGATGGACGACAGGCATTGATAGGAACTTAAGAAATGTACTCTATGTAATTCAACTCTGTTGGCGATGAGTTCCATTATATGTTTGAATGTTGTGCTTTTGACTTTGACAGAAAAGTATTCTTACCATATATTAACAAAAACATGCTAACTGCATCATGTTTTCCAATTTATTTAATGAAAGGAATTTGGGAAAATTAAGACGCCTATATAAATTTCTTTGTATTGTCCTTGATACCTTTTGAGAACACATTCTCGATAATTTGTATTCAGTAAATGTCGGTCTTTTAAACTTCTTCTATTGCTCTGATGATAAAACAGAAATATTTCTAGAAAACATGTACAATCTAAGTTATATGTTTCTGCAGTCTTTAGGTCGTGTGTGAGAGCATGTTCTAGTTGTAAGTGGTTCTTTAACTGTATTTGAACATTATACATACAGTGTTCCTTAAATACTGTATGTATTATTATATACCTCATATTACACGATAACATGTACTGAGCGATTTAAATAAGTATTAAATTTTAAAAACATTAAGTAACAGGAATATTCAATTGTAGTTGTAAAAATAATTCGTTCGAATCGTCACGATAGCAATATGGTTTTATTAAAACACCAGTTTTTATTGTCACTGACCTTTAAAGAAAGTATTAATTACTTGACTAATATTTGAGCCTCATCATTTGAAAAGCTGTCATTCTGGGTTTATGCTGACAATGAAGGGGCCGATTAACCTCGGCAAGAGCAACCTACGTACACGTTTCCGTGTTTCCACGCAGACTTATCAAGACGCGCTGTCCGTTTGATAATTTCACAACAGCAATTGTGTTGTTCAGTCTGTACGCATGACAGTAATAAGTCTCTGCGAAGGCGCTTTAAGTTCTGTTCATCAACACCTAAACTGTCCTGTCATAGGAGCCATGCAGAAGCAATATGATAATCGATACTGCTATTGAATCTCCCGATTTCAGAAGTCTAAAAGGCATTGCCGAGATAAAATCTCAACCGTCTGATATCTATGTAGTGTATACCATAGTTTACTGTTTCTATCAAACTTTTGTATGAATAAATGTCTTCAATGTGAGTTAAAAATCAAATCTGCTTTATGCTCATGTTTCTAGTAAAAGTGTAGTAAAATACCATTGCTTCTAAGAATGCACATAACAGCGTTGCATCGTCTTTTTGACCTCGCCAGAACGTCATGACGTCGCGGCGAGGTTCAAACGACGTTATACGATGTTGTGTGTTTGGTACATAGCGCTAGATAAGCGAGTTTCACGACAATACTTTTCTTACTCGTAAATGCTGTGGATACATTTCGCACAGATGTATCAATGTTGCTAGTACGCATGAGATGTTTTGTTGCTATGTACCGAATGTCTCTTTTTTCGTGACATGGTTCATCTGACCCACTTGTGCCCAGATGTATTACGTCAAACAGACGACTGTAACCAGAAATCGAAGTTCACCGGACAAGGTCATATTTATACTTAAAATCGATTGCGCCGAAAAAACAACAACAAAAACTTACCGTAATTATTCCGACAGAAATGTCTGATTACTTCAATAAATCCAGGTCTTTCGGTTCCGAAGAGAACAGTTTTATCAGGGTCTGCACTATTTGCCATTTCGGCACTGCAGTTAGTCGAATAGACGTGAACTTTCCAGGAAAAAAAACAATAAGAAATGTTTAAGGTATGCATTTACCCTAAGTATTCGGATAGACATGCCTGCGCAAACAGTGTAGACCCAGAACGCGGAGTCTGATCAGGATCTACAATGTTTGCCTCTCATCAATTTTGAGACACATCAAGAGGTAGTAAACTGGATTTGTTTGAATTTAAAGATATGTATGCTCAGGTGTTACGGTGTCCATTATTTAGGTTAAATATTGTATTTATTGTACAATACAGTTTTTACATGTACCTGTGTCGTGCAAATACAAGTAAACTTGTATAATTTGTACATCTGTTGTATTTCCCAGTCTTTGCCGGATACTGTAGACTTAGGCGTTTAATGAGTAAACTAATTGGGCTAATGTCTGTGTTAATTAACCGTATGACCACTTCTGTGTCAATAGTTTTAATTGTTTTTGTATATTTTAGCCATTACGTGAGAAAACGCACCTTCTTACATGTGCGCCAAACAGAGACTCAGACCAGCCTGCGCATCCGCGCAGTCTGATCAGAGTCTTTAGTGTCCGCATGAAGAAATTTTGCATCCTTGGCTATCCACATTGCGCCGTGTGAAGATTCTGATCCGACTGCGCAAATGTCAGGCTGATCTGAATCTTCGCTGGGTGCACGTACTAAGAAGGTACGTTTTCTGACAATACAGCGCATTTTCTTCTATGTTTACTGCTGTCAATGGAGAAATGATTATAAGTCATATATTCCGTCCTCTGTCTCAATTTATGTAACCTAATACGTGTACGTATCTAGGGACAATTCCGGCTTTAACGTCTGGCATGCTGGGTAAAGAAAAATCAGCAGACGACAATTTGACGATATGTTCGTATTTTCACTGGAAATGGGCTTAGACGCTTCATGTAAATTTCATTCACATTAAATGTCAAGCCTATAATTAGGCAAAAAGTTAGAAAATGTAATCAATATGTCGTCTCCTGGGTTTGACCAGAGAGTGGTCAAGGTTAAAGTGGATAGAAAGTAGAAAAGGATAAGTGGCTACCCATATAGAAAACTATCAAATACAGTCGAACTTCAATGGCTCGAACATCTTTGGGAGCATAGAAAATTGTTCGAGACATGGGTGGTTCGAGCCACTGAGGGTTAATCATGGTGCCAGGTCAGGAAGCAAATAGTAATAATTTAGGGGATTCTTTCTCGATTTTCTACACAATAATTGTATGTTGTGTACCCATTAGAATCGCCTCGATGAGGCGATTCTAATGAGTACACACAACATACAATTTCATGATAAAATAAGAAAAAATCCCTGAATATTTGTATTCTTGCGCTATCAGAACAGTTTCGCAGGGACTCAAGAACGAGTTCGAATTATCCACGGTAAACGAGCCATCGATGTTCGAGCTATTGAGGTTTGACTGTATCAGACTAGGATCTTCGCTGGACACAGTATTTTATATCATCCGCACAATCTAATAAGGGTCTATACCTTCGTTGAGACAATTTGTGGACCTTAAAATGAAAAGTTCCAGAGGAAACAGCATGTTAAGCTTTTTATTACATATGGTCATGGTTGCCAAGATATCTTGCATGTTACTTCCTAAAAACCTACTTCATATGCTGTTTGAGCTCAATCAGCTTTGTAGTTTTGGAGCAGCCATTTATGTTTTTTTTTAACATATATGATTATTGTGGCCATCTGAGATGCCGTTTCACAATAATTTTCATAAGGTTTAAAGTTTTTTCCCAATGATGGTCCACATGCACTTTGATTACAACAGGCAGAGCCCTATCTGAGACGATCGTTTGACAGAACTTGACAATATACAGTCGTAACTCAATAGCTCGAACATTGATGGCTCGTTTACCATGGCTAATTTGAACTCGTTCTTGAATCCCTACGAAATTCTTCCGATAGTTCGAAAACAAATATTTAGGGATTTTTTCTTGTTTTATCATGAAATTGTATGTTGTATGTACTCATTAGAATCGCCTCATCGACGCGATTGTAATGAGTACACTCAATATACCAGTATTGTGTAGGATCAAAAAGATTTCCTGTTATCGCCATTTGCTTCCAGAACTGGCGCCATGGTTAACCTTCAGTGACTCGAACTACCCATATCTCGAACAAATTTCCATGGTCCAAAAGATGTTCGAGCCAATGAAGTTCAACTGTACGTATTTAAGTCTATGGGAATTCTCAGTTACAGAAGCAACCAATCAGCACGGGTTAATGTCGAAAAAATAGTAATTCACCTTAGCTATGCAAAATTTCTTTTGGCAAAGTTAAAAGATCTTGTCTCAAGCAAGCCTGGTGTTAGTTTTGAACCCATTCAGCCGAACAACTTTGTATAAAAAACTGTTTAAATGTCTTATATGTCTTAGGTAAAGGCGGCCATCTTGGATGGCCAGTATTTTTGCTGACACGAAAGAGCTTGTCCCAAGGACGCTTCATAAGCAATATAAATTCAATCAGCCTTGCATTTTCAGAGAGAAACTTGTTAAGAAGGTTTTAACATGATATCGGTCATGTTGGCATTCTCAATTATTCTCATAAAGCTTGAAGCTTTTATCACAAGGACGTTTCTTCTGCAATTTGAGCCTTAGTAGTTTGGGACAAGAAGTTCATTAAAAGTTTTACCATGTTTGTCATGGCGGCCATCTAGGATGATCCTGTCCCATGAATGCTTCGCATACAATTTGATCTCAATCAAACTTGCGATTTCAGTGATGAAGCCGTTTATATGTTTTACCATATATGGTCATAGCGGCTAGCTTGGTTGCTGGGTCCTAATATTTTCTTTTCTCAAGAATGCTCACAAGTGATTTAAGCTCAATCAACCTGCAGTTAAAATGAGAGAAGAAGCAGTGTAAAGATTTTAAAATATATGATCATGATGGACATCTTGGATGATGGATCCTAAAACTTTTAATTAAGTTGAAAGTTGAAAGAGTTTGTCCCAAGCATGCTTCATGTGCAATTTGAGCTCAATCGGTCGGGCCGTGTTGAAGAAATTGTTAAACGGTTTTACCATATATAGTTATGACATCAATCTTGGATGCGAGTTCTCAATACTGTTTTTCGCAAACTTGAATGATCCTGTGTCATGGAGGCTTCATACATGTATGCATTTGAGCTCAAGCCAACCAGTAGTTTCGGAGAAGATGTTGTTTAAACGTTTTACCAGATATGGCCATGACAGCAAGTTTAGATGCCGGTTCCCAGTATTTTTGAAACACTGAAAGATGGTAAAAAGAATTTGAAAAAAAAAAGATGCACAATATGCTGTTTGAGATACATCGGCCGGCAGTTTTGGAGAAGAAGCCATTTTAATGTTTTGCCGTATTTGGTCATGGCGGCATCGTGGACGCCGATTTCCAAAATTTTTCGCTTTAAAAAAATCTTATCACAATATCAGCTCTATCTGCGCGCAGCTTCGAAATCATTTAAAAGTTTTCACATACATAGTTATGGCGGTCATCTTGGATGCCAGTTTCAAATATTTATCACAAATGAGATGGTCCATAGGATGCTTCATATAAAATTTGCGCTCAGATGGTTTAATGCTTTGCCATATAATGCATCTCAGATAAGTTTTGCAAAAACCCTTTACCCAAGGATCCTTTTTTATTTAATTTGGCTAACATCTGCAAAGCGGTTTCCGAGAAGGAATCATTTGAATCAGCTTTACCGCTTTCTCATTATAAGCCTAAGGGGTATTTGGGTTTCTATAACATCCAACCAAAATGACCGATTAGCATTAATTTCACAAATGTGTTTTCCTCCTACCAGAGCAGCATTTCTTCCAAATAAGGTTACGTTGGCTTCACTGGTTCTGGAGAAGCTATTTAAAAAGCGTGGACACACGGGTTTGCAAATTTTCCTTTTAAATGACGCTAGGCACTAATGGGTTAACGTCTAAAAGTCGGAATCAAATGGCAACTTTGAAAAATTATGCACCAAAGGCCAAACGACGGACAAATATCCGTAGCGAAATTATTGTCTTAAAAATATCTTTCTGATTGTGTTCTTTAGAAATGGCAATTTTAACTTTCAATACAGATTCTAGTTGCTTCGATGTAGAATACAATTCAGATCATGCATTCCTTTCCTTTTAAACTTACCATTATGTGTTATTCAGCTTAGAGAGTAGGTGCGCTGAATCACAGATCATCTGTTGTAAAACAAGACTGCCATATCAAACCAATTACGGTGTTGTTGACTCATAATCAGTAAACAGCAGGGATTAGGTTCTTTTATCGTCAGTACTTGGATCTGGCCGCAGACCCAATGACGAGACGACTCAATCCTATATCTTTTCTAGACAGTTTGTATCAGATCTTATTTGTCTGTGATCGGGCTCATCGTGATTCTACTAGTGGTTTTCTTTCTCTTTTGCACTGGCCCCGAGGTTATAACCTTTTTTGCATGCTGAACTCAGCTGAGCATGAAATGTGTTTTGTTTATAAATCTTAAAATACTGACAAAATTTCGGAACTTCTTTCATGCTCAGCTGAGGTGAGCATGATTTTTTTTAAATTTTTGGTATTTTTATTTTTATGACTAAGTGAAATTTCATGCTCTGTTGAGTTGAGCATGAAAAAAGTCTTCTAATCTGCTGGGCATCTCCATAATTTACTGTTATATTAATCTGTGTAGCTTGAGATCCCATCTCTACCACCTCTCTCTCTCTCTCTCTCTCTCTCTCTCTCTCTCTCTCTCTCTCTCTCTCTAAGACGTCCCGAGCCGTCACGCATATTGACCCTAAATATATGGACACCTCAACTCATTACCATACTCGTTCTAAAATTTGATTTCATTACTTGTTGGCTTGTCTAAAACTGCTGGATGAGTGGGTCCTCACTGATTGTTTGCACTGGTCTGGGTTTCCGAATACTTAAGGTAAATACGAAATGAATGTGTGTAAAAACGCTTTCGTGTCCAATAAACTATTTATTATTAACCTATATATAATTAGTATATGAGTCTCAGCTTGAGAAAAGAAAATATACCTGCTTACAGTTGCACCCAACGAAGACTCAAACCAGCTTGCGCACCCGCGCGCAGATTCATCAGTCTTCGTTGTTCGCATGAAAACGCGTTGCATCCTCGGTTGTCCAAAATGCGCATAGTTAAGATTCTGAATCTTATCTAGGCCCATAGATCCGAAGGTATGTTTTCTGACTTTACATGCATTTTGTAGTGTTTACAGAAAAAGATTCGGTAATCATTATTTTACATACACATTATCATGTACTTTGTTTATCCTTAACCCTTGTTATATACTGCCTTTGCAAACAGTGTAGATCCAGATCAGTTGGCTTCTGCTTCTGAAGAAGCCAACTGATCTAGATCTGCACTGTTTGCCATTAAGTATGTGAATTTGATTCCACAACCTGGATCAAGGAATTTGATTGGCTGAAAATTGGAGGTGGGCATAGCCTCTTAATTTATTCAGCATGACAAGGATTAATATTGAAACATCTTAAATCCCTGTTATACCTCTCCTATAATTTGAAGAAGTCCATTTAGCTACCTGTTAATATATCTAAAAATCATTAGTTGCATGGCAAACAGTGTAATCCCTTTTGCAGCGTCTGAGGGCCGCATGGTAGACTTGCTATTGTAGCTAAGGACGTTACCCTCTTAAAACATTCAGAAATAAATAAATAGATAAATAAATAAATATGGGTTTATACTGTTTACCCTCTCTGTTCGAAGACTTACGGCTAATGTGGTATTGAACGTGAAATGGGGAACATGAAAGCACTCGGTCCAGCATACTGGAATAGCCGAGCATATCACGGTCGATACTGCAATACGTAACGACATATAATCTGCAATCCAGCTTAATTTCCAGGACCCAGTTGTTCAAAGCTTAACGAAGTTATTAGCTAACGCGACGTTAAAATTTCTAAATACATTGCTATTTTTGCTGAAAAATGTGAGTAGCTACTGCAAAAGCTACTCACATTTTTTTGCAGCAATAATACCAATGCATTTGAAAATACCTTAGCTACAACAGTTAACGAGTTTGTCATTAACGAGCTCGTTAAGCTAACGATGCTTTGAACAACTAGGCCCAGAAGTACAGTTCCAAAACATTGAAGTAAAAAAAAAAAAAAAAAAAAAAATGGCACTCCTATATTAAAGAAAATCCACGAAGTAAATTTCATTTGCAACACCCTGCATGCTGGTTAAAATTTGCGCAGACGACATTTTGAAATAATTTTTTTCTTATTTTCCCAGAAAATAGACTATGTTACTGTCAACGTTCCAGCAAGGAGACAATTTGCATGATATGACAACGTCTGTTTTCTGATTAAAGTAAGACATATATCAATTTGTTGTCTGCTCAATTAGCACAGAGTGTTAAATTGAGGTTAATTGAATTAGACAGATAAATGAACATGTAGTTTATTTTCTTAAAACTGAAGTTACACTGAAGTCTATGGGAACTTACTTTGTGAACTAGTTTAAAGGCCCCATATTCCTCAAAAATAGACATTTTTTTTTTATCCTAGAATGGTTCAATAAATTGATATGGTATTAATACGATCATAAAATGTAGCATCTGACAGTCCGTAAAATTTCAGTTAGTCTCTCGTTCTTGAAATGAAATGATTTTTATCGTATCTCTGAATGAATGTTTGCAACATCAATTCAGAGATACGATAGAAAAATCATTTCATGTTTGATCCAGTTCAAAAACGAGAGAGCAACTGAAATTTTACAGGCTGTCAGATGCTACAATTTATTATCGTATTAATACCATATATCAATTTATGAAACCTTTTACAGATAAAAATGCCTATTTTTGAGGGATATGGAACCGTTAAGGTGGTTAAAGCTACATTCTGTAAATAGTCCTGTGTATCTTGTTTTCCATAGTAGTCAGGCGTAGGCATCCTTAGAAACATACAAATAAAACAGAAACAAAGTGGGATCCCAAGAGGAGCAACACACACACACACACACACACACACACACACACACACACACACACACACACACACACACACACACACACACACACACACACACACACACAAAATGATAGACTCGATTTGACTGACTCTGCTCATAATGAAAAATGAAAATTGCAACATCTCTCACGGTTTGAGCGGAACAATATTTTCACGTATAATGCATGAGCCATATAGTTCCAAAGGAAGGAAAATTCAATACTATCAGCACTATATTGAAGTACGAGGTGACCTTTTACGGCCTCCACACATGTACTTAAGGGAACTGGATGCACTTGGTAGATGTTCTGCCATTATCTTCAAAGATGACCATATTTGTGACTTCCTGTTTGCTTTCGGGCAGACCAGGTTTCTTCTTCAAATGTCTTTTGCAAATTTGCTTAGCGTTTTAAAGGTTTAAGAAGAAAATGTCACAGAAAATAGAACATTCAGGTAGAGTTACGCAATGAAACTGCAGGAAATAAAATGAGACGCAAAAAAGCTGTCGAACTAGACGCATTATCAAAGCTACGGCTGTTGGCGTTTCGTATTTGTCAGACTGTTTGTCAGTAAATTCAATTCAGTATTTTATTACAGAGAAGTTGTTAACCCTTGTCCTGCAGAACCCGGATATATCCTGCCTTTACAAACAGTGTAGATCCAGATCAGTTGGCTTCTTAAGAAGCCAACTGATCTGGATCTGCACTGTTTGTCATTCAGTATGTGAATATATATGAACAACCTGGATCAAGTAATCTGATTGGCTGACAATTAGAAAAGGGCGTGGCATCTTAATTTATTCAGCAGGACCAGGGTTAAGGGGGAATATTTGATAAAACTTCCGTAATAATTTTCTCTGTTTCTCCATAAACACATGGTATGGGTATGCATTAGAAGGGCTATTGAGGAGTTCCTACAACATATGTTTTTTTTTGTGGAGAAATAAGAAAAACAATATTCCTGGAATTGTCACCAAAAAATTCTCCTCTTCAGCAACTCCTCTGCTTCAAACACATTAACAGAACCTGTGCTATGTCTTGAACGGAATATAAAAGTAAAACTGTCTCTAGAACAGTGTTTTCAGATCTGATAAGAAATTGTAATGGACTGCCAACCTCTGTGGCTCAGTCGGATGCTCGTCCAACTGGTGATCAGGAGTTCGCGTATTCGATCCCCACCGGATCCGACAATTTCTTTCGTAGAGATTGATCATAAAATATTTTCTACGGTCAGTCTGTCCCTTCCACTGGTTCAAGAAGGACATTTGTCCATTTCTGGTGAAAGAAATACTGGTTAACCGCTTAGAGAACTAAGCCTGCCCAGGAAAAAGTCTGGTTAGATAAACTGACCGGCTCGACATGACCTGAATAGTATTGACTGGGCCGTTAAACTCCAAACCAACTAACCACTATAATGCACTGCCCACAGACTACACAATTCTTCTCTGTCTACACATTTTATTCCTTTGACTGCAATAATAGTTTAGTTAAGAGAGACCGGTTGCAGCTATACAATACCATGCAATTGGAACAATTTACAATATAACCTCAATGGCTCGAACACGGATGGCTCGTTTTACCGTGGATGATTCGAACTCTTTTTTCAGTCCCTACAAAATTCTTTCAATAGCTCAAGAAAACAAATATTTAGGGATTTTTTCTTATTTTATCATGGAATTGTATGTTGTGTGCACTCATTAGAATCGCCTCATCGAGGCGATTCTAATGAGTACACTCAACATACAATCATTGTGTTGAAAATCGAAAAGATTTCCCTAAATTATCGCTATTTGTTTCCTGAACTGGTGCCATGATTAACCCTCAGTGGCTCGAACTACCCATGTCTCGAACGAATTTCCATGGTCCAAATTAAAGATGTTCGAGCCATTGAGGTTCGACTGTAATATTATGGACAATTCTACTTTTTACGCGGTTTATAAATACACCATCACCAAATGGAACGGACAAGGTTTTCTATGTGCAAAGGAGGTAAGGACAAAAAATAACCAAAATTCTGCCAATATCACCCAGGCAGAACAATCCTGTAAAACTTCTTTACCACACTGACCTTTAGTCGAGAGTATGCAAAATTATACGTCCTGCGAACTTCCGTCCGCATATCTTGAATCCATGCAAACAATAAACGAGCCTGAATCCCCGGCAAAACTCATCTCTGACGGTGTGTATAATTATATATATTCATCGTTTAGCATAACCAGTCATGCGAAATAGAGCAGCGGAAAAGTGTTGTGACGGAAAGACGGGCAGACAGACTGACATATATAAGAAGAACTGAATAAATAAATAAATAAATAAATAAATACAGTCGACTCTCGTAATCTCGAAGTCCAAGGGACTCTCCGAAATACATCGAGATATCCGTACCTCAACATATCAGATTTGCAGAATTGAGGAAAACAATAAATCGAATAACCTCATTTAATAAATGAATATGTAATTTGACTCCTGAAGATAATAGATATACTGAAAATATTGTTGAAAAGAGGAGAAATTGCTCCTCAGGAGCAATTTCTCCTCTTTTCCACAATATTTTGATATCTGTTGTTAGATTTCCATGTTAGAACAGGGACCAGATTTTCACTTCGAGATAAGCGGTTATTCGAGATAAGCGAGGTCGAGATAACGAGAGTCGACTGTAAATGAGCCACAACGAGAGAAAATGTACCTCATGACATGTATGTCCAATGAAGACACATCAGCAAGTGTATCTGCGCAGTCTGATCAGAGCATTTGTTGTCCGCACAAAGAAAGTTTGCATCCTTGGCTATCCAAAAAGCGCACATGGAAGATTCCGAATCTTCGCTGGGCGCACATGAGCGAAGGTACGTTTTCTGACGTTACGGCTCAAATAAAAGTAAATAAACTATTTAACGCTTAGCATTCTGGGTAAAATTTTCAGCAGACGACATTTTGAAATATTTTTTCTTATTTTTCCCAGGAAACAGGAATTGACATTTCATGCAAATCGACTCCTAAGGAGACAATTTGCATGAAATGTCAAATCCTGGGAAAAATAAGAAAAATATCATCAATTTGTCGTCTGCTGAAAAATCACAGAGAGTGGTAAAGGTTAATACTGATTAGGACAGGCCTCTAATCAAATTTTGAGCTATATGTTCATCCGTTTCACGGAATTACTGTCATTTTCAAATTGATTTGTTAGAGACATGCATGCAGACTTGCCAACAAAGTAACTGAATTATATGAATAATAAAAACAATGGGGTCGGGTTTAACGCATTGGGGGGAAGTGTTTTCAAACCCAATAAGCTAAACTTGCGGATCCAGCGACAAGAAATATGATGGATCATGTGTATAAACTGAATATTACCCATTTCACTCCTGAGTTTCTAAAATGGATTTTCCGTCCCTTAATTGCTATCAGTCATTTGATGAAACTAAAGATTTAGTTTAAAATTGACAGAATGCCAGTCAGCGTAGATCCTGATGAGACGGCTCATTAAGAGCCGTCTCATCTGGCTCTACACTGTTTACACAGGTGTCTGATTTGGTCTTCAAGGTCGACAGGGTTAAAGACTCATTATGAATTGTTTTCGAGTTTCATGTGTAATTTTCTTTAGAAATCGGATTTTTTTTTCTGCCATGAAGAGATAGTTTTCATTATTTTACTTATTCTGAAAATTAGTTTTTTTTTAATTTGCTTAATAATTTTCCTAACTCACAGAAAAAAATAAAGAAATAAAGAAAAAAAATAATATGATAAAAATAAAACTATGAAAATTTCAACCCTGTCATCTCATGACGTATTATGTTGATTCAGGTTCCGATGTTCGGAATTCGTTCACATCAAAGATGTACAGAGTGTTTTGGAAAGATGTTCAACGACTTTTGCCACAGCCAAATATAAGTGAAGATACCCAGGAAATACCACAATCACGAAATACAGTTTTCCCGAGGCATCAAAAGAAGGAGAGATGACGAGCTAATAATGACAAAACAAACCAACATATGAAGCCATAGACGCACAAAAAAGAACTGCAACAGAAGAACCGCCTTGGAACGGTCAGTAGGAAAACTACCAGTTTGACTCGTGCGAAACATCACCCTTAATTCTGATGCAGCTCTAAATTATAAATATATGTCCACGTCTTCTACCTAATCTGTGAAAGACCATAATGAAACATATATGAAACATTACGATGAAACAAAGCAAAGTGCTCAGTTGCGATCTGAAGCCAGAACACAAGAAAACCACAAACAGAACCACGATGGGCCCGACCACAGGCCTTTAGGCACCAACCCTCTGAAACATGTTAAGGAGGGAGCCGTCATTTAGTCTGAGGACCCACCCACCGTCGTGCAATTAAAGAGGAAAGCAAAGTTATTAATCATACGAGTCGTAATTGGACTAACAACCATGCAGTTTGCGCAGAATATCCATGTTGTATCCTATATTTTTATAGCGAGTGACAAACTTTTTAGATTAGACGGAAAAATCGGTTTTGCCAACAATCTTTCTGAATTTATAGACAAAGTCGCCATAGAATGCAGGTTCGGACAGACCATCCTGCAGAAGTGCTTTCAAACCTACGCTATATTTGAACATCAATTCAGAATTACGGCGATAACACTTAGAAAATGTTTTACGTAGTTTATGATTACGGTACCCTAGCTTAAGAAGTTTAGCAGTTAGAATTTTATTTCATCTATTAAAGGCACTGACTTGAGTAGATGGACTAGCAAAACGCATTCACTAAGAACTGTATACACTATCGGATGCAGCCCGAGGGATAATTTACAATATCAAAATAACATTACGAAGACACGCCTATTCAAATACACTGAAAATTTTACTACCAAAAAAAAAAAAAAAAAAAAAAAAAAAAATGAAAATTTTCATATAAAAAATTCTGATATTTTTCAAATTTTTGCTCAAAACATAGATTGTGGGTACTCGTTAGAACCGCCTCGCTGAAAAACAAACTAAAAAAAAAAAAAAAAAAAAAAAAAAAAAAAATAAAAAAAAAAAAAAAACAAAAAAAAAAAACAACAAAAAAAAAACAAAAAAAAAAACAAAAACAAAAACAAAACTTGTTTTTCATTACAGACAAGGTAAAGGGAAATTTCAATTAAATCAAGAAGAATTTTATTATTTTCATATACTGTCTCACAGTACTTAACTACATGCTTTTTAATAGCAGTGAATCAAGAAGTTAACAATTTCGAGAATTCAGCCATAGCGCATGAACTACAGTTTTCAATAAAGAGAGATTATACAGCCTTTTATGGAGCTTCGGTAACCAATACAACAAAGAAGCTTGTCCTGGTTCTCTTTAATATTAACCGCAAACTTGACAGACTGAATACTATGATTGTCAGTAATAGACTTGTCTTTGGAAGTCTGGTATATGTTTTAGTACTGCCAAGTTCCTTTTAAACTATTAACATAGTGCAAACGTCACAAGATGACAACATTGTTTGCGGTCTTGTCAGCTGGAACCAAAACATACTTCCCACGGAAGTCTTGGATACATTGCTTCAGATGTAGAAAAGAAAAATAAAATAGGTTTACGCGGTAAAAATCTTAAAATTCTTCTATGTTTTGCGTTACATGTACATTGCTAAAAGCTAAAAACAACCAATTCGAGACTTGTGCGTTGTTTTAACCTTTTCAGCCCTACAGACCAAAACATAGACCTTTGCAAACAGTGCAGATCCTGACGAAACGGCTCCTGACGAGCCGTCTCATCTGTATCTACACTGTTTGTCATTATGTTGTTGACTTTTGACTGAAACCCATATTTGCAACAATGGGTGTTTCCAAATTCAGAGATGTGAGGCCATGTCAGAAACTGAGGGGTGAAATGGTTAAATATGTACGTGTCCCTAGAGTCACTGTCTTTAGGCGCGGGTTGCCAATGGCAACAAAAATGTTATCGAAAAGAAGAGCTCCAAGCCCAGACAAGCGCAGAAGAAGAATCTATCTAGCACGCGGCCAACTACTAGCCATGTGATTTCCTCTGGTTCATCATTTTCATCGCCGTCCATTTGGCCGTCAGCGGGGGCAACTTCGACTATGTTTGTACCATTGACTGCATTTTCGTTGTTTTTAACATCCCTGACATCATTGCTCCGACATCTACAACTTCGACACGTGATTACCCTCATGAACTTCTGCAACCACTGAGGAACCTTTTCCGTTTCCGGCTTGTGGTAAATGACCATTTCAATTATCACAAACGTAGAAACCAGACCGCTGAATATCATCATAGCCACAAGATAGAAGCAGAGAAACGATATTGGAGAAGAACTGCGTGGTAAAATACCCATAACCATATTTAGAAGTACCACAAATGACAAGAAACATGTAACAGAGAATCCAACTCTCTCCCCAGACTCAGCGGGTAGCCAGAAAACCATCGTATTGAGGACACAGAGAACCAGAACCGGAAGTATAATATTAAAGGCAAAGTACAGCGGTTTTCTTTCAACCACTAACGACAGCTTCAAATTGGATGTCGAATCTTTAATTAAGGCTTCCGACTTTGTCTCCACCACTTCCCAAACTCCATTTGGTTCAAACAAGGATAAGTCCCAGGTGCTCGAGTTTGCTATTAGAAGGATCTCGTTAGACCAATATCCCCAAGGAATGTATGTAAACACACAAGATTGTCTGTCGAACGGATAATACGTTACATCCGGTGAGCATGCGCCTTTAATTAGAATTCTTGGATTCCATATAACGTCCGTTGTATTCATGTTATATCTGCACATATAGGCAGGATCTCCCACTGCTGATACACCATCTACAGCGTTGGCCAGCACTAACCTTGGTGTCCAGACCTTGTCGTTTGGGACCAACATTGTTTGTTTACCAGTGTATATGAAACCATATTTACCACCTGTGATGTTCCTTACTTCATCTCTCCAAGACATATACAAAGACCCTGCCAGCTCCATACTTCCGCCAACCTCATCAAAATCATTAATCGCATTTAGTTTCATATCGACTGTGATTTCTAGAGGAGTGGTGTGGTTGACGACTGGTAGAAAGTCGACGACAGATACGTTACTCAGGGTATAAAGTTCCAGAAGATAAGCGTAATTGTACGCCTGTAATGAATAAGTAAAGTCCTGTCCCTGTACGGCACAAATACCAAACACGACAGCAAGGACTGCGAAATTCATCTTTGCATAAGATTTGTGATATAGTCATCAAATAGTGAATTTAATTCTGAAATATAATCATCAATGATATGAGTTTTCGGTATACAGTCGACTCTCGTTATCTCGACATATCAGATTTGCAGAATTGAGAAAACAATAAATCGAACAACAACATTTCTCAAAAATGAATATGTAATTTGACTGTTGAAGCTAGAGATATATTGAAAAAAAAAAAAAAGTGGAATAGAGGAAAAATTGCTCATTGGGAGCAATTTCTCCTCTTTCCCAAATTATTTTTTTTAGCTATCATTAGATTTCCATGTTAAGACAGGGACCAGATTTTCATTTCGAGATAATCGGTTATTCGAGATAAGTGAAGTCGAGATAACGAAAGTCGACTGTATTTAAAAACTTCATTGATTCTAGCTGTGACATAGCATGCCCCACAAGATTGCATGTGCGCCTAGCGAAGACTCAGATCAGCATGCACATCCACCGGAATACGCTTTGGATCCTTGGCTACCCACGGAGTGTCCTGCGAGGAATTTGATTCGACTGCGCATTACGAAAACACGCCTATTTAAATATATTGAGAATTTCACCACCAAAAACTGAAAGATTTCAGATAAAAATTCTGATATTTTTCATATTTCTGCTCAAAACATAGATTGTAGGTACTCGTTAGAACCGCCTCGCCGAGGCGGTTCTAACGAGTACCCACAGTCTATGTTTTTGAGCAGAAATAAGAAAAATAATGTATACCCATGTAAACCCCAGTTTCACTATATAAAAGTGGGGTTTAAGAGGGTCAATACTATATAGATATGTTTTTGTAATCATCACGAAAACATGCCTATATAATTTTGACCCCCTTAAACCCCACTTTTATATAGTAAAACTGGGGTTTACAGGGGTAAACACTATTTTTCTTATTTCTGCTCAAAACATAGAATGTGGTACTCGTTAGAACCGTCTCGGCGAGGCGGTTCTAACGAGTACCCACAATCTATGTTTTGAACAGAAATATGGAAAATATCAGAGTTTTTTTCTCTAAAAAAAAATTCAGTTTTTTGAGGTGAAATTTTCTATATATTTGAATAGGCGTGTTTTCGTAATGGCGAATGTGACGGCTGCTCTGAGTGTTCCCTGAGCGCACTTGTAGGAAATGCTGTGCACTGGCTCGTTTTATACTGGTGCATTGAAGAAACAACAATTCCTATGTCCGTGATTAAATCACAATCGTTTTGTCCTGGCTCTCTATTTTCGTTTTTATTTATTTAGCATGCGATAAAAATCCCTTAAAGAACTAATCACAACTGCAACAGGCGACATTTTGATTTTCTTGTTCATTATTTTTAAGAGAGGATGAGGTTTTACATTTCGTGTGAATTGTCTTCCTACGATTCAAATGAAATATTAAGTCATTTGCTTTGAAAAATAATTATATAAAAAGAAAAAGAAAAAAAAAAAAGAATTTCATTTGCTATAATTTGGCTTAGCACTTAAGTGTTATATGTAAGTTTTCAGATTTAACACTTAAACTGAAATTGTCGCTAGTAATGCATTTTATATCGCTTGACAGTTAACGCTTAGCACTCTGGGTAAAATTTTCAGCACACGACATTATGAAATAGTTTCTTATTTCTTTTCAGAAAACAGGATTTGACATTTCAAGCAAATGGAGACAATTTGCATGAAATGTCAAATCATGGTATCTAGGAAAAATAAGAAATATATCACGTACTCGTCGTCTGCTGAATTAGACAAAAGTGGTACGAAGCACCAGTATAGACGAACCATTTGACTTGTTTTACTTCCAAGCGACAATTCCCTTATGACCGATTTATTGCTAGTAGTCTCTTGATCAATTTAAATACAAGTGGACCGTGTCAAGCGAAAAGATGTCTTCTAGTATGCGCAAAATGCACATTCATTCAGCGAATGCGCAAAGTCTTATCCGGGCATCTGCTCTACATCCATACCTTCTATAGTGACTAATAACTCTGTTCATGGACAGAGAAGACCCTGATAAAACTGCGTGGATGCACGAAGAAATGTTTTAGCATGGCGCAGGGCAGTTTAGTAAATGTTTTCTTCAAATATTAGAATTATAACGTAGGCAGTTAACGACAGAAACGATTGGTGTTTGAGTGACAGAGCCCATTTTAACGGTATGTTCCAGGTTAGCCAAACTTCTTGCACATCAGACCGGGTTTTTCGTAATGTTTACCAGTGCGGACAAATCTTTTCTTTACGGCTTATCCATAAAAAGGGGAAGACCTTAATGTGAATTCAATACATCGATGAATTGTACAGGAGGTCACATATATGTATTGTCAAGACACTGGTTGTATAGACGATTGACGTCAAGAATGTGAAAAGTGACATCAGTTTATTTTACGTCGAACGTCGACAGGAAGAACCGAACGTCTGTCCTCGATGACGTCTGCTTTTTGAAAGGTAAAAGGTAACTTTTACTAATGCTTAAATTTTGCACTAATCAGTTTTAATTAGATTCTAAAGATGTATTATATCAAAAGAGGTGCAGGAAAATGAATCTATCAAGGGCGTTTTGCGCAGAGTGAAAAAATCCGTACCTCGGATTAACCGTTCGGGATCATTCGGCAAGCCTCGTGATGCCGAACAGTTACCCTCGGTACGGATTTATTTTTTTTTTCTTCAGGCTGCACCTCACACTCTTAAAAGATTCTTATAATCTGGTATGCAAGAAAGTCCTTTATCACATGACCGTCAAGTTATTCAGTGAAATAACCCATGTCATAAAAATCATATAACCACACGTGTTATAACACCTGCAAGGCTTCCCATTGGTTAGCCTAATTACCCTAATTAATATTCGTATTACACCGCTTATTGATAGCAACCAAGATGGTGTCCGCATTCGTCGATACAACTTTCACATTTGGAAGAGATCCTGCCTTCAATTTTGAGATGATTTTGAGAAGAACGATAAATGTCAGACCGACGGAGAGGGGAAGACACAAAACAATGACACTGTGAATAACACGGCTACCAGAAATATTCATGGTGGTTAAAATTCAATGTTTTCCGACAACATATTTGTAGGCACTCTCAACATCGATATCGTGAAGCCGTCAATGAAAAAAAAAAAAAAAAAAAAAAAAAAATCATCACCTTCTCAAAAAAAGCATTGGAGGATGACATGACTCAGACAGTCAATAAATGTGTCATATCAAAATCCAAACTACAGTTAATAGTCTTGAAATCTGTCGTTTACTTCAGTGCGTCAAACACCGCATAAAACTGTATTGATCAAGGTCAATGACCTTTAAATACATGTATGACAGCTGATTGTAGGGGATTTCCCTATTGATTCTCAGTGACGTATTGACTCGCTATGACGTTGTTCAATGGAATGTTTAGTTTTGAATAGATTTATTCAAGTGAAATTTTTATTAGCTCAAATAAAAATTATCATTATTTCCTTCAGTTTAACGAAGTAATAAATGGCATATTTATTTTGTTTCTAGTTATTTTCGGGGTAATCAAATGATATGCGAACTATATTTGTTGCGTAGTACTACTTAATCCTTGGTAGTGAGTTGTTCCGCTTAGCTATGGAAAGCCGTTATCTTTAAAAATATATTTTTTGCATATTTTGTCATCGGAAGGGCCATGTGATAAACAGAATCTTACATTCGTGGTCATTTAATATGAAATTTATGAAACTCGTTGGGTAATTTCGGTATTTTGCTCGCTAAAGCTCGCAAAATACCAAAATTACCCAAACTCGTTTCATAAATTTCATATTAAATGACCACTCATGTAAGATCCTCTATATATAATGTAAACTTATGTTATTCGAAACGTTGCGTTGTTGCTAAGTAATCAAAGATGTCTTCTTGAAAATATGTTGCTAATACGGTGCAACAGCTCTCGATATATTTGATCTTCTTTAGAACTGACCTCAAAACAATGATTTATTACACAACAAATCACTGCTAGAGCTGGTCTATTTCGATTCTAACACATGTAAAATGACGAAAAAGTAATTGTTTCCTTCAGATTCTTCTAAACTTTCCGCCATCGAATAAAGACATCCCGCCAACAGTTTTGACTTAACGCTGACGTTTACATGTATTTCTTACATGTACAAACAAAGACTGACGTCAGCAAAGTGTAAAAATGACGTCGGAACGGCGCCAGATAGCGTCGCGCGCTTCCGCTCAGTGATTTGTTGCAGAATAATTCATTCTGAGTTTAACCATTTGCTATATCCTTAGATCGGCCGATGGTTTTGAAAAATGCAGCCAAAATGAGGGTAGGGTTGGATATTTACCTCTGGAATCCAACATAAGCAATTGATCAAACACAGCTTACTTGAAAACGAAAGTAGATATGTTATTCTTCACAATCAAGCACTGCCAAATTTTTACACTCACGAAAGGTCATGGCGCAGTGGTCACGGTGTAGAAAAAAATATGCGCATGGAGATTTGTTTTTTTTTTCTTTTGTGATTTGATCCCGCATTTTTCCTCCTTTCTCTCTCTCTTTCCCTCCCTTTTCTTTTGCCTTTTCTTGCGCATTTCGTATGCTGGGCCATTTGAGCCGCGCTTGATTGGTGTACTGGTGTTGACGGGGCTTCATTACGAAGGTACAACGGTAAACCGAACATTTTTGGTTCGAAAATTTGACCATTTTTTCTTACTTCAGAAGCCTTTAGCGCTCTCCCTTTACATGCTAGAAATCTCGTGTTCGTACTGTTATTATCTCGCATACAGTACTACCGTTTTAAATGGTACTGGAACTGGGAGATTGGTTGTATTAATCTTGCCGTGAGGGTCGGTTCAAAAAGTGTGGACAGCAATTACGCATAAATACGCTACCGCCGTCTAAAGGATATAGGCGAGGAGTGTTAGAATAACTAATCAAAGATGTCTTCTTTAAAATCTCTTGCAAATACAGTGAAACCGCGGTAGAAATTTATTAAATACACAGTGTTATTTAGCGATATCGACAAGGGTGGCGGTAAAACGTTATATGGAAACGTTTTCCCGCCACCCTTATTTATCAGTATATCGTGGGTTTTGTTCGTTTTATTTTGATATTAAAAATTAATAATTGTTTGAGCATTTTTGTATATTCTATTGACACAAATGTCGTGTTTTAAATTTATGAAATATATACATGCTTATATATATATATATATATATATATATATATATATATATATATATATATATATATATATATATATATATATATATATATATATATATATATATATATATACATATATATATATATGCTAGATATATATATATATAGCTGGCGTCTGATCTGAGTCCATACTGGTCAAATATTCATATAATTTTATTTTTATTTATTTTTTTCTTTTGAGACTGAAGTGAGATTTGTTTTCTCGAAGAGTTTAGAGAACATGTACGATACTGTACGTGAGTACCTGTTATCGTATTTACCAAAAGTCTTCGGAATACCTTATCATACATATTCTAAAATTTGAACAAGCCCATTTTACCCTCTGCTCTTGTGTCTAAAACATTGCTGGATGAGTGGCAAATAGTGTAGACCCTGATCTACGGCGTCTGATCTGGGTCTGCACTGCTTGCTCAGGCCTCTCTATCCGAATTTTTGGGATAAATACGATGTCAAATGCAACTTAAGTTTTCATGCCTCAAATACTAGTTGTACATAGGAGCAGGGCAGCTGGATTTCAGGTTTTCATTTAACCCCTAGAGCGCCCATTACGAAAACACACCTATTCAAATATACAGCAAATTACACGTTCAAAAACTGAAAATTTTCAGATAAAAAAATCTGATATTGTTTCATATTTCTGCTCAAAACATACATTGTGGGTACTCGTTAGAACCGCCTCGGCGAGGCGGTTCTAACGAGTACTCACAATCTATGTTTTTGAGCAATAATAAGAAAAATAATGTATACCCCTGTAAACCCCACTTTTACTTTATAAAAGTGGGGTTTAAGGGGGGTCAAAATTATATAGGTATGTTTTCGTGATGAGTCACAACAACAGTAGGCTAAATTCTAAAATATACTCGGTCAAAAAAGCAATGGATCAGGAATCGTGTTGGATCATAACTTTACCATTTCTCAACCGAATTTCCTAAACCATGTATCAAATGATTCAGGAATTAAAGCCTGAAATAAATTCGTCCCATCCATTTTCCAGATTCAGAGGAAGCTGGATTCAGAGGCTGCAGATTCACATAGGGGTCACTAAATCAAACATGCAAATCCTGGCCTTTGTTTCGTTTTTGTGACTATATCTTTGCTTTCATGAAGACCAACCACCTTCTAAAAAGGATTTTATCTGAAAAGAAAGAGTTTGCTCTCATGGGGAGAAAAGTATTTTCTTTTAAAATAATCCCTTTTCTGTAGGGGGAAAGAACAATTTTGAAAGAGTTACCTCCTATTAAAAGTTTTCCAATCCCTTTAAGCAGATATGAGCCATGTCCTGAAAATAAAGAATTAGAAAATATTAACTACTCTATACTGAAGTCGGGGAGACGTTCTTCGACCGCCCGACCGACACGGCACTAACACCACATGTAGTAAAGATAAATAGATTTTAAAAGAATAATTCTTGAAAGCAATGGACACACTCGCAGAACTGAAAACAGCTAAAGCGTCTGGCAGAGCGGGATTTTGTGATGACTTCGTCTATGGGTTTCTTAACGCTGTTTTTTTTTTTTTTTTTTTTTTTTTTTTTTTTTTTCGGAGCGGTTTAGAGGGGCTGTCGCTCGTTTCAGGGAGATAAGTTGAAGTGAGGGCGGTCCTCGGCGAGCTGTTAACCCAATTTTGGTTGATAACAATGCTTTCTTCTTTGACTGCAAGACGGTGAGACGGGCCTCTGACTGAATGGAAGTTGCAACTCGGTCTGTTTCGGAGGATTGGGGTTTGTTTGTCGATGTCTGTTGCGGTTTTTTTTTGTTCATCATCTTTTCTTCTTTTTTTGCCTCGGGAGAGCTGCGTTTCGTGACTGTGGCCTTTCGTTGGTAACTTTATTATTATTGTTTTTTATTATTATATTATTATTAAACAGTAACACCAGATCAGGCACGATTTGATAAAAACCTTGAATGTTCATATTCGATAAAAGTAATGCATGATCATATGCGACTACATGCAATAAGTCTGTAAGCGGACAGCGAAGGACCTGACCAGACTGTGTGGATGTGCAGTGATCTGGGACTTCGTCTCCGCATGTGCCCCAAAGGCATATTTTCAAACTATGCAGCCAAATTCAAATAAAATGTATCCAAACATATCCAAATTCATATAAAGCTGGGCAACAATACGTATCTGAGGGGCATAGTTCCTGCATCAGGAAAACATACCTATACAATTTTGACCCCCTTAAACCCCACTTTTATATAGTAAAACTGGGGTTGACAGGGGTATACATTATTTTTCTTATTTCTGCTCAAAAACATAGATTGTGGGTACTCGTTAGAACCGCCTCAGCGAGGCGGTTCTAACGAGTACCCACAATCTATGTTTTGAGCAGAAAAATTAAAAATATCAGAATTTTTATCTGATTTTTTTCATTTTTTGGTGGTAAAATTTTCAGTATAATTGAATAGGCATGTTTTCGTAATGTGGTTCCAATGGAGTGAACCCGTACAATAGCACGACCCTCAATAAAGTCACCCGAAAAGAGGACTTACGAGGAGTGCCCTATAATCAAAAGGGACTTGTAAAGCCATGTCAATGTCATGACACAAGGCTACTAGATCCTTACATATTTCTTTTCAATGGAATGGGCTGCATGATAACAAAGGATTAGAACATATAAACTACGCTATAGTGAAGCACCGGTAGACGTTTTACGGACGCCACATGGCATTAACACTACAAACACCATATTTAATGAGGACAAATACTAAGGGGTAAATATGATAACGAATCAATCTTTAATAGAAGTGCGCGACCTGCTTTGTATGGCGTGCCGTAAAACAAAAAACCCCCTATCTTATGATATGACATATCAATTTTGCGATATAAAAATTCAAGTTTCTGCATTCACAAAATTAGGGCTATTTTTGTTTTATTACATGGTCAATTTTCTGATTTTCTGATCACAGGAAATAATTTTGATCTCGGTTTGCCTGGGTCAATCAAAAATGGCATTTGGCAATTATTTTGGTTTGATCTTGTTAACATTGGCTAGATCTTGTCAATATAAATTTGTGTGCGAAAAATAATCAAAATTTCCTTGAGGGCCCATTAGTTTGAACATTTTCATTAACTGGCTACAGAAAATAATTTTGACCTCAGGTTTGCCTCGGTAAATGAAAAAAAAAAAAAAAAAAAAAAAAAAAAAAAAAATGGCATTTCGCAATTCCTTCGGTTAGATATTATCAATATTATTACCTATTCAACATTTTATCAAAAGCTCCCATACGGCTCATTTCTTACGGCCATTTTTATATTTTTACATTTTTTTTTATCTCGGCATAAGCTGAAACAATGAGAAATGGCACTGGGCAAGCTCACTGGCTAGAGCGTCATATTTCCCTATACAAAAAATGGAGATACAGGCCTGAGAAAACTCTGCACACCAAGATCATACACCACAGATCAGGAAGTTTATTTGTTTGTGTAGAGGTTTTACGGCCCAGTCAACTCATTGGGGTCATGTCGAGCGCGGTCAGTTTACCTAGCCAGACGTTTACTGGGCAGGCTTAGTCCTCTAAGCGGTTAACCAATGTTGTGCACATTCTTTCACCAGAAACTGACAACTGCCCTTCTTGAATCAGCGGAAGGGAGAGAATGACCGTAGAAACTATTTCATGATCAATCTCCACGAAAGAATGTTGCCGACCTCGGCGGGGGTTGAACCCGCGACCTCCTGATCTCCAGTCGGACGGCGCATCCAAGTGAGTCACCGAGGCCGGCCTCAGACCAGGAAGTAAAAAGAAAAACATGTGAGCAGCGCAGTGTAAAAGTGAGCATTGGTGGCTTGCATACCCGAACATTCTGATCAGGCCGCTGTCCGCATACTGAAGCTTTGATACTGTATAATACATTGACGTGTCAGATTCGTCGGCCTTACTGGCTGATCTGGATCTTTATTGTTCGCATACCGTATTTATCCTATGTATTTGGACAGACGGGCCCAAGCAAACTGTGTAGACCCAGATCCGACGCCGCTTTTGGACAGACAGACCTGAGCATACAGTGGCGTCTGATCTGGGCATACACTGTTTGCCACTTATCCAGCAGAATTTTAAGCACTTTAAAAGGTAGTAAAATGGACTAGCTCATTTTAGGACAACTACAGGAAAGAGATCAGGTGTCTGAATAATTAGGGTAAAAACGGTAGGCACCGGAAACACATTTTCTCACGGTGAGGCGCATATATCACTACCGATGAAAGTCAAATTATTTTGAAACCAGTCGTCATAAGCTGCATTATTTCCTAGTATGGTCGGTATAGTTCCGTATTTGCTCTCCCTCGTCCCTACATTGGACGTATACAACAATCATATAAATAGTCGGACTATTGATCCTATATTTAGACAGGAAAATCCCCAAATTCAATTTCAGGGTAGATAACTAAAGGGAATTCCAAGCTATTATATTATGTCCCTTGGAAAGCATGCTTTTAGTAAGCATGCGCAATCCAGAAATGATCTAAATTTAGAAAACATCTCTGTTATTACTATCTGCCCAGGAAACGTGTCTATATTACCAAAAAAGGTTCAAATGGACCTGAATCACTCCGAACATGTTTTTGTTAGATTGGTGTTTAAATATCCTGTCGACAATAGTTCGGCCATTTCAGGACAAAGAGAACGACATAGTGTGAACATCGCTCAAGCATGAGAAGAATTCTCATTACCGTTCTTACTCTAAAACAGACTTGAGCAAACAGTGAAGACAAAGGTCAGACGCCGCAGAACGCTGCAACCCAGAAGCAGTTTAACTGATATATAGTTTGTCAAACTTTAGAAGTCAAGTATAGTCAGTTGTCCTAATATTTTAGGATATATACATTGGTCTGCAATTTTAGGATATATGCATTGGACCATATAAAAGCTGGTTGAACGTGTGTTGCTAAAAGGGATAGATCGTACCCAGTCAGCATTCAACGTAAATCTATATCGGGCCGTCATCGGCCCGTCAGGGTAGCTGACGGGCCGATGACGGCCCGATGTAGATTTACGTAGAATGCTAGCTGGGTATTTATCCTAAGTAGCCGGACATACAGCCTGAGTAAACAGTGTAGACACAGATCGGACGCATTAGAATATTCGTCAAACAGTTTTAGACTACCCATAGGTAGTAAAATGGAAATGCAAATCTAATGGCAAGTATGGTAAAGAGTTAAGGTTCATATATGTAGGGTAAATATAGTATTCTTTGTAGACAGGCATGAGCAAACAGTGTGGACCCAGATCAGACGACGCTAAACGCGGCATCTGAAGATAATCTACTCTGTTCCCAGCAAACACACAATGTCGCAATAGTGTCGTTACAACGTCGCTGCAACGTCGTGACGTTGCAGCGACGTTGTAACGACGTTGTAATCAGGTTGTGTGTTTGCTGGGTTCGCTCATTATTTGGCAGTTAGACACACAGCAAAATGGAGATGTTAAATTTCGGCCAGTGTACGTAAAGACTTACGGTATCCTAATATTTAGGGGAAATAAATACGGCATTTGATACGGACAGGCCTTGATAACCAGGACAGACCAAAATCAGACGCCGCATAACAAATCAACTGTTTAGGGTCCTCACTGTTTAGCAATCATTAGGCATTTTTAAATATATCAACGGATTGTAAAATGGAGTAGTTCTAAATTTCAGACAATTTTAGTAAACTGTTATGGTATCAAATACGAATGATAAATACGGTATTAAATGCAGATATGTCTGAATAAACAGTGTATATCCAGTCAAACGTGGCAAAACGTGGTGTTAGATCAGGATCTATACTGTTTGCCAATCATCCAGTGGTTTTTAGACACGTCAGCAATCAAATAGAGTTGTTCAAATTTTAGGACAAGTATGGAAAACAGTAAATATGTCCCAATATTTAGAGTAGATACGGTAATACATTCAGACAGGCCTAAGCAAACAGTGTTGACCCAGATCAGACTATACAGGATATTGTGTCTAATTAGGGTCTACACTGTTTGACACTCATCCTACAGATTTTAGACACATTAAAAAGTAATAAATCAAGTTATTAAAATTTTCAGACAATTTTGGTAAAGGGCTGTGTTGTTCTACTGTTTAGGGTAAACATGGTATTACAGGCAGACGGACCTGAGCAAAAAGTGTAGAGCTAGATGTAAGGTATTTACCATAAGTATTTGATCAGACAGACCTGAGCAAACAGTATAGACACAGACCTACTTACTCTAAGTAGAAGGATCAAATAGCCTTTTCAAAATCTAGTATGAATGCGTCAATTTTACCACCACTGTACAAAATTTTAGCCAATTCATTTATAACTGCTACCAGCTGATTTTCACAACTATGAGTTAAAAAGATTAAAACGTCCGAATATTTAGGATAAATATGACAGGCGAATTCAGTAAAGGGCCAGTTCCTAAAAGGAAAGCGAACTATTACGAAGCGTCTATTATGTCATTAATAAATCGTCCACCAGAAACTTGAAACGTATTAACACTGCAGAGGTCGGCGTCTGATAAAGGTCTATATTGTTTACTACCCAACTGCATACACATTAACATGTAGTAAAAGGCACCTGTTCAAATTTTGTGACAAGTAGGGTCAGGATATAAGGTGTCCGAATGCTTAGGGTAAAAACGGTATGCCCCCAAAATAGCTTTTCTCATAGCGAGGCTCATGTATTACAATAGATAAAAGTCAAAATCAGCTGTAATCAGTCATCGTTAGATGCATACTTTCTTTGTATAATCCGAGTAGTTCCATGTTTGCTCACGCTCGTCCTTACAGTGGACGTATATGACAGTCATATGAACAGTCAGACTATTTATCTATATTTATATCGGAAAACCCCGAATCCAATTTCAGGGTAGACAACTAAAGGGAATTCCTAGCTTGTATATTATGTCCCTTGGATAGTTTGCTCATTGTAGGCATGCGCAGTCAGAGAATGTTCTAAAGGGGCGGTGTCAATAAGGCCTGTTTTTGGATTCAAGCCTATTTTCTTTTTAATCCTCTTAAATGACCCCTTATGTATTGGCTTCATGTATGCAAACTACTTAGTGGAATGGGGCATTAGTTTGGAAGATATATTCAAATTAAGTGAGTGGGGTAACTTCCCACCTAACCCAACTGGTGATAAACATAAACAAATACATATACAGCTGTACAACTAGTATATAATTCTATAAAATTATATGAATACATATATGTGACTTCTTATATGCATGTTATTTCTTTTGTAAGAAACAACCTGGCAGTGAGTTTTCTTGAATTTTCAAAGGGCCGACTTTACGAAAAACCACAACAGGCCTTATTACAAGCTTTACATCTTTGATATTGCTGGTCATTTATATATATGCATTACTATAATAAGTAAAAGCTTACTTATTTAAATTGTTCTTCTACAGCGTGAATTACTCCCCTTTAATTTTTGACAATTATTCATTTCAAAGCAAAAACGTTCTATGGATCTGATACTTATTTATATCTTTGATAGAAAGTGAATTTTCTTTCTGGAAGTCTTTTACAAGCCGTTTACATGTTCTCTGTCTGGCTTATTACTTAATCCTTTGAACGAACATATACATTGATGTCATTCATGACGTCACAGTAATGTTGACGTTTGTCGTATTAATTGCAATAATTTACAATTGTCATTGACTTGAATAAATTCAACTGCAGAATTATATTTTCGTATGCTTTGACCTGTTATACTTCGCATGGAATGAAAGAAATTTTAAACTTGACTTGCTTCAAAATCACAGATTAAAAGATTGTTTAAGTCAGTGTATTGAACACTGAGTACTGATATGAAAAGTATAAGCATCATATTTAATATACATACGTTCTAACACATTTAATCCATCGTTAACTTCATTTTGCTTTGCTAACAACGAAGCCATTGGTTTTCATTTTGAACTTTAACTGTCTAAAACACGTTTCCTGTTTTCGTCTTATCTGATTTTCATGCATTCCCTCAGAGAAAAAAATGCATCACCCCTCTCACAGTCATTTAGACTCTCAAGTATTTGTGAAAATATTTTTATACCTTAGTCATCCTTTATTCAATGGCTATGCTTTGCTCTTTAATTGAACGACGGCGTTTCGTGCTTCAGACTCAATGACTGCCTCTTTGTGACGCTTTAATAAGGTGATTGGGGACTGATGGTATGTCTTTTGCTTGACCCGCCATGGTTCAACTATAGTTTTCATTACCTCTGGCTCGAAGTGGGTGTAGAATTAGCCAACAGTAGTCGTCTTTGTTTATGATAGTGATTTGTATAGATTGAATAGAGAGCTGGTCTGGGTGCTTTTCGTGCATTTGTTTGCTTTGCGCGTATTGGTTTGTGTCTCTTTCCTCTTCTTCTTGGTGTCAGGGATGTGTTGCGACTTGTGATTGTGGCACCACTACTTGGACTCTTTTTACCTTTTCGTTCTTTGTTTTTTTTTATGTAAATATCGACGGTACCTGGTTAATATAGGGTCGTTCAAATTTTAGTCATTAAAGAACTCTGGTAAAAGCAACGATTCTTAACGAGCCTTAAGAATACCAGATTCGTGTTGTTTTAGTAAATGTCGTACCCGCTATTAGACGACATATTCTCCTGTGTATATCCTGGCCTGATTAAGGCAGGAAATGACCAAGGCCAATATTCTCAGTTCATCTAACAGCCCAAGGAAGTCATAAAAGGCTGACTGTTTCAGCTTGCTAAAGGGTACAGCTTTTATTCCCGAGCATGTCAAGATCTTTTCTTTCAGTCTGCTTTGTGTTTTTTGATGACGCCACCATTCACTCTTCAATTGTAATGTTCTCATTGTTGTGATAATAGTATTGAAAGAATTGTAAACTACATATACTTTTCTAATATAGTCCCCAATAAATTAAATCAGGCTGATTGGCATCATATAGCTGAATGATTTGCATTGTTTTATTTGCCTACTCAACGACCCACCTCCCTTTTGTTATCTGCCTCGGTTGATTTGATTCTTAGGCTACAGATAGTTTTTTAAGGCTTTTAGAGGAAACAGGGCATTTCATGTTCGTTAACATTTATTGCTTAGTAAGTCTCTAAACTCAGAATTATATTCTCTGGATCATTTGTCATTTTGACTACCTGAACATCAACTCCAACCCATTCAGTTACTTGTTGTCTTCTCTGTATTTGTTAGTTGCCTGTTGTCCTTTGGTCTTTACTTCAAACAGTGTCCTAAGGCTTATGATTTTATCATTTTTTTTGTTAGTTTGTTGATTTCATCAGCCAAGAAAGGCTCTGGGTCTGATAGTACATATAATTATTCAGCAACTAGAATCATTTGTTTTACCAGAATTTTAATGAATAGAATCTGAACACAGCTACATCATCCAAATACAGTCTATATTTAAGTTTTGGTGTTTGACAATGAGGCGGTAGTTTTTTTTTTTTTTTTTTTTTTTTTTTTTTTTTTTTTAAATACATTCCCAAGCTCTAGTGTTTCTGGTAAAAGTAACTTCGAAAATGGCATATATGTTTAACATTTTGCATAGACTATTGTTTTTTTTTTTTTTTTTTTTATCTTATTGTGCTATTAGTCAAGGAGAAATACTGCATAGTATTAAGTATTGTGTGCAATTCAAAAGTCTAGTTGTATAACGCAAAGGCGGAAGTTGATGATTGGGTAGAGGACGACTAAGGTATAAAAATGTTTTCACAAATATTGGAGAGACTAAATGACTGTAAGAGGGGTTATAAATTCTTTCTCTGAGGAAAAGTCAAGAAAATCATGTACAATGAAAACTGGGAATGTGTTTATGACAGTTAAAGGTCAAGGTCAAAAGCAATGGCTTCGTTGTTAGAAAAGAAAAGTGAAATGAACAATGAATAAAATGTGTCAGAACATATGTATATCAAATATGATGCCTATCATTTTCATATCAGTACTCAATGTTCAATGCATTGACTTAAACTATCTTTTCACCTGTAACCTTGAAGCAAGTCAAGGTTAAAACTACTTCGTTTTCATGCGAAGTATACTAGAACAAAATATTCGAAAATATAATACAGCAGTTAAATCCTATCATGTCACTGACAGTTGTAAATTCTTGCAATTAACATGACAAACATCCAAATTACTGTGACGTCATGAATGACATCAACGTGTATGTTGACTCAAAGATTTAAGTGATAAGTCAGGCAGAGAACATGTAAATGGCAAGTAAAAGACTTCCAGATAAAAAATTTACCTTATATAAAATAGACCAGATAGAACTGGACCTGAATCATTCATTTTTCGTCTTTGCTATGTTGGTATCTGTCGACAGTATTTCAGCCATTTCAAGACAAGAAGCACATGATAGCACCATAAAGTTTTGTCCAAGTGAACATCGTTCAATCATGCGAAAAAAACAAAAAACAAAAAATAAACAAAAAAAAAAAAAAAAAAAAAAAAACCTGCTCAAGGCGGATCCTCGAACAACGACCTAAAGGCAATCAGCACAATTAACTTCATCCTCAATGAAAATTACTGTGCCGGACATGCAGGCCCCAGCAAAAAAGAGACGCACACTTCAGAACGCGTCGTCTGACCTGGGTCTACACTGCTTGTTACTCATCCTGCAATTTTATCTTGACACATGAATAGATAGCCAAACGGACTTGGTCAGATTTTAGAAGTGTGGTAGTAAGTTTTGGTGTCCGAATATTGAGGGTAAATACGGAGTATATACTCGGTCAAAAAAGGATTGGACTAGCTGATACAAAGTGATATAACTTCCTTATTCCTGAACCGAATTTCACAAACGTTCTATCAAATTAATAGGCTCTAATGCGTTGAAACCATTTGTTAAACTCATTTATCAGGTCCTGTTGGAAAAAAGATACAAAGGCTCTTTTAATATAAAGAGGTCTCTCCCGAAAACGTGCAAAATTAGTTTTGACAGTATACCCTTAATCCGTTAGTGTAATCCACTTGTGTATATCTTTCACCCATGCATTATAGAAACCCAGGCATGCAAGCAAGCAGATATGGACATGTATTTATTCATGCATGTGCGCAAGTGTATGCACACACGTGTTTGTTGGCGTGCGTAACTCAAAACAAATGGATTTCTACAGCTGGAGGTCTTCGGTGTCAAACAGTATTGCGTCCAATGTTGCTCGTTAACTGTATCCCAGTCAGCATTCTACGTAAATCTATATCGGGCCGTCATCGGCCCGTCAGGGTAGCTGACGGGCCGATGACGGCCCGATGTAGATTTACGTAGAATGCTAGCTGGGATTATACAATAAGTTTGTAAAGTCAACGCTGGATGATAAAATGGGAATAAGAATAAGATTATCGTTTCTTCCATGGAGTTTTCACATACTAGACGTGATGTCGGCCAGCTGCCAGAGAAACAGGATGACAACCGACATTGTACTAATTACTAATGAACTCGTTTGATATGGAAAACTGCTGCGTTAAGAGCGCAGTTGAAATGAACGTTTTCATGTGTTTCCATGCATAGTTACTGTTTTCATACGCGCGTTTGTGTGTGCGTCTGTTTGCATGTGCATGTTTATAAGAGAGTCAGAGATTGCTCAGATGCAGTGAGTCAATATGGAGCAAGGGTTTTTGAGTCACAGCAACAAAATACCTAGTTCAGAAAAACCAAAACAAAAACACAACAACAAAAAACAACAACAACAACAAAAAAAAGATTTTGCATGTTTTGTTTTAGTGACCCCTTTGTGAATCTGCAGCGTCTGAATCCAGCTTCAGCTGTATTAGAAAAATGGGTGAGACGAATTCATTTCAGGCTTTAATTCCTGAATCATTTGAATCATTGTTTAGGAAATTCGGTTGAGAAATGGTAAAGTTATGACCCAACACGGTTCCTGAGCCATTACTTTTTTGACCGAGTATGCTTTAAAGTATGCTTTAAAATTTTGCCTGCTGCTGTTGTGACTGGGGTTCTAGGGGTTAAATGAAAACCTGAAAACCAGCTCCCGCTGCTCACACGTACAACTAGTATTTGAGGCATGAAAACTTAAGTTGCAGTTGACACCGTATTTATCCTAAATATTCGGATAGAGAGGCCTGAGCAAGCAGTGCAGACCCAGATCAGACGCCGTAGATCAGGGTCTACACTATTTGCCACTCATCCAGCAATGTTTTAGACACAAGATCAGAGGGTAAAATGGGCTTGTTCAAATTTTAGAATATGTATGATAAGGTGTCCGAAGACTTTTGGTAAATACGATAACATATACTCACTTACAGCATCGTACATGTTCTCTAAACTCTTTATGATAGAAATGTCACCTCAGTCTCGAAATAAATACGAGATATTTGACTCGTTTAAACCTGTGTTCAAGTACACACTATGCCATCCGCTTGAACCTGGGTTTCGTCCGAAGTTTCAAGAGTAGGGACATATGCTTAGTGTGAAGAAGTGGAACTTAATAAGCCTGTGTGCGCGCGTGCGCTCGCGCGTGATTGTGTGCATGCATGTGTGTGTTTGCATGTGTGTGAGTTTGTCTGAAAAACAGAATACATGAATATTAATCTTCATACTACTTTTACAAGGCATTGTTGCCGTACAATATGAGAATAAAGAATATTTTGCTTATTTCGCACTTGCTTATCACCGCATTTTACGATATTTTATGGGAGTAATATGTATTTTACCGCACTCACCCTAATAATAGAACACCTCAAGTCATTACCATACTTCTCTTAAACTTTGTATTTTACTGCCTGCTAATGTTTCCAAGGTTACTGAACGAGTGGCACACAGAGTAGACCCTGATAATACATTCTGTGGCGTCTGATCTTTGTCCACTTTATCGGTCCCAATCTTTAGGGTTAAATGTGGTATGCATAACTTTAGGTCAGATTTTTTCAAACAATGTTGAGTTTTTCTGCCACACACACACACACACACACACACACACACACACACACACACACTGCTTTGGTGTCATTTAGAATGGCTACGAGAACATTGTATCAAATTTGACATACAAACAATATAGGATTAGAACGAAAACATTAAATACTTATAGAGTTCTTTCTTCTCCTCTACAATGAATAGCGTTGTTAGATTGAAAACAGATTGTTTGACAGATCAAGGCAAAAAGTTGTGATAGTTATTTCATGTAATAAGATAAAATAAATAAATGAATAAATAAATAAATAAATGTCTAATCGACATTCCACTACCACCTATAAGACACGTCACTAGATAGCCAAACGGACTTCCCAGACAGCATTCTACGTAAATCTATATCGGGCCGTCATCGGCCCGTCAGGGTAGCTGACGGGCCGATGACGGCCCGATGTAGATTTACGTAGAATGCTAGCTGGGTTTAATGTATATAGGACAATAGTTAAAGTGTCTGAATATTAAGGGCAAATACGATAGGGGAAATGTGTAAATGAGCCAAATCCGAAAAGGAAAGCTATCTGTTACTTTGCGTCTCTTATGTCCGAGTCTTTACTGAATCATGTAGCGGGAACGTTGTTCTATAATAACGATCAGCTTGGGCAAGGCAGACATGAGCAAACAGTGTAGACCCAGATCAGACTCCGCAGAACGCGGCGTCGGTTCAGGGTCTACATTGTTTGCCACTCATACAGTTGTATTTTAAACACTTCAACAGGTAGTAAAATGGGCTTGGTCAAAATTTAGGACAACAGATAAAAGTCAAAACAAGTTGAAATCAGTCGTCGTTAGATGCATCTTTTCCTAGTATTTGCGGGGTAGTTCCGCCTTTGCTCACCCTCGTCCTTACATTGGACGTACACGACAATCATATAAACAGTCGGACTATTGATTCTATATTTAGACGGGAAAATCCCCGAATTCAATTTCAGGGTAGATAACGAAAGGGAATTCCAAGCTATTATATTATGTCCCTTGGAGAGTTTGCTTTTTGTGGGCATGAGCAATCCGGAAATATTCTAAATTTAGAAAACATCTCGATAATTGCTATCTGCACAGGAAACTTGCTTATGTTAACAAAAAGGCTCAGCTGGACCTGAATAACTCCGTTCATATATATAACTTATGTTGGTGTTTAAATGTCTAGTCGACATTAGTTAGACCGTTTCAGGACAATGAAAATGTGAAAGTATTAAATGAACATCGCTAAGTCATAAGATCAATTCTGCCCCAGGCGGATTAGACCTAACGCCGCTAGTTCAGTAGGCGAGCGCCAGAATTACTCCATTTCCAGCGCCCCTTTCCCTTTGAAAATCACTGAGTCTGATTTCCAGGACCATATCGAGGGTTGAGCGCAAGACTATGGTAACTCAAACATATTTTTGAAACCCTTGTTTAGGGGCAACTTGGACCCCTTTGTAAACAATGCAAATTTAGGTGTCATTGCTCATATGAGCAATGGCACCTAAATTTTCATTGTTTACAGAAAGAAATGTTGTAATCTTCATAACACCTTCATGGTGAGGATATTAGGTTTGGGGAAAAACAATCATCTGACTTACGCCAGTCTTGCGCTCAACCCTCGATATAATGTCTGCATGAATGTATATCGTCAAAGGAAATGCTAACACCAAAGGCTCCTATCAGGCTTTACATTCCCGCAGTATGATCAGTGTCTTCGTTCCTCGCTGGCACATTTGATAGTGTGCATACTTCCTCACGACGGACGGCGAAGGTCCTGATCAGCGTGCGTGGGTGAGCAGGACCTTAGCCATTCATATATACCGTATGTACCCTAAGTATTCGGACACAGAGGCAATAACTAGCAGAATAGGCCCAGTTGGATGCCTTAGAATGCGGCGTCCGATCAGGGTCTACACTGTTTGTCAGCCATCCAGCAGTTTTAGACATGTTAACAGGTATAAAACGGAGTTGTTCAAATAGCTGGACTAGTATGGTAATAATAAGGAGTTAAAGTGTCCGAATATTAGTATAAATACGGTACGCTACGATAAGTGTGGTGTCACTCCGAGAATTTTGCAAATTTAATTGCGGGTCACTGATAAGGCCTAACTGGCAAAAACTAGCTAGTCTGAATTAGAAAACTTCGACGCTTCAGCTATTTTCACTCTTTTGCATGCGTGCGTGCGTACGCGCGCGCGCGCGCGCACGTGTATGTGTGTGTGTTTGTTTATTGCTCTGATATAGTCATTGAAAATATAATGCATTGTTCAATTTTTAGGAAAATTACGGTAATGAGTTCGGATGGCCAAATGTTTAGGGTAAATACGGTAACACATTAAAAACTATAAGAACGTTCAGTTACTCAAGGTAATGCCAGGTGTCCGCGGAAAATATAAGCACTCCCTTTCTGTTACACTAGTAACATGCGTCATGTGCAGACCCAGACCATACGCCGCGGAACACAGCGTCTGTTCAGGATCTACACTATTCACCATTTAACTGCTCCCTTTAGGAACATCACGAGATAGTCAAACGGACTTCATTTCAAATTTCAGATCAAGAAAGTAAGGAGTTAAAATTCCCGAATATCTAAGATAAATATGGTAAGTGAATTCGGTGAAGAATCTAATCCTAAAAACAGAATATCTGGTACTAAGCGTGTAATATGTCACTAATAAACACATGTATGTATTAGAAATAATGTGCTGTAACAAAACTAGGTATCGGGACAGATAGGCAAGTGCAAACCGAGTAAACCTAGATCAGACGCCACAGAACGCGGCGCCCGATCAGGGTCTACACTGTTTGCGACTCATCTAACGTTGTTTTAGACAAATCAACATGTGGTAATCACGAAAACATGCCTATATAATTTTGACCCCCTTAAACCCCACTTTTATATAGTAAAACTGGAGTTTACACGGGTAAACATTATTTTTCTTATTTCTGCTCAAAAACATAGATTGTGGGTACTCGTTAGAACCGCCTCGCCAAGGCGGTTCTAACGAGTACCCACAATCTATGTTTTGAGCAGAAATATGAAAAATATCAGAGTTTTTTATCTGAAAATTTTCAGTTTTTGGAGGTGAAATTTTCTATACATTTGAATAGGCGTGTTTTCGTAATGAAAAGGAGTCATACTTTCCATAGAATTTCAACATGTAGAAGATATTCGAGTTCTGGTTACTTGTCATGGAATTCATAATGGTGTAAAATGTTCGAGTTCCTTTTAGGCCGGCGTAAGTGGGGCGTATGTAGCACTTACAAACCACACTGTCATACAAAGAGAACTCCGATTTCATTACGAAAACACGCTTATTCAAATACATGTATATAGGAAATTTTACCTCAGATAAAAAAAAATCTGATATTTTTCATATTTCTGCTCAAAACATAGATTGTGGGTACTCGTTAGAACCGCCTCGGTGAGGCGGTTCTAACGAGTACCCACAATCTATGTTTTAGAGCAGAAATAAGAAAAATAATGCGTGCCCCTGTAAACCCCAGTTTTACTATATAAAAGTGGGGTTTAAGGGGGTCAAAATTATATAGGCATGTTTTCGTGATGTAGTTCTTTGTGTGTTCTTTGTTCTTAATATCACATTGACTTTGATAAATTATATTGTTAATACTATGACAAGTATGGTAAGTTGTGAGTTTAACCCATTGTAGTGGGAAGACACGTAAAAGGGTAATTGGCAAACAGTGCAGACCCAGATCAGACACCGCAGAACGCGGCGTCTGATCAGGGTCTTCACTGTTTGTTAATAGTTTAGCCATTTTCTCTAGGAATATGTAAATCTCATAGCCGGGCGTATCTAAAATTGAAATTTGACTCTTCCAATATATAGTGCGGTAGATTCTATTCAGTATACAAAGGGTTAAATCTGAGTTTTACACTGAGTCTAGTCTACACTATGTCACTATGTCACTATGTCATGTCAAGCCGGTCAACCAAATTACTCTTTTCCTGGACAGACAGACCTCTAAGCCGTTAAACACTACTTGTGCACATACTATCGCCAGTAACTGATAACTGCCCTTCTTGAACCAGCGGAAGGGGAGAATGACCGTAGCAATGATTTCATGGTCAATATCCACGGAAGTTATGTGGCCGAGCTAGAATTCGAACTTGAGACCCCCTGGATCTGCAGTAAGACACGCTAGCGACTACGCTATGGAGGCCGACGGATAAGGAGTGAAAGCGAACCAAAATTTAGTGCAAATACGCAGTAAACATTCTTTATAAATATATAGCGGGCCGTTATCGGCCCGTCAGCTACCCTGACGGGCCGATAACGGCCCGCTATAGATTTATAAAGAATGCTAGCTGGGTAGGTAGCTAGTGTAAAGCTGACTTTAGCGCTCATTAAACGTTCTGAGGTGGGTCTTAGCGCTTCGCTACTAGCAGCCTTGTGTCACCACATTTTCATGGCTTTACAAGACCCTCTGAAAAGGGATCAACAATAAAGGGAAGTAAATTCTTTCCTTTTAGAGTAGAGCCATTTGCAGAATGGAGGAACAACAGCCTTGAAAGAGATGCCTACCCGCCCCTGAAAGTGTACAAAGTCTCTTTAAGCTGAAAGGGATATGACATTTGTGCTTAAGTTAGACGCCGCCATCTTAGAAGAAATCATACAAAGAATCAAAGATGAAACAACTGGCCAATACGCGGGAATGAAAGGAACAGACAGGAGAAGAGACATGTAAAATGTGCCTTGGGAGTCGTGCGGACAACGCAAGCCAAGCTCTGTCTAAGCATTCGAGCGGTCTAATCAGGCCTCCGCTGTCCGCTTACAGAAGCTTTTTACTGTAGAATATATCGATGTTTCTAACACCCCTGCTCGTGTTGTTCCTTATTTGTCTTTACATTTCTAGCCGTGCTTTATCTAGGGCATTTGAGCACAGGAATTTCGTCGCGCGCTATCGACGGGAAACCAATCATATTTGCGAAAGTTTCGCCCTCTGGTAACTATGGACGCTAGATTGGCATACAATATTGGCCGAAACATTCATATACATAATAAATTATTTCATTTATTAAGACAGAAAATGATCTATGAGCATATTGCAGTTCTTTGATTTTTTTTGCCTGATGAGTTTCTCTACAGTTTACATCATTCAAACACAATCGTTTTATCTATACTTCTTGTTTCCATCGTGTATTTGTTGACGTTCGAAAACGAAAGTAAGTCGGTTAACATTCTTATTTGCTGTTTTATATCTGTCCTTATTAAAGTCCATCGCGGCACTCAAATTTCATACGTTTTGCAATTCTTTCATGAACACAGGATTTAAGTTTTTATATTAATACATCGTTTATTTATATTTTAAACCGTCAGCTAATTCGCATGTTATCCGGAATTTTGAATATTCGTCATCGAACCTTGTAACTACGTAACCGTGTGACGTAATGCTTAAGAGGTATTGCCAAAGGGGAAGTCAGGTAATAAAAATAATAATGAAAATCAATGAAAAAAAATAATTTATGCAAAACTCGCTGAAGGAGGGGTGTTAGAAAAGAAATAAATTATTCCGAACCGTGCTCAAATGCCCCAGATAAAGCACAGTTGAGTTTGGGTTGTATCCATTTGAGCACTTGCTCGCTGCGCTCGCTCGTGCTCAAATGGGTACAACCCAAACTCAACTTTGCTTTATCTTAGGCATTTGAGCACGGTTTGGAATAATTTATTTCTTAAATAACTAACACCTTTATCAGATTCTGGTTTTGCTAGCTGATCTGGATCTTCCCTGTTCGCATACCGTATTTACCCTAAGTTTCGGATATGTAGGCCTGGGCAAACAGCGTAGTAAAATGGACTTGTTCCTGAAAGTTTTTGGACAAGTATGGTAAGTGATCAGGTGTCCGAATACTTAGGTAAAACCGGTAGGCCCCGAAAACAACTTTTATCATGGCGAGGCTCACGTGTTACAATATAAATTAAAATCGGTTGTCGTTAAATGCCTATTTTCCTGGTATTGTCGTGGTGTTCCTTCTTTGCTCATCCTTGTCCTAACATTGGACGTATACGCCAGTCAAATAAATAGTCAGACTATTGATCTATATTTAGACGGGAAAATACCCAAATTCAATATCAGGGTAGATAACTGTAGGAAATTCCACTCAATTCTATTATGTCCCTTTGGGAAGTTGCTCTTTGTACGCATGCGCAATCCGGGAATTTTCTAAATTTAGAAAACGTCTCAATAACTGCTATCTGCATAGGAAACGTGCCAGTATTAACAAAAGGCTCAATAGACCTAACCCACTCCGCACATAATTTGTCGACAGGTGTTCAGCTATTCCTGACAATGAAAACGTGACAGCACGATAAAGTTAAGCAAAAGTGAACATCGCTCAATCATAAGAAACGAGAGACTATTTTTCCAGCTGAATGTAGCCAGGCAGACTATATACATGTAAATACATGTATATAAGACATCCCATGTGAAAATGTGTCTTCGAAGCATATCCTGACAGAGAAGGCCCAGATCACCTGTGCATCGCGCAGTCTGGTTACAGCACACGCTATCAGCTTTTAGTATCTTAGATACTGCAGGATACATCAATATACAGCCGAATCTCAATGGCTCGAACATCTTTGGGACTATGGAAATTTGTTCGAGATATGGGTAGTTCGAGCCACTGAGGGTTAATTATGGCGCCAGATCAGGAAGCAAATAGCGATAATTTAGGGAAGTCTTTTCGATCTTCTACTCAATAATGATATGTTGCGTGTACTCATTAGAATCGCCTCGATGAGGCGATTCTAATGGGTTCACATAACATACAATATCATGATGAACTAAGAGAATTTCCCTATATATTTGTTTTCTTGAACAATCGGAAGAATTTCGTAGGGACTAGAAAACGAGTTCGAATTAGTTTCCGATTGTTATCTTTTAAAAACATTAGTGTATTAGATTCATATTCAATACACAGGTATATAATCATAAAATAGAGGTCAAGTTCGATTTAGGGTAAACTCTGAATCCATCCATTATAATGGGAGTTATGGCCATTTTCACCTTCAAAAAATGTTTTCCTTTCGATATTTTTTTAAAAAAGATTGGTGTATTGGATTCATATTTTATACATATAGGTATATAATCATAGAATATAGGTCAAGTTCGATTTAGGGTAAAATCTGCCAATTATTATGACAGTTATGGCCCTTTTTAAACTTCATTGTTTTGCAAAATGCCTGCATGTCGGTGAGCATGGCCCTGGGCGGGGGCATCTGTGTCATACTGACACATTTCTTGTTCGTTCAGGATTGCCGCCTATCCGGTTTGGGAAGGGTGAACCTAATCCACGCTGGTCGCACTATTCAATTTTTTTTTTTCATTTGGAAAAAAGTATATGTATTTTTTGAAGCATCTAAAGTTAATCTCTACCACTCTATGGGCATTTTCAGCATACGACATACTGATGATATTTTTTTCACAGAAAATAGACTTTGACATTTCATGCAAACTGATTCCATACCATGGACACTGTCATTTGATTCACATATTCAATGTTCCCATTACGAGAACAAGCCTATTCAAATATACAGAAAATTTTACCACCAAAACAATGGAAGTTTTCAGATGAAAAATTCTAAACATTTTCATATTTCTGCTCAAAACATAAATTGTGGGTACTCGTTAGAACCGCCTCGACGAGGCGGTTCTAACGAGTACCCACAATCTATGTTTTGAGCAAAACTGGGGTTTACAGGGGAATACATTATTTTTCTTATTTCTGCTCAAAACATAGATTGTGGGTACTCGTTAGAACCGCCTCGACGAGGCGGTTCTAACGAGTACCCACAATCTATGTTTTGAGCAGAAATAAGAAAAATAATGTATACCCCTGTAAACCCCAGTTTTACTATATAAAAGTGGGATTTAAGGGGGTCAAAATTATATAGGCATGTTTTCGTGATGTTTTTCCTTACTAACAATGATGTTCATATATGCGTAAGTTTGTATCAAACTTTTAAAATACATGACAATACGACCATACAGTTCAGAGATCGAGTTCACAACTCCAAACGTTAACAATACAAATTTAAATCTTTGAAAAGAGAGAGAGAGAAAATAAATTTTGTACCGTTTCAAAAATAAATATCCAGAAACTGTTGAAACAAAGCCTGTACCAACCATTAAATGGCGTAGACATGACATCGTACCCAGTCATACCGGGCTGACCAGTTCTGAGCTCCAAGCCAAATAGTAGCTAGTAAAATCTTGCAAGATATGAACCTATTATCAGTCATACAATACTTTATTACAGTCGGGTGATCTTTGGAATCTTTTTCAAATAATAATTCCAACTCCTCATCTTTGTACACATTTCACACAATTTGTTGGTCGACGGTCAAGTTTTACACTTCAATAAAGTCCTGGGTTCAGTTATTGAAAACAAACGATGTCGTTAGTTAACATATCGTTAAAACTTTAATCATTAAATATGGCATATATGCTAATACTTTTGCTGAAAAAAAAAATGAGTAGCTTTTGCATTTTCAGCAAAAATACCTGTGAATTAGATATTGTACTTACTAGAACAGTTAACATTTTGACCACTAACAAGCTCGTTAAGCTAACGACACATTGAACAACTGGACCCAGAGCAGGAATCCATCGGCTCTATTTTCCTTCCGCAATCTCAAAAGATTGAGCTTTTAGGCAACAGTTATAACTTGTTGATGTTAAAGTTGGAATTATACAGAATTAACATTCTTTTGTGGATTTTATCAATGTGTCCAGCGAATTATTCACAAACTTTATATCAAGCCCTTCGGAGTGATTTGTCAGACTGTACATATCGATAAAATCCACACACAAAAAATAAATAAATAAATAAATAAATAAATAAATAAATAAATAAATAAATAAATAAATAAAAAAAAAAAAAAATAAAGAACAAAACAAAACAAAAAAAAAAAAAAAAAAAAAAAAAAAAAAAACAACAACAAAAAAACAACAACAACAACAACAACAAAAAAAACAACAACATTTATGCCGAGTGGATTCTTCTACTTAAACTCTTTGGACAAGTTCAGTTCCAATAGAAGGGGTGTCTGGTTAGTCTTTTTTATTAGTGTCATATTTTACAGAAATATCTGACCTTATTGCAAACAGTGTATACCCTAATCAGACACCGCGTTCTGTCGCGTCTGATCAGGGTCCACACTGTTTGCCAATGCCTCTCTTATGGGACGCTAGGCTTATATGAGTTAATAAAACACCGAAAGATTTATAATATAGGGGAGCACCACTGCATATTTACATGTACATGGGCCTGTCGAACATATTTAAGTTACAGGATGTTACACGGCTTATCGCAAGAAAGATGTAGAGATCCCCAGGAAAGCTCACAATCATGGAAGAGAACCCTGACAAGGCATTGCATAAGGGCTTAGTGACATATGACAGCAACACAACATTGCTTCATCAAAAATTGAACGTACACACGGGAAATAACCGAGGAAATAATAGCAAGAAAAATCATTACGAAAACATGCCTATTCAAATATACGGAAAATTTTACCACCAAAAAATGAACATTTTTAGATAAAAAAATTCTGATATTTTTCATATTTCTGCTTAAAACATAGATTGTGGGTACTCGTTAGAACCGCCTCGACGAGGCGGTTCTAACGAGTACTACAATCTATGTTTTAAGCAGAAAGGTTCTAACGAGTACCCACAATCTATGTTTTAAGCAGAAATATGAAAACTAATGTATACCCCTGTAAACCCCAGTTTTACTGTATAAAAGTGGGGTTTAAGGGGGTCTAAATTATATAGGCATGTTTTCGTGATGCAGGGACGGATTCAGAGGGGATTCGCGGGACTCAGAATTTCATTTTCCATTGGAAATGCTGGTCCTTTTTTCTGGAAAAAAAGAAAAAGAAAATACGACAAAACGTCGTCTTCTGAAATGTTTACTCAGCATGATAAGCGTTAAATGTTGTCATGGCTATGATAGAGAAAAGTTCGATAAAAAGCAGAGATATCATAAGAAAATATATATGAATTGTATAATTGTTTATGATCTCTTTGTGAATACACATTACATCTATCTGTGAAAAATTATACGGTATTGAAAGCATTTTATATAGCTCAGTAGAATACTTGAGCCACGTTACTTAAAAGGTACATATGATCTGATGGTGCTTATCAGGGATCATTAACGTAATGGTAGTGGGTTTAACAAGATCTAATCCTAGTTGCATCTTCACAACTTACATTAACCCTTGTCCTGCTGAACCCGGATACGTCCTGCATTTGCAAACAGTGTAGATCCATATCAATTGGCTTCTGAAGAAGCCAACTGATTGGATCTACGCTGTTTGTCATTAAGTTCAGAATTTGTATTATCAACCGGGATCAAATAATCTGACTGACTTAGAATTAGAAGTGGGCGTTGCATATTAATTCATTCAGCATGCAAGGGTTATTTATTTTTTTTTTTGTTTTGTTTAAGAAAACCGAACAGAATAGTGGTTTGTTCTCCTCGGAAGAGAACATATTCTCGTAGTTGTCTTTTTTTTTTTTTTTTAGAAAACCTAGGATTACAGGGAACTGATACATTTTCAAGGGAGACAACTGTGTCAAAATTTGTTTTGCTAATTTCTAAGTAGGGATTCTTTCTAAAAGTACTCCTCTTCCTTATACTCTGAAGTATTCTTCTTCCTCTGGAAGATTATTTCCTTTTTGAGTTGATGCTCTTTTACAGATAGAAGTGTTTTGGCGTGCAGGAAAGCAAAGCGGGACAGAAATCTTGTCAACTTTGAACAAAATGGCGAATAATCTACCAAATGTATGCGATACATTCATCTGCAAAAATATAAGACTTAAAACTAGTTTATTTTATAGTGAAAAAAAAAAGGGTTTTATTTGTACACTCATCTATTTTTTGAAACGGATCGCGTCAAACAAAAAATTGCCTTCGAGTGAGGATTCACATCATTCTGCACATGCGCAAAGTCTCATCCGGGCATTTACTCTCCACTGACAAATTCTATATTGTCTAATGATTCTGTTTGCGGACAGCGAAGGCCCTAATCAGACTGTGCATCCGCACAGTCTGATCTGGGCCTTCACTCTCCGCACATGCCAGGACACGTTTTTTGCATGGTGCGGTCCAAACAAACTGCTAAGATGTTCCCTATGATGGCTCTCATTACACTACCGACCCGATAGGTACTCTCAGTACTTTGATTGAAGCCAGTTGGAAACATGGTCCCTGTCTCGTCGCTAGTATACGACCCTGTTTGACACATGTTCGGATCCTCATTATACAATGGAGACACGCCATGAGAAATCGCATCCGCGCAGTTTGTTTAGTGCTTATTGTTAATATAGAAACAGTCAACCCTCATTATACCGACACTCGATACAACGACAAAATTCGTTATACTGACAAGTATATTGACTAGTACGGAAACCTGTCTCAAGAGGTGACAATTTATCAGAAACTATGCAGGAATATTGTAATGTATACTTCAAGAAACATATGTTTTGGATACTTGTTAGAATCGCCTCACTGAGGCGATTCTAACAAATATCCTAAACATACGTTCTGTGAAGAAATAGCAATAAAACATGGCATTTATTGCATATCATTCTGATCGTTAAGGAGTCTTTACAGAAGCGAATTCATTTTAAAGGCAATATCTTTGGGAACGAATGCTGTCGTTGTAACGAGGATTCACTGTACTGCTGACGACAAAGCCCCCTACTCAGACTGCTTGCATCGCAAAACAATAACGTCAGTAACTGAAGATACCCAGGAAATGCCATAGCCATGAGGCACAACCCTCCCGAGGCACCAAAAGAAGAAAAGATGAGGAACAAATAAGGGCACCACAAACAAGCCTTTTAAAATATACTGAAAATTTTACCACCAAAAAATGAACATTTTCAGATTAAAAATTCAGATATATTTCATATTTCTGTTCAAAACATAGAGTGTGGGTACTCGTTAGAACCGCCTCGGCGAGGCGGTTCTAACGGGTACTCAAAATCTATGTTTTTGAGCAGAAATAAGAACAATAATGTATACCCCTGTAAACCCCTGGTTTACTGTATAAAGTGGGTTTAAGTCAACATGATATATATGTAGGCATGTTTTGGAATGCAAAGAAAGAAGAACTGCAATAGAATAACCGCCTTGGAACAGCCAGAAGAAAACTATTGGGGAGTGGACTGGTTGGGGTGGGGTGGGGTGGGGTAGGGGTGGGGGTGGGGTGCTTCAACCAGTTTTATTCGCACGAATCTTCGCCCTTAATTCTGATGTAGCTCCAAATTACAAATATATGTTTAATCAGCATAAGGGTCCTCTACCTCCGTTGTGAAATATCACAATGAAACACATATAATAGAAAACACTATGGTGAAACAAAGCAATGGCTTGTGGCGATCTAAAGCCAGGACATAAGAAAACTGTGGACCACGCTCAGTCCAACTATCGACCTAGATAGTCAGGCACCGACCGTCTGAAACAGATTGAAGAGGGAGCCGTCATTTATCCTCGGGGGTAACTTCCTATATATGGTATAGTGCGGATGTGCGTGCAGAATGGCTTCCTTTTTCAGCGCTGCCAGGTATATGATTAGCCCCCGTTTTTCAACAAAAAGTATATGACTGATCCCATTTTTCTGGATTCGTATGTGAAAGGCCCCACTTTTCTGACGTCCCGGTATATGCGTATATTTTTTCGATCAGAGATTTTTCGAGGCTGCTGGATCTCTTGGTTTTAAATGAATTGACTGCAATATTTGTCTAACTACCAACAATAAATGGGTATAAAAATCAAAGGGCAGTGTATGAGTATGTCAACATTTCGGACGATCACGTCTATGAATGGGTCCGTTTTTTTCACATTACGAAAACACGCCTATTCAAATATATAGAAAATTACACCTCCAAAAAATGAAAATTTTCAGATAAAAAAAACTCTGATATTTTTCATATTTCTGCTCAAAATATAGATTGTAGGTACTCGTTAGAACCGCCTCGGCGAGGCGGTTCTAACGAGTACCCACAATCTATGTTTTCAAGCAAAAATAAGAAAAATAATGCATACCCCTGTAAACCCCAGTTTTACTATATAAAAGTGGGGTTCGAGGGGATCAAAATTATATAGTCATGTTTTCGTGATGCAGGCCAGGTATGTGAATGGGGTAGGTTTCGAAATACTGGCTCGCACACCCGTACCACAATTACCCCAAGTTATGCCCCCACCCCCCACGAGCCTGAGGACCTGCAGATCAGCCTATACGGGGTGTTTAGTTAACCATATCTCGTTACGCATTAAAATCTTATATCACTATCATATTATTTTATAATATTTACAATTTCGTAGTCGTGTTGCAGCTTTGGGCTAAAGATACGAAGTCGTAAAAATTGAATTGCACAGTCATCTCCAATAATTGAACATTTAGGAGACTTTATATACTTTATGGGGACACAACTCTATAAAATTTAAAACAGGACCAACTCCCTTTTGAGCAGGTCCCTGGTACGTATGTGCTTATATATGTATGTGACTAAATGAATTATTATATTACTGAAAACCTCACCACGCCCAGTTCAGTTCACATTATTTTAGAAGAGGTGATTAGGGGTCATATTCCCCTTGCTTTCTTTTTATAAAAGTGTAGTTTTCATTTATTTTTCCTGTATAATGATTGCGTTAGTAATATAAGTGCTTGAAATAGTTTCCAACAGAAGCTCCGTTTTTACTTTAATGGCATTGAACTGATGTACATCAGAAATAGAGCTGTTAAAACTAATTAAAAACAACTATCAGTTCAACAGAGGGTTCTAACCCGCTTCTTACAATACCCCGCAAAAATACCGAGAATTTTGATAGACCCCAAAAAATATTCAGTTTTGAAAGTGACCCCCAAAATATCTGCAAATGGCCAATAACCAAAAAATAGCTATTTTTGACCTCTCCCCGCCCCCCATCCCCATTGATGACTTAAATGGGACGCACCCGAGATAAGCAATCTTCGGGGCATATACGGATAGCGATGGCCCTGATCAGACTGCGCATTTGCGCAGTCTGATCAGGGCCTGCGCTCTCCGCTTTCAGAATCGTTGGAAAGTGCAACTGATACGGTTCCTATCAGATTGTGTGGTTTTGTTTCTGATCTAGGTCTTTACTGTTAACATATGTTCCAAAGACCTCTTTTCTCGTGGCGTGGCTTATTAAGGAGAGTGCATACACTTTCAGGGGGGGGGTAACTTTCCTTCCATTTGATTTCCTTTAATATTGGATCATTTTTTCTGGAGGTAAGGAAAGGGATCTGTTCTATAAGAAAATACTTTGCTCCCATTTGCTTTCCTTGAAGAGTAGTTCCCTTTTCTGAAGGGAGGCAAAGGGTCTATTCTAAAAGAAAAGGATTTGCTTTCTTTTGCTTTCCTTTAAGAGCAGATGCCTTTTCTGAAAGAGGACAAAACAATTTTGATGACTTAAATGGGACGTACCCGAAAAAAGCAGTCTTCAGAGCATATACGGACAGGGCATATACGGACAGCGAAGGCCCTGATCAGACTGCGCATTCGCGCAGTCTGATCAGGGCCTTCGCTATCCGCTTTCGTTGAAAAGTGCAGCAGATAGCTACCTATAAAAAATTCCTTTCTTTTATTTTCCTTTAAGAGTGGCTCCGTTTTCTCAAAGATGACAAAACAGTTTTGAAGTGTTGCCTCTCCTAAAAGTATATCTCGTCATCTTGAATTTTACTGTACAATAAAACTTCAATGATTCGAACAAGGATGGCTCGTTTTCTGTGACTGATTGGAACTCATTTTTGAATCCCTAGAAAATTCTTCTGATAGCTCAAATATTTAGGGACATTTAGGGGCAATTTTCTCGATTTATCATGAAACTTTATGTTATGTACTCATTAGACTCGCCTAATCGAGGTGATACTCATGAGTACATTCAACGTAGCATCATTTTATTGAAGATCGAAAAATTTGAGCCAGCGCATGACAAAACCAACAAAATGGCATGTGCGCTCAGCGAAGATTCAGATCAAGCTAGGCATCCGCCCTGTCTGATCAGAGTCTAATCGGCAGCTAAGGATCCAAGCTTTCTTCTTGCGGACAGAGAAGACTCTGATTAGACTAGACGAATGCCCAGGCTGATCTGACACTTCGCTGGGCGCACATGCCGGCTCGAACTACCCATGTCTAGAACAGATTCCGAGCCATTGAAGTTCGACTTTATAATAAAGTTTAACCCATTTTAGACTGAATGAACTCCTCCACAGTATATATTCAAAGAGTCGAATTTCATTTTTTGGTATGTCAGACTATGAGATTTAGATATTTCTAGCGATAAATGGTTAAAGTTTTGAAAACAATGGAGACCCTGATCAGACACCGCATTCTGTGGCATCTGATCGCATTCTGTGACGTCTGATCTCGGGTCTCCACTGTTTACCAATTACCCTTTTGGGGATCTCCAGACTGACGGATCTAAAGCACGCTCAAGGCAAATTAAAATAACAAAAATGTAGACGCGTCGAATCATATGTCAAACCATCGTTTAGGGGGAAAAACAACAACAACAACAACAACCCCCCTCCAAAATAAAAAACAAAACGAAAAAACAACAACAACAAAAAACAACAAACAAACTATTAACAATTAAGACAGGCAGTTCAGTCAAGGTTGTTTTGACCCGCCTCCATCACGAAAACATGTTTATATACAATGTAATTTTGACCCCCTTAGACCCCACTTTTATATTGTAAAACTGGGGTTTACAGGGGTATACATTATTTTTCATATTTCTGCTCAAAAACATAGATTGTGGGTACACGTTAGAACAGCCTCGCCGAGGCAGTTCTAACGAGTACCCACATTCTATGTTTTGAGCAGAAAAATGAAAAAATCAGTTTTTTTTTTAATCTGAAAATTTTAAGTTTTTGGAGGTGAAATTTTCTGTATACGAGGGTCCTGCAAAAAGTTTTGTCACTGGGTTCGGATTATTTCAGTGCTACGTTTTATCAAACATATTTTATTACAAACCTTCAAAGTATTCCCCCTTTACTGAAACACATTTTTGTAACCTTTTTACCCAGTAGCCAAAAGCTGATAAATAGTCTTCTTTTGGTACCTGTTGGAGACACTGATAAATAGCGCTGCCAAGAGAACTTCTAGACGTAAACTAATTCCCAGAAAGTATTTTCTTAAGCCTTGGAAATAAAAAGAAGTCACAGGGACTCAGGTCAGGTGAATAAGGTGGATGGTTTAAAACTTTTACCTTTTCAGAAGCCTAAAAAAGACTTAACAACCTCACATTTATGAGAAGAGGCGTTGTCATGTAAAAGGTGGACTTCTGACCATCCTTTGCTTGGTCCATGTTCCAATGTAACAAGTACATTGGTCACAATGTAACAAGTACATTGGTCAGTGTATATGACTGCATCTATTTCAATTTGAAATAACTCGGTCCGTTGGAAAGCAATTTGCACGAAATAAACGGGTATCGTTAGCTATTCAACACACCATTCAAGTGCAGTGAAGCATTTTAAAATATACCTGGGATAAAACTAAAGAAGCCTATCAGTGACAGAACTTTTTTCCAGGACCCTCGTATTTTTGAATAGGCGTGTTTTCGTAATGTTTGCAAGGAAATCAACTCTAGAAGGAAAAAATTGCTCTCCACTGGAGATTTTTCTAGAGTAGAGTCCTTACCAAAAGGGGTTACAAAAAATGTAGGTGTACAGAAAAAGCAAAACAGGAAGTTACAAAAGTTGTCTTCCTTCTGTAAAATTGCAGAAAATCGACCAAATGAATCTTGCACACTTAATTGTCGTCTGCTGATAAGATTTATCATACAAGGATTCATGGTTTATATCCAGTCTTTAGCTCATTGCATGTTAATTAAGGAGGCGATAAATTGCAGATAATATCCTTATTATTTTCCAGAGAAGAAAGGCTTGACATTTCTGAAAGTGCTCAGCAGAGGAGGTAACTCAAAAAAAAAAAAAACAACAAAAAAAAAAAACAAAAAAAAAAAACAATGTCAAGCCCGTTGACTGATAAAAACGAGAAAAAAAAAATGTTTAAAATATCGACTATTGATATTGAATGATAACATTTTTAGAGGAGGTAACTCTGTCAAATTTTTTTCCTCCTCTCTGAAAAGGGGTCTACTTTAAAGGGAAAGAATTTGCTCCCATGGGGAGCAAATTCTTTCCCTTTAGAGTAGACCCCTTTTCAGAAGGAGTTTGGTGTGCAATAAAGCAAACAGGAAGTAAAAAAAAAAGCAGTATCCCTTTGCGGAAAAGGCGAAAATCTACCGTGTGGCCAATCCCCTTATATAGGGTACCGTTTTTACCCTTAATATTGGGACACCTTAACTCCTTACCATACTTGTCCAAAAATTTGAAGAAAAAATCTATTTTACTACCTTTGATGTGTTTAAATTATTGCTGGATGAGTGGCTAAGAGTGTAGATACCGAACAGTCGCCGCGTTCTGTGGCGTTTGGTCTGGGTCTACAAGTTTGCAGTCTCTTACATCCATACCTTGCAAAATGATCTCGTTTGATAATTCTCAAGACAATTATATTTTTAATAGTGACATAAGATCTCCTTTACCTTCAGCACTATGTAGGTCAGATAAGAAGATGGTTAATGAATGAGCTTTACTATTATTGTTTTTTTTCTTGTTCATAGATACTAAAGCATGGCATTTCATAGATTTGGATTAAAACGTTAAGTCTGATTTCCTGTGAAAAGTGAGATAAATACTTTTTGATGTATAAGGCTATTTTCAATTGGTTAAAGGTTAACGCGCTAAGCAAACGGTACACACACACGCACGCACGCACGCACGCACACACACACACACAAATGATGCGATACATGAATAGCCAAAAAACAACCAGGGCGGATTCAGGATGAATTTTCAGGGGGTCGATTTGATCACACTACTAACTTTCTCTACGTATTCCGACCGACGGGCAGAACGCGGTGTCTGATCAGGTTCTACACTGTTTACCATTTATCTAACAATATTACACACGTTCACATGAACTTGTTGAAGAGAAGTATAAGGTAAAGAGTAAGGGTGTAAACATGCCTTTAAAATTTTGACCCCCTTATACCCCACTTTTATGTAGTAAAACTAAGGTTTACAGGGGTATAAATTATTTTTCTTATTTCTGCTCAGAAATATAGATTGTGGGTACTCGTTAGAACCGCCTCGCCGAGGCGGTTCTAACGAGTACCCACAATCTATGTTTTAGCAGAAATATGAAAATACCATTTTTTTTTCTTATCCGAAACTTATCAGTTTTTTTTTTTTAGTGAAATTTCTATATATTTGAATAGGCGTGTTTTCGTAACGATCCGTCCCTGAGAAACTAGTTCAACATTGCCATGGTAACCGTAAGTAATTCGGCAGACGGACTCTACACTGTTTACCATTCAACCAACAGTTTTGATATTCAAAAGGAGGGTAACCCATTGTAGACTAAATAGACTCTCCCACACTATATATTAGAAGAGTCTTATTTCAATTTTAGGTACATCCGACTGTGAGATTTAAATATTTCCATGAAAATGGACTTTGCGCATGTGCAGAATGATGTGAATCCGCACTCGAAGCCATTTTTTTTTTTTGTTTGACGCAACCCATTTCACAACTAGATGAGTGTACAAATAAAACCGTTTTTTGCCACTTTAAAATATCCTTGGTTTAAATCTTATATTTTTGCAGATGCATGCATTGGATACAATTGGTAGATTATTCGCCATTTTGTTCAAAGTTGACAAGATTTCTGACCCGCTTTGCTTTCCTGCATGCCCAAACCCTTCTATCTGCACACAGTGGAGACCCTGATTCTGCGCATTCTGCGGCCCCTGATCTGGGTATGTACTTTATGCCAATTACCCTTTTAGGAGTCTCCAGACTACAATGGGTTAGGTACGGAAGATATTAGCCTTTATATGTGACATTGTGTTTCGTGTAAGGATGATATAAGTTCTGACTCGGTGTTCATGCTGATCTGTGCCAAGTTGTTCAAAGCATCGTTAGCTTAACGAGCTCGTTAGTGGTCAAAATGTTAACTGCTCTAGTAAGTACAGTATCTAATTCACAGTTATATTTGCTGAAAAATGTGAGTAGCTTTTGCAAATGCAAAAGCTACTCACATTTTTTCAGCAAAAATATTAGCGTATATGCCATATTTAATGATCAAAGTTTTAACATTTGTTAATTAACGACATCATTAGTTTCGAACAACTGGGCCCTGGGCTTTCGCTGTCCGCGCATGCCCCGAGGGCACATTTCCGTTTGGCGAGGCTCATCCTGATCTTAGCCTCTGCTATAAAACATCTTGCCCAAAAGGGACCATTTCGGATGGCATGTTTTCCAGTAAAATATGTATTTTACCTTCAGGAATATACTGGATATAGATTTACAAGGAAATATTAAATTTAATTGAATAAGCTTTGAGAAACAATGTTAACGCACGTGACTAATTAAAAAAAACAAACAGAGTCTGAGTAAGTGTTTTGAAATCTCAGTATATGTCAAAGGACTAAGGAAGGTGAACGAAATACATAATACACTAAGCTGTGAGACTGCAACGGTGATGTGCTAGTGTTTTTGTGCCCAAAGATAATGGAGAGACAGTTCCAAAGACACATGAGTATTTTATTATTTTGTGAGTAATAGTAGTTTCGGTGTTCAATAAAAGACATGTTTTATAGTGTTGGAGTAAATTTAAAATATATGTAATGGTCAATGCTTCTGTACTACAGCTGATGGTTTTTTTTTTTTGTTTTTTTTTTGTTTTATTTTTTCTAAATATCGCATTTACGCTGTTATAGAATTTGGTGGGAGATGCTTGAGAAGTGTATATACTTACTCCGCTTTCAACATCGTTTAGAAAGTCTTTATTTTATTATTATTTTTTTTTTTTTTTTTGGTTGGCGCTTTACACAGAAGAAGTAAATTTGCAAAAAGTTGTCATTCTTTAATGCAAAACCATTTTTTTAACGTAACTACCGATGCAAACATAGTTTTATTCTATTTATTGTTATTTTTTTTTTAATTGTGCAGGAAACAGCAGGATAGGTAAATTGGGGGCAGGTTTTCAACGTTTCGTTTATTCAAATTTTCTGAAATTTGTTGTGACATATAAATAATTAAAAATTAGTGAAGAAAAGTCAAAAGATATTCTCTAAATAAAATCTCCAGATGATCGTTTTACGATAGAAATTGCATTATAAGTCGACCCATTGTGTTATTACGAAAACAAGCCTATTCAAATATACTGAAAATTTTATCATCAAAAAATGAAAATGTTCAGATAAAAATTTTGATATTTTTCGTATTTCTGCTCAAAATATAGCTTTATGGTAGTTGGCGAGGCGGTTCTAACGGGTACCCACAATCTATGTTTTTGAGCAAAAATAAGGAAAATAATGTATACCCCTGTAAATCCCAGTTTTACTACATAAAAGTGGGGTTTAAGGGAGTCAAAATTATATAGGCGTGTTTTCGTGATGGGAAGTAAGTTTAATTTTAGGGTAAATACTTAACGCGACCTGGCGTCCCATAAATGGGATCTTTGCAAACAGTGTAGACCCAGATCAGACGCCGCAGAACGCGGCGTCTGATCAGGGTGTACACTGATTCAAATAAGTACAGGAATTTCTATAAAAGATGTTAATAGTAAAACTAATTTGGAAATGGATCCGTCCAAAGAGTTCCGGTAGAAGAGTCCACTAGGCATTAATGGGTTATAAACAAACAAAACACATAAATAGAAAACACAGACGGTTTCCAATAAGATAGAGTCAATCAGAACAAAATATTTTCTTTTAACACTAAACGAAAGCCAATAAAACGTCTTTCCGAGTCATCACGAAAATATACCTATATAATTTTGACCCCCTTAAACCCCACTTTTATACAGTAAAACTGGGGTTTACAGGGGTATACATTATTTTTCCTATTTCTGCCCCAAAATATAGAATGTGGGTACTCGTTAGAGCCGCCTCGGCGAGGCGGTTATATCGGGTACCCACAATCTATGTTTTAAGCAGTAATATGAAAAATATCAGAATTTTTATCAGAAAATTTTCCTTTTTTGGTTGTAAAATTTTCAATATATTTGAATAGGAGTGTTTTCGTAATGAATGTCGAAAGGGGAGTATATAAAAAATCACGACGTAACCCGGCAACTGATCAGCCTGTTCACTGTTTGCCATAATTTGGCTCCAGTCGCTTCTGTATTATTATTATTTTTTCATCCTCATTTTTTTCTGAACAATATTTTCTCTCTGTCTTTAAACCCTTATTTCTCCTTGTATCACTAAGGCTTCTTCATTAAGGGGCGTAGCTGATAAACCCATTTATGCTGAATGAACTCCTCTACCTTAACACGTTGGACAGGTCCATTTCCTATATAAGGGATGCCTGGTTAGTTTGTTGTTTTATCATTATCATGTTTTGTAGAAATTTCTGAACTTAATGCTAACAGTGAAGACCCTGATCAGACAGATTGCGGAGTCTGATCTGGGTCTACAATGTTTGTCAATGTCCTTTTCATAGGACGCCAGGGTTAAATAGGTTATATCATTATAAGCTGTACTAGATTGTTTAACTTTAAAAAGAAAACGAGAAAAAAATAGAAAAGATAGAAAAACTGGAGGCAAACAATGTTTGCTATTCAGCAGCCTGTATACGAGCATTACCTTGCAATAAGGATAAGTTTTGTAAGAAGCTATGATGTCTGAATACTAATGGTTCACTATAAAAGATCTTCATTCTCCGAACAGCTTACTTAACCCTTAAAATGCCAAGAAAACCTGCATCTGAAAATGTCGTCTGTTTATGTCGTCTGCTGAATATTCTTGCAAACTTTTCAAACATATTTTATGCATACAGGCAAACAATGTGGACCCTGATCAGACTGCTCCTCTGATCTGGGTCCACACTGTTTGCAAAAATGACTTTTAAAATCACAAGCAGACGACAAAGCAGACGACAGTTGTTGTGATTGGTAGTTTAAGGGTTAACACTTAGTATGCTGGGTTACCATTTACACAAGAGGTAAAATAATTTTTTTCTAAGAAAATAAGCCTTTACATTTTATGCGAATTGTTTACGAGGCTATAAATCTTGGCAACAGCATTATAAGGCCAAATTCAGAAGTAAAAACAGTAGATGTTCTGAAACATATGTCCTAAGCTTTATACATTATTATCGTCTGTAGGACTACGTAATAGAGAAAATCGTCCGGCTTGATAAGTCTCGCATAGGAAATAGGTGAATATTGTAAAGTACACCACCTACATGTAACAGTGAAGACGGATGAAACACCGCGGCTGGACATGATGATATGGGTCTATGCTGTTCGTTTAAGATTGTCTTTTTCTCATTTATGATCCGTATCATGAAAAAGATTCCTATCAAAAACACGTGTATGCGCACACCGACGGCTCAGGTAAGCCTGTACGCATCCGCTGTTTTTACTCGCAGAATCGTCTGCTGCATCGCTGGATACTGTGAACTATGTCAATCCGCATCTGCACTATCTGATCAGGGACTTTATTGATAACATACAGATCATGTATTTATATGAGTCGTGCCATAGGAAAATGGTCCTATGATAACGAAGGCCCTGAACAATCTGCGCATCTGCGAAGTCTTATCAGGGTCCAGTCGCCACATCCCCACACTCTGATCAGGGTATTTACTGTTTTCATACAACAAACGGGTGCTTTGTTTATTTCAGCCGTGTAGGCCGGCCTCGATGGCTCAGTCGGATGCGCGTCCGACTGGTATGAGGAGGTCGTGGGTTCGATCCCCGACGGCTCCGGCAACTTTCTTTCGTGGAGATTGATCATGAAACATTTCTACGGTCATTCTCCCCCTTACGCTACTTCAAGAAGGACAGTTGTCAGTTTCTGCCGAACGAATGTGCACAAGTACTCGTTACCCCCTTAGATGAGGACTAAGCCTGCTCAGTACAAGCGTGGTCAGGTAAACTGACCGGCTCGACATGAACTTCATAGTGTTGACAGGACCGTAAAACTCCAACTCAAACAAACAATTTGAGCCGTATCATAGGAAAACAGTACCGACATATTTACTTTCCGAAAAAGATACAGAATAGTCTGCGTTGCCTGACCAAGATATTTACTGTTTCAAAATGGCATGCGGGTCCTTTTTGAGTCATTTGAACCATGTCCCGCTTCAGGGACCACATTCTTTTTTGTTCCTATTGGGCAGGTTTATACATTTTGTTTTACTGAGCATTCTCAGTTCTCAAAGCGGTTGGCCAAAAAGTGTTTTTGTTCACCACGGGACAACAATCAAGTGTCTCCTGCTATTGTTTCAGCATTTTTTTCTACTGGGCTGGCTTAGTCCTCTAAGCGGTTAACCAGTAGGTTTGTATATCCGTCCACCTCCGGCATTACAGCCTCCAGTGAAGGAAACACTTACATCCAGTGTGAAAACACCGGGACAGGGACAACATTCAGCGGCCTGGAATGCCTCAAGTGTCTCCTGTTGTGGTTTCATTTAGAGGCCTTGTAGGCTTCGAAACATGTATGTATGTGTCTGATTTTTAACGCTACTAGGTAGCTGAGTCACATAGACGCAGAACCGAAAAATTTGGAATAGTTTTACTGGACTCCTAGTTTGGTTTAAAACGGGACTAGTTATAATTTTTAACTAGGTTACCTCGCCAAGACACCGTGCATGTTAATAGTCGTCAAAATAGAATTTTGAACGTTGGCCTAACATCAACACAAATACATTATATGTATTTTGAATTTCAAATGATATTGGGTAAGGAAGAATATTTTTTGTGCATATCTTATTCTTTCCATTAATTAAATGACAATGGTATTTATGGTATTTCGGCCAGAAAATACGTGTGATCGACGACACGGACATAGTTAAGTCCCTTTAATATCCACATTACGTAAATTGACAAAACCATTCTTTTGATATTTGGACTATTGGGCCCAATAGCCGAAAGGTCTAGGCGCTAACACAAATGATCAGACAAATGCGAGTTCGAAACTACGCAGAAAAAAGAAAAAAAAATTAAGTTATCTATTTTTTGTCTTTAATTTTTTTGCTGCAGCTGGTTTAGAGTTTGATACACGGCAACACAAAAAAGGAAACACAATATACGATCCGTTTTTAGTCTATCGTCTTTACTTATTTTTGTTGCGACTGTTTGAATATTTTTGTACCGCAGCCTAAAGGAAGATGGATCACATCGGAGCAAAAAAGATACTTACATGCAAACAGCTAAGGTACACATCAGCCTATGCATCTGCAACAGTCTGATTAGTTCATTTGAATTTCACCTGCAGAACCAGCTGATATTGTTAGGCCTAAAGAGCACTATTCGAAATTGTCGCAGACGAAATTCTAAAACATTTCCTTTGGTATTATTCTGCATTCTGCATTAAAAAGCTTTACATTTCATGTGAATCGTCCAGAAGGATCATTCACATGAAATGTCAGGCCTTATTTACATCAGAAAAATAAATTCAAATAATAATAGAATGTCGTCTGCTGCAGTTCTGAATGGCATTTTTAGGGTTAGATTCTTGTAAATTGTGACAGTCCTGATTTGTCTGTGTCGATGCACAGACTGACCTGGATACGCGCTGTTCAAATATGCAGTAGGCATCTTTTTCGCACGATGTGTCTCAAATAATGGAGTTGAGGGGAATGGAAACACTGGGTAGATTTTCCGCCATGTTGGACAAACGAGACAACTTTTGTGTCTTCATGTTTGCCCTCCAGTACACGAAACTTTATCTGAAAATGAGGAAAAACGTTCGCTAGAGGGGCGCGGGGGAGGGAGGAGGGGGTGTTGGTGTAGGTTGGCGGGTATAGGGGGAGGGGCGAGAGCACATACATTTCTTTTAGAGTGAATGTTGACTAATTTTCCAAAGGGAGAGCAAACACTTTTAACAGTGATGCATTACCCTGATGTGCAGATAGTTTTAAAAATTTCTGTGATTCTTTTTGTTTATTCTTCCCATGCCTGATTTTAACCTTTAACGTTCTGAAAAGTGCTGTTTTGCTTATTATTTCCTATCATAAGCCTTGTTATTTCATTGGAAATTTCGCCAAAGGACATAAACAGGCTAAAATGTCATTCTTGTTTTTTTTTTCCCAATAAACTGTGGCTTGGCATTGCATTTGAATTGTAGAAATGGAACGTTTTCATTCTGAAATCGCCATTCAGAAATGTAGCCGATTACATTCTAAAATATTTTGTTTCTAAGAAAATAAGCCTTGGTATTTTATGCGAATTGTTTGCTAGGCTAGAAATCTTGACCACAGTATTATAAGGCCAGAGCATTGAGTGCGGATGCGCAGACAGTTCTGAACCTTCATAGCTCGCATTTGACGTTCACTTTTGATATAAGAGCTTTTTCCCCGCGTTTGCATCCAATCACAGAGATGTAGTATCAATTCAGAAGTGAAAACAGTAGATGTCCTGAAACATATGTCCTAAGCTTTATCCATCTTTATCGTCTGTAGCACTATGGTATTGGAGTCGTCTCACTTGATAAGTCTCGCGTAGAGAAGAATAGGTTAAACATGTCAGCTGGTATGAATGAATCGTTTTACATCACCAGTGCTCAGCCTTTCCATTACGAAAACAAGCCTATTCAAATATATTGAAAATTTAACCACCAAAAACTAAAAGTTTTCAGATAAAAATTCTGATTTTTTTTTTCAAAATTCTGCTCAAAACATAGATTGTGGGTACTCGTTAGAACCGCCTCGCCGAGGCGGTTCTAACGAGTACCCGCAATCTATGTTTTCGAGCAGAAATAAGAAAATAATGTATACCCCTGTAAATCCCAGTTTTACAATACAAAATTAGGGTGTAAGGGGTCAAAATTATATAGGTAAGTTTTTGTGATCGTACCACTTGGATATCATCGTATGGCAGTAATTACTCTAAGAACAGACAGACCTAAGCAAATTGTAAAGATCCTGATCAGATATCGCAGAAGATGGTTCCTGACCAGGATTTACACAGTTAGGTTCTTATCGGCTAGTTTCAGACACACTAATACGTAGTGAAATGGACTGGACTTAAATCAAGTTTTAGTAAAAATATTGTAAGGAGTTATAACATGTCCGAATAATTAAGATAAATAGGGTACTGTGGACTATGTCAGTTGGTAGGGAGGGCCGGACGAAACTGTGCTAACGTCCAGAATGCTAATATGCTTACCAGCGCATGACAAAACCTACAACATTGCATGTTGCCTAGCGAAGACTCATATTAGCCTGGACATCCGCCCAGTCTGATCAGAGTCTTCGCTGTCCACATGAAGAAAGCTTGGGTCCTTAGCTATCCATTTAGCGCACAGCGAAGAATCTGATCAGACTGAGCGCATGCCCATGCTGATTTGAGTTTTCGCTGGGCGCACATGCCATTTTGTAGGTTTTGTCATGCAAGGCTTATATGTTTGAAGGTACATTTTTGCTTGATGAAACAATTGTTTTCTGGTCAGTATACCGTTTATTAATTAGGATTAAGGCAAATTGCTACACGTTCAAGGGAGCAATTCAAATTGTTTTTGTCTTCCTTCTGGAAAGCAGTACACACTAGAAGGAAAGAATTTGCTCTCCTTTAGGATGCTTCAGGCTGCTCGGTAGACTTGCTCCAGTCTCCAGTGACTAAATATTTTTCTCATAATCCTGTTTGATAATCCACTAAGATAAACCAAACAAAACAAAAAAAAAAAAAAAAAAAAAAATTACTATAAACTAAATCACTAGTGACCAGCCTCTATAGTCATGATATTACTTTGGTTTTATTTTAGTGGATTGTTAAACAGATTATAAGAAAAAATATTTTGTCGCTAGAGACTAGAGCCAGTCTAGCTGTTCGGATACCAAGGTCAACATAAAATATGGAAACGCGCGGTTCGAATATGAAATAGGTTTGGTTCAGTTGCATAACATGAACCTACTATCTCCCTAATAGGTTTGGTCCTCGGGTATAGATACGCTTCTATATATTTGAACGCTGAATAAAAATTTAAATGTTTCAGAAAACAACGTTTCCCTCCGCTTCACCCACTCCCCCACCACTACCAGAAAACAGATCCTCATCACGTGAACTTGCGCATAATTTTTGACCCCCAGCCCCCACTCGATCTCTTTGTTTGTGTTGAGGTTTTACGTCCCAATCAACCCAATGGGATCATGTCGAACGCGGTCAGTTTACCAAACTACACGTTCACTAGGCAGGCCAGTCCTCTAAGCGTTTAACTTGGCCCCTGATGTCCCATTTCTTCTATACAAAAGTTGTGAAATTGAATGGGGTGACCTCTGAATAAATGAAACATTTCTTCTTATACTTGTGTTAATAACCTCAGAAATATTTATTATTGTTATTATTATTATTATTATTAATTTATTAAAACACACACTGTAAAAAGTCGGAGTTTCACTTTAAGCAAACACATTAGAGGGGTTCCAAGGATGAAGTTTTAAAATTTAACCTGCTTACTGTAAATAAAAGCAGACATTTAAAAATAGTTTCCATTGTTTATTCACAGAAAATAAGACTTGACATTTCATTCAAACTGTGTCCAAATTTTTAATGAAACGCCCAGCCTTAGTTTCTGTGAATAATAAATATTTAATATCTCCAAGATTTCATCTGATAATCTAGCATACAGAGTGTTAATGTTTAACTCTTTTCAGTCCTACAGACCAAGACAGATACTTTTGCAAACAGTGTAGATCCAGATGAGGCGGCTCATAATGAGCCGCCTCATCTGGATCTACACTGTTTGCCATTCTGTACTTGATTTACAACTGTTACCCTTTTGCAGCAATAAATGTGCCAAAATGCAGAGATAGAAGAGTCCTTTGTTGGAAGGGTTAAAATGTACATTAGATGGAATATATAATGTAGCTGTCGAGTCCTGTTTTCTAACCCATTATAGTCTGGAGACCCCTCAAAGAGTAACTGACAAACAGTGCAGACCCAGATCAGACGCCCCAGAATGCGGCGTCTGATCAGGATCTCCACTGTTTGCAAATAGTTAACCATTTTTCTCTCAGAATATCTAAATCACATAGCCTAACATACCTAAGATAGAAATTAGAATCTTCCAAAATAATGTGTGAAGGGGTTTATTTAGCCTACAATGGACTAATGAAACTGTGGTAAGCAGCTCGTTGAATTCCCCTTTAGCGTGCAAACGCACATCATAAAAAGGTCGTTTCGACGTCAACGCGACGGATGCAACCTTTCCATGGCTTTGTGAGTTCTTCAAGTATTTTAACATTCAAATTTTGTACTTGTGATGAACATATAAAAGGATTCTTTCATCCATACAGCTGACATGTTTAAGCTCAACGAGAGGGAAACCTGACCAGTATTATATGTAAATCAACTTTCAAATTATAATAATCCTAAACCCATTTATGCCTACCCAGCTAGCATTCTTTATAAATCTATAACAGGCCGTTATCGGCCCGTCAGTTACACTGACGGGCCGATAACGGCCCGCTATGGATTTATGTAGAATTGTAGAATGCTTACTGGGTAGTGAACTCTTCTACCTCTCTCTTTGGACGGAAGTATTTCCAATTTAAGGGACGTCTATTTTTCTTTATTAATCTGTTATCTTTAATTATAGAAACTCCCGTACTTATGCAAGGATGGCATCGTTTATTATACACTGTATATAGAATTTCCTGTACTTATGCAAGGAGTGCAGACCTTGATCAGACTTCGCGTTCTGCGGCGTCTAATCTGAGTCTGCAGTGTTTGCCAGTGTCCTTTTATAGGACGCTAGGTTTAAATGGGTTAAGTAGACTTGTAATATATAAAATAGTACATGTATATCTATCTACGCAGTCAAGACCAACGCTGTCTGTCTACATGCAATAGATACTGCAGAATATATCGACATCGGTACTTTACCATAGGCCCCTAATCTCATGGTATGCAGAAGGAATTCCGCCGTTCGGCTCCCCGCCCCACCCCTCCCCCCTTCTCTCTCTGTGTGTCTCTCACTGCCATTCTCTGTCTGTATGTGTCTCTCTCACTCTGTCTTTGCACTCCGTCCACCTGTCTTTCACTGAGTCTGTCTCTCTCTCCTCTCTCTCTGCATAATTGTCTGTCACTCTCATTACATCTGTCTGTCTGTCTCTCTAATCAATGTATATATCTACTGTTACAGGTTTGATCGCTGGCCCATACTTCAGATTTGTGTACGCAGAATGGATCGAGTTTCCTGAAGATGAAGGTACATCAAAAGACATTATGGTGACGAACTTACCTTAAATACTAGGATCCCTTAAGGGAGCTAAATACACTTTGTAGATTTTACGCCATTTTTACAAGAGAGACAGCTTTTGTGACTTTCTGTATCCTTTCCTAAACACTCTTGTTAACCCTTCTCAAAAGGGATCTACTCTAAAAGGAAAGAATTTGCTCCTTTGGAGCAATTTTTTTTTCTTTAAGAGTGGACCTTTTTTCAGAAAGGAGACAAAACAATTGTTACAGATTGTCTTCTTGAAATAGTATTCAGTCCCTTTACCTCCTTGCCATACTTGTCCTAAAATTTGAACAAGTCCACTGTACTATCTGTTTGTGTGTCTAAATGTCTGATTAGTAGCATTAAGTGTAGAACCTGACCATACGACACGTTCTACAGCGTCTAACCTGTGTCCACACCGTTTGCTTAAATCTGTCTATCATATAATTGAGGGTTAATACGGTATATCAAAAAACATTTGAGCCGGGGCACAGCCGATTTTCTACAAGACTGTAGGCGTGCCAAGCTATCCTGAGGATGCTTTTGATCTTTGACTGCTCTCATAGTGTCCTGCAAAGACTCTATTCGGACTGGGCCGATGCACGGGCTGATCTAACTTCGCTGAGAACACAGTCTTATACAATTATTGTGCCCAGGCCCAGTAATTTATTAGCTACTCAGTTCCGGTACTGTTAGTTGGGCGGGGTGGGGTGGGGGCGGGCGTGGAAGATACGCAAAGTGTGGCAATACAAGTAATCAGAAACAGAGCTAAATGATACCGTAAACAGTCGTTAGACCTGAAAAACAAGTCAGGGTCATGAATTAATACAGCAATTACTGAATTACTGAATCGCTGAACATTGAGGAAAATAGATATCAATTTAAATGAATGTAGGTTTTACGTTTACCAGAAATTGAGCTTAAAGCTAGTTACATACATCATTGACGTGGAAATATGTAAAATAGGCCGCGTCATGCGAAAACGTTTCTATGTGTATATGGGGACAGCGTGGTCTTATCAGGGCCTTCACTATCCGCAAACAGAATCGTTAGATACTACAGAATGTATGAGTGGAGAGCAGAGGCCCGGATATTACTTTGCGCATGCGCAGGATGATCTGAATCTGCACGTTTTGCGCAAGTATGAAGGTAATTTTTCGTTTAGCGCCCAAAATCAACCGCACTGTTTAAGTCTATGTTTTGGAGAATATTTCTCGTGAATACTTTACTTGTGTGGCCTTTTTAGCATTGAGAACAAGAGGACGAATAAACAATTCGCAACGAACGGACAGCACACACGAACCCACCCCCACCCCCCCCCCCCCCCCCCACGCACCCCCGCAAAAAAATACAAAAAAAAACAACAAAAAAACAACAACAACAACAAAAAAAAAAAAAAAAAAAAAAAAACAATAAACAAAGAAACAATGCAACCAGGAGAAACATGAATAACGTTTCATGGAAATTCTGCGGCCTCTGATCAGGTCTACACTGTTTGCCAATGTCCCTTTTATGGGACGCCAGGCATTAATGTGTTAAATAAGACTGCATGTCTAGATGAGGAAGATATGGCTATAAACCACATTTACCCATTTTAGATTGAATAACCTCTCCCCTGCACTGTTTATTGGAAAGGTCGACTTTCAATTATAGTTATATTATTTAGCGAGAGAAAAACGGCTACATTTATTGCAGATAGTGGAGACCCTGAACAGACGCCGCATGATGCGGCGTCTGATCAGGGTCTGCAATGGTTGCCAATTATCCTTCTGGAGTCTCCAAACTAAACTGGGTTAAGACAGGTCTATTCAGTAAGCCAAAGGTTGAAGGAATAACAAATACAGCTGACTCTCGTTATCTCAAACTCGCTTATCTCAAATAACCGCTTATCTCGAAGTGAAAATCTTGTCCCTGCCTAAACATGAAAATCGAACAACAAGTAAAAAAAATATTGTGGAAAAGAGGAGAAATTGCTCCTAAGGAGCATTAGGAGCAATATCTCCTCTTTTCCACAATATTTTCGATATAGCTCTATCTTCAAGAGTCCAGTTGCATATTAATTTGTTAAATGTGGTTGTTCAAATTATTTTTTCCTCAGTTCTGAAAATCTGATATGTCGAGGTACGGATATCTCGAAGTGTTTAAGAGAGTCCCTTGGAATTCGAGATAAGGAGAGTTGACTGTAGATGGCAATAGGTCTTAAAGCTGTTGTTTTCGAAATTCGCCTGAAAGTTCGTCCAATAATTGGGCCACTTTCTGACATGTACGTCCAGCCAAGATTCAGGCCCCGAACTTTTTTCAAGCTCAGTTCAGCTGAGCATGAAATTTGTCTTGCTAATAAATCTCAGATTACTAAAAAATGCATATTCTTTCTTGCTAAACTCAGCTGAGTATGAAAATTTCTCTGCTAATAAATATGAAAATGCCAACTAGTGTTGGCATTTTCATATTTATTAGCAGAGGAAATTTCATGCTCAGCTGAGTTGAGTATGAAAATAGTTTTATAACCTCGGGGCCTGATCTGATCAGCCTGCACTTTTGCACAGGCTGATCAAAATCTTTACAGGGCACATACGTATGGATGCAAAGTTTCTTGATGCGATTAACGAAGACTCAGATCAGACTGTGCAGATGCGCAGGCTGATTTGAGTCGTTGTTGGGCGCAATTGTCAGAAGGTACGTTTTCTCATGTTGCGGTTCCTTTATACCCTACTTACTCCAGTTTTCTCTATATGTTATGGGAAAATGGGGTGATAGAATTATATTGCATTGATGAATTAACATAAAGCCTCACATATCTCGACTCCATTTACGTCGAGAGGACTCTTCTTCATTTAGACCAGTCTATTTCCAATAGCAGGGTGTCTGATAGTACAGTTGACTCTCGATATCTCGACCTCGCTTATCTCGAATAACCGCTTATCTCGAACTGAAAATCTGGTCCACGCCTAAAGATGAAAATCTAACAACAGGTAACAAAATATTGTGGAAAAGAGGAGAAATTCTCCTCTTTTCCACAATATTTTCAATATATCTCGAATTTCAAGAGTCCAATTACATATACATTTGTTAAATGTGGTTGTTCAATTTGTTTTTTCCTCAATGCTGCAATTCTGATATGTCGAGGTACGGATATCTCGAAGTATTTCAGAGAGTCCTTTAGAATTCGAGATAACGAGAGTCGACTGTATTTATGATCACTATGTTTTATAAACATTCCTGTATTTAAAGACTCCGTATTCCTCAAAAATAGACATTTTATCTGAGAAAGGTTTGATAAATTTATCTATAGTATTAATACGATCATTAAATGTGGCATCTGACAGCCTGTAAAATTACAATTAGTCTCTCGTGTTGGAACGGGATCAAACATGAAATGATTTTTTATTATATCTCTAAATTAATCTTGGCAACAAAATCATTTCATTTCAAGGACGAGAGACTAACTGAAATTTTACAGGCTGTCAGGTGCCACATTTTATGATTGTATTAATACCATATATCAATTTATTAAACCTTTCTTGGATAATAAAATGTCTATCTAAGGGGGAATTTGGAGCCTTTAATGCAAACAGTGTAGACCTGATAAGACGCCGATTTCTGTGGCGTCTGATCTGCGCCTGCACTGTTTGCAAATTACCCCTTTTGGGGTCTCCAGACTAAGATGAACTAATATATACAGGTGGAACCACATCGAATGTGGATATATTCCTCCCTGAAGGCAGTAGTGGTGAGGACAGAAGGACGTCTGGTGGTGACGAAACTGAACATACTAATGGAAAAGGCGTATTATTTGATGAATTTTCTGTCAATGGTAATGATACATCGCGCGAGGTAATAAGATATTTAGTTACACTTTGTATGACCCCATCCCCTTCCTCCACCCCCACCTCCACACACACACTTTATTTTTCTTCCATTACGGCTTAACCTCTAAGAGGACCCAGACGGTGTAAATTGTATACTCCGGGTTGCTGATTGAAGTCCTTCAAGAAACCATCTCGAATTACTGTAGGGTTCTTTAACCTGCACAGGGTGTGACGTTTCCCCGGACTGCATGCCGTATTTATTCTAAATATTCGAACACTCCAACTCCTTACCATACATGTCCTGAAATACGAACAAATATGTTTTTACTCCCTGTTAATGAGTTAAAAATTGCTCGATGGGAGGGGGGGGGGGGGGGGCGGTGCAAACAGTATAGCCCCGTCTGATCCGGGTCTACAATGTTTGTACAGGCCTATAGGGTAAAAACTATATTGACAGGAACCCAGGCAACAATGAAAGTTCTATCCTAACCCATTTTAGACAGAATGAACTCCCCCACACTATATATTGGAAGAGTCCAATTTCAATTTTATGTATACATGTACTATGTGATTTAGACATTCTTAGAGAAAAATGGCTATACTATTTGCAAACAGTTGAGACCCTGATCAGACGCCGCATTATGGGTATGTACTGTTTGCCAATTACCCTTTTCGGGGTCCCCAGACTAAAATGGGCTAAAATACAGTCGACTCTCGTTATCTCGAATTCCAAGGGACTCACTCAAACACTTCGAGATATCCACACCTCGACATATCAGAGTTGAGAGAGTGAGTAAAATAATAAATTGAACAACCACATTTAACAAATGAATATGTATTTTGACTCCTGAAGTTAGAAATATATATATAAAATAATGTGGAAACATGTCCTTAGGAGCAATTTCTCCTCTTTTCCACATTATTTTGTTACCTGTTGTCATAGTTTCATGTTAAAACAGGGACCAGATTTTCACTTCGAGATAAGCGGTAATTCGAAATAAGCGAGTTCGAGATAACGAGGTTTGACCGTAATTGTTAGTGACACAACTCCATATTTACCCTAAGAGTTCGGACACCGTAACGGCTTACCATACTAGTTCTGGAGTTTGTAAAATTAGATCCATTTACTACATGTTTATGTGTATTCAAACGGCTGGATGAATGGCCTGGGTCTTTACAGTTTCCTCGAGCCTGTCCGTCCGAATACCATGGCTAAATACATAGTAACCCACAGCAAAGTCAACTATCCGCCTTAGGTGTACTTTCGGAGAGTGTTTCCTATAATCGTCTTGTAAGTCCGTCCGTACGGGCGAATTGGCTATTTTAGACACGATTATGGGGTTTATTCCATTAACTGAACTCTTTTTTCCCCTTAATTGCTCATAATAACTTTTATTTTTGCTTTTAGCTAAACAGTTGAAGCGGGCAACCGCTGAAAACGTCTCCAAACGGTTTCAGCTTCAAATAATTATAGATTTTCTGTCAATCATGTTCTTGTGATGTAAATATAGTCGGTGAAAAGCCTGATTGATGTAGATAACAGAATAATAGAATTATTGTACCTTATTACTAGAGGGTTGTTTAAAAATTGCCAAGAGAACAGTAACCAGGACTTTACGTAATCTCTACTCCAGGATAAAGTTTTTGATTTTTTTTAACTTTGTGAAATACGTCCAGAGACAATGTTGTAGTGGTAATCTCTGCTGACTTCTTCAAAATGTCCCAGCTAGCAAGGTCTGCAGCTTTAGCTCTATTAACCCATTTATGCCGAGTGGACTCTTCTACCTTAACTTCTTGGACCGGTCCATTTCAATATTAGGAGTGTCTGGTTAGTTTGTATTGTTACCATGATTTATAGAAATTCCTTACCTAAATGCAAACAGTGTAGATACAGATCAGACGCCGCGTTCTGCGGCGTCTGATCTGTGTCTACACTATTTGCTAATGTCCTTTTAATGAGATGCTATGCATAAATGGGTTAAGAAAAGAATTTCAATTTTACTGTTTTTGTTATTGGACTCCAGAATTATATCCATATTCCAGTTCAATGACCGTCATGTGCCAGCAATTAATGATCTCACTGTGACTAATCAGTGGGTCGTTACCAAAACTACATACCGAAATAACAAAAAAAAAAAAAAAAAAAAAAAAAAAAAAACAATAAAAAAATGAAAAAAAAAAAACCCAAAAAACAAAAAAAACAACAACAAAAAACAAAAAAAAAAAAAAAAAAAAAAAAAAAAATGAAAAAAAAAAAAACAACAACTAAGAGCAAGCAGTCGGGGTAAATGCTATTCCCAAAGAAGGCTGTTATTTTCTTTTTTTTTTTTTTTTTTTTTTTTTTTTTTCATCACATTACGAAAACACGCCTATTCAAATATCTGAAAATTTTACTACCAAAAAAATGAAAATTTTCTGCAAAAAATTTCTGATATTTTTTTATAGTTTTGCTCAAAACATAGATTGTGGGTACTCGTTAGAACCGCCTCGACGGGGCGGTTCCAACGAGTACCCACAATCTATGTTTTAAGCAGAAATAAGAAAAATAATGTATACCCCTGTAAACCCCAGTTTTACTATATAAAAGGGGGGTTTAAGGGGGTCAAAATTATATAGGCATGTTTTCGTGATGAGGATTAGTGATCTCCTAATCGGTTACTGAAATTTAGGTTTTGATGGTTGGATGCCTACTCACTTCCGGTTCTGATCTTCAACTGTTTCATGTAAGCTTTTAACTGATTGTGGTTTAGATGGGCAGCAAAAATCAATTTGTCTGCCCGCCTGAAGGGAACGCTTAACAGCTAATACCCATATGTAGGATATTTGATGAACAAAGAACCAATGAATTTCGAAGAAAGAGACGAAGTAAGTTGAAAGGCAGCTTTCGAGAGCAAACTACAATCATAAAATTAAGTATCCAATAGGTCTTTCAACGCTAAAGGTAGAATATTCACATTTTGCGTTCACATAAACGCCTAACGTAGAAATGTCTGCATTTTGCATTGACATGAACGCAAAATGTCATTTTGAAAACTCGCCTATTCAAATATATAGAAAATTTCACCTCCAAAAACTGAAAATTTTCAGATGAAAAACTCTGATATTTTTCACATTTCTGCTCTAAACATGGATTGTGGGTACTCGTTAGAACTGCCTCGATGAGGCAGTTCTAACGAGTACCCACAATCTATGTTTTGAGCAGAAATAAGAAGAATAATGTATACCCCTGTAAACCCCAGTTTCACTATATAAAAGTGGGGTTTAAGGGGGTTAGAATTATATAGGTATGTTTTCGTGATGTAGAAATGTTCTTTTTTTATACTCCGCCACACGATAGTGGCGGGGTATTATGTTTTCCCATCCGAGTGTCCATCCGTCCGTCAGCACTTGGTTTCCACACTCTAACTTGAATAGTTTTTGATGAATTTTATTTAGATTTTGCGTACACATGTACATTTGGGATGAGTGGTGTGCGATATATGATATGAAAAAACTTAAATTAAGACTCCGATGCGTTCATGCCCGAAAACAACTTGAGATCATTGGCGCCTAGCAAAGACTCTGATCAGACTGCGCATCTGCGCAGTCTGATCTGAGTCTTCGCTGGGCGCATATGTCAAAAGGTACAGCAGTCAGATCTGAATATACGCTGGGCGCATCTGTCAAAAGATACATGTCCTCATACACTGGCGTATACATTAATTTAAGTTCTGTCTCATGGTCTTTTAGTGGCTTCGTTCTACCAATGATTTGTTTAATCTTCAACAGGAGGACATCTTATGCTTTAATGTGCGGTGTGCTGGCGAAAAGTGCTTGTACGATTTTATAACACGCTTTGGATCAAACGACAGTGTAGTTAAAACGTGTTCTGTTTCACATTCCGGCGTTTGTTTTGTAAGTATTTCGTTTTTTTTTTTTGTTTTTTTTTTTTGTTTTTTTTGTTTTTTTTTTTGTTGTTGTTTTTTTTTATCTCTCTTTTTTATCCACGACAGATAGAAAATGACCTTATGCTGTTAGTGACAAAATTTGTGGTAAAATTAGTGGTAAAATTTTCAGAATATTTGTATAGGCGTGTTTTCGTAAATAATGTACTCGCAAGGGGAAGCAGGTCTTACTTTTATAGTAAACCCCTTTTCAGAAGCAAGGCAAAACCATTTTGACAGTTCTCTCCCCTGAGAAGAACTCGCTGTTCATATGACGACATTTTGAAATATTTTTCCTATTTTTTTCCAGGAAACAGGATTTGACAGTTCATGCAAATTGTCTCCATCAATGCAATGAAGACAATTTGCATGAACTGTTAAATCCTGTTTCCAATGGAGACAATTTGCATGAAATGTTAAATCTTGTTTCCTGGGAAAAATAAGAAAGATCTCAGTAATTTGTCGTCTGTTGAATTAGCCAAGAGAGTGGTGAAGGTTCAGTTACATTAACTTGGTCTGTATCTACATTTCAAATGTAGATGTAATTGCTTTTCTTTACTTGTTTTTGTATTTAAATACCTTTACTTGTTTTTGTATTTTAATACTAATGAGTAAAACGTCATTGCATACGTATGGCATCATCAGTATGAGGTCTGCGTGAAGTTATTCAAAGGTAACAAAGTAGCATCGAACAAGACTAATATGTCCAAAAGGCTCCTAAATACAGTAAACCCTCGATGACTCGAACACCGATGGCTCGTTTACCTTGGATGATTCGAACTCGGTTTTGAGTCACTACTGCAATTCTTCCGATAGCTCAAGAAAACAATTATTTAGGGAAATTTTCTTATTTTATCACGAAATTGTATGTTGTGTACTTATTAGAATCGCCTCTTCCATTATTGTACAGAAGATCAAAAAGACTTCCCTATATTACCACCATTTGCTTTCTTACCTGGCGCCGTGGCCTCAGTGGCTCGAACTACCCTTGTCTCGAATAAATTTCAATGGTCCCAAAGATGTTCGAGCCATTTAGGTGTTCCTTTACTTCGGAGATTTCCTGATTGTTGCCTATAAAGTGTACTTTTTATGAAGACCTGCATAATTTGTACAAGAACCAGAAATGTATGTCGTGAAAAATGGTGAATTATAGTTTTACTAATAATCTAATAAACTCCAGACTTGAGTCAGCACATTTCAGGAACGTTAACATTGGCACATCGAAGCCACACGTGAGAATAGACCTCTATTCAAAAGGGAACAAAATAGGAGGAGTTGCCGTCTCTGCAAGTGTACCAATTTCCCTTAAAGGAAAGAATTTACTGCCAGAGATAGCATTTTTTGCTTTAAGTATAATTTTTCAATGAGAAGGGGGCGCAAATATTTCCGTGAAAGAGTTATTTCCCTTGTGGATGTACCCATTCCTCTCAAGGGGACTGTAGACATTGGTATATATTCTGTCATCTTTTGGTCGATTGTTTACAATCGAGCCAAAATATACATACAATAAAATTTCCTTAAGGTTGTTGTCAACATGATTATCATTGACCAAGGTAATGGTTATTTAGTCAGATTGTCGTGTACAGACGGTTATCTGTAAAATCTGGACTGGGATATTAGCAAACAGTGCAGACGCAGAACACGCCTTTGATCAGGGTCTGCACTGTTTGCTTGAACATGAAGTTAAGGGTAATGAAACAGTCTTAAGTCCCCGTTCAGGACAATTTTCCCAGCCTACACTCAGAGATAATCGACCCACCAATGCTGTAAGTGCTTTGATTACAATAACAAGATAGATAACATGACTTCTTGTTTACTTTCATACACACCAATTACGAAAACATGCCTATTCAAATATAAACTGAAAATTTCACCAATAAAAACTTTACGTTTTCAAATAAAAATGCTGATATTTTTTCATATTTCTGCTAAAAACATAGATTGTGGGTACTCTTTAGAACTGCCTCGCTGAGGCAGTTCTAAAGAGTACCCACAATCTATGCTTTTGAGCAGAAATAAGAAAAATAATGTATACCTCTGTAAACCCCAGTTTTACTAAATAAAAGTGGGGTTTAAGGGGGTCAAAATTATATAGGCTTGTTTTCGTAATGAATCTCCTTGGTAGCAAATTTATTCCTTTTACAGTAGACCCCTTTTCTGAATGAAGACAAAACAATTTTGATAGAGTTACCCCTCCCCCTCCCCTTTCCCCTCCCCCATCCCAAGAAACACACACACACTAAAAGTCGAAAGTGTATCCATCAATTTTCCTTAAAATGTTGTAAGGAGAACATTACGGTATTATATGAGCCACGTCATGAAAAAAATGTGTTTTCGGGACCTATGCGAAAAATAAGGATCTAGATCAGCCGTTGGTCATACATTCTAAGAGCTTTCCTGTGAATCAGTATATTGATTCGGTAAGCGGATAGCGAAGGCGCTGATCAGCTGGCCCGGATGAGCAGGCTGATCTAGGCTCACATAATCTGTTACATGCACGTGATGAAAAGGACCTCATATCACTAGGCAAACACAATAGACCCATATCAGCCTGTATAGCCGTATTATCGGATCACGGCCGTCCCTGTTTGACACATTGATTTGAATTGGATTTTTACGGCCAAGCAAAGACTATTATGGTCATGTCGAGCCGGCCTCACTGGCCGGCTCGACATGACCATAACAGTCTTGTCTGTGCCGTAAATCTACTCACGCTATGCCTGCAAATAACAGGCTTAGTCCTGTAAGCGCTTTACAAGTACCCTGTGCACATACTGTTACTAGTAAGTGCCGACTGCCTTTCTTGAACCTGCCTTTATATTGTCTACAAAATGTCCTTTGATTGTGGAAGCCAAAATCAAGACCCTATCAGTCTGCATGGATGATTTCTACACATTGCACTTTCTTATATGTTTTATAGTTTGAAGAAAGACCAGCTGTGGACGGTATCATAATGGTAGCTGGCTGTGCTGTGGATTGCGATAATCCCGAAGAAAATGATGGCGATACGTTACCGACTACCGGTCAAACAGCAATCGGTCTTGTAAGGACTACACAGTCACTCCAAAGCACAGGTTCCAGTGCGACCACGAAGGAGTGGAGTGAATGGGATGAACATGGTGGTACCACGAAGGAATGGAGCGAATGGGTTAGAAACACGGAGGAATGGAGTGAGTGGGGTGGTAACACGGAGGAATGGAGTGAATGGGGTGGCAACACGGGAGAATGGAGTGAATGGGGTGGTAACACGGAGGAATGGAGTGAATGGGGTGATACGGCAGAAATGACAGAAGATCGTAGTACCACGGAGGAATGGAGTGAATGGGGTAATCCAGATGAATGGGATGATCCGGAGGGATGGAATGTATGGCATGATCCAAACTCCGGAAACCCAGATCTACGCAAGCGACGTAAGCGGTCGTCCCTCTTACGTAAGAAGTGTTGCTATGACAATTTCTGTAACCATGACAGCCCGTGTGGATCTCTTACTTGTTCTGCAGGGCTACTTTCACTTCAAATTTGGTTGCTTTGTGTGATTTTTATTTTCTGTATTTACCCCAAGTACTGAGACAGACCAGGTTGCGCGAACTATGTTTGTTTAAACAATACATCAAACATTTACATTTAACCCTTAGTCCTGTAGACCCCGGATATACTCTGCCTTTGCAAACAGTGTAGATCCAGATCAGTTGGCTTCAGAAGAAGCCAACTGATCTGGATCTGCACTGTTTGCCATTAAGTATGTGACCTTGTATCAAAAACCTGGAGTAAGTAATCTGATTGGCTGAATATTAGAAGCAGGTGTGGCATCTTAACTTATTCAGCATTACAAGTATTAAGTACATCGGCAGAATCATACAGGATTTGAAAACAAGCAAATGTTGCTTCTTTGAATCATCTCCTGCAACAAAGACACACTTGGAATGGAGTTTGTCTAACTTATAAACATTATTTCATGGATAATTCAATGGTCGATTTAATAATAAAGAAAGCAAAACAGAAAGAAAGAGAAAGAAATGGAGAAGTAAAAAAGAAAAGAAAGAGTGAAGAAAGAAAAAAAAAGAAGGCTGCGCATCGATAATTAATGATAATGGTAACAATCGGGATCAGTGTCGTGGAACATCAGTAGATGCAGTTGTTGATTACTGTAATATACCGTTTCTAAGTGAAAAAAAAAATCCAAAAATCCTAATCATTTGATGAAAATCGTTTGGTTTGTTGTATATATTTATGAACTGTCCTAAAAATGGTTTCATTACTGTCATATGATAATGAATCATCGCCGAACAAAAGAATAGCTTCTGATGGTTTAACATAATTGCTAACTGTGTGTAACGAAAGTTCCTTACGAATGACATTAAACCTTGGACATATAAAAAGAAAGTGAGAAGTACTTTCCACATTTCCATATTTCAACTAGGTTGACCCGAGGTTTATGATTACTGTCCTTTCGTCATCACTCGGAAAGACGTTTTTCGCTTGGCGTTTATTTCAATGAAAATATTTTGTTCTGATTTGATCATATCTGATCAAAACCCATTTGTGTTTTCAGTTACTGTGTTTGTTATCAAATATTTACTCTGAAATTAAGTTTACGGACAACCATTTGTCTGACCTATGCAATTTCTATAGTAAAGTGATTTGTTTGGAGTTTTTATCTTAAAAAATGTTTCTTTGCTGATTTTTAATATATTTCATGACAATATTGTTAAAATTTCAGAAATTTTGAACAAGTGGAACTGGTTAGAAACCTGCTTCCAGTTTACCTACCTATTTCTGCATAATTTACAGCCATTTTACTATGGGGAAAATAAAAATTTTATTTAAAAAAACAACAACAAAAAAAAAAACAACAAAAAAAAAAAAAAAAAAAAAACAACAAAAAAAACAACAACAAAAAACAATGAATAGAATATAATCTTTTGTGCATAGGTAGTCATAACAAAAGGTTTGCATTAAATCATGACAAAAGTTTGTGAATTTACTTCTTCTGTTAAAGCGCCAGGCTAAAAGCGACTTTCTGAAAGACGTCAAAAGCAGAGTAGGCCCAGCAAACACACAATATCGCAACAACGTCCTTTCAACATCGCTGCAACGACGTTTTTCACAGGGGAGACAAATTTTGTAACTTCCTGTTTGCTTCCCTGCTTACCAAGGCCGTTTTGAAAAGGAGGTCTACGCTAAAAGGAAAGAATTTAGGGGGAGCAAATTCTTTTCTTTTCGAGTAGACGCTATTTTGAGAAGGAATGAAAAATCATTTTGACAGTGTTACCGGCCCCTAAAAGTGTATCATTTGCCCTTTAACGTAATAATATATTTTATTACAGGGTGTTGCCATTTTGCATCATCACTCCTTGTTAGCATACTCAATCAAACGGAGTCCATTATTTTCTGTCCTTGGTTTGTTCTATATCCAATGCATACTTTTAATAAAATGTTAAATTTAACCCTAGTCTTGCTGAGCCCGAATATGCCCTGCCTTTGCAAACAGTGTAGATCAGGATAGGTTGGCTTCTGAAGACGCCATTTGATCTTGGTCTGCACTGTTTGTTATTAAGTATGTAAATTTGCATCAACAACTCAGATCAAGTAATCTGATTGGCTGAAAATTAGAAGTGGGCGTGGCATCTTAATTTATTCAGCATAACAAGGGTTAATATTATTTAAAATGTTTAACATTTTTTACATTTTTTTATACTTGCCTCATCACATATCTCTTCAAAGTAACATAAATAACCCTTAAATCTCTAAGCACAACTTCGGCTGACGGCATTTCAACTTTTTTCGTTTTCAGAGAGAATAAAGCTTGATATTTCGTGTCAATCGTCTTTCTCTTGAAAACAGCAAAATCAGTTTTAAAATCTGCTACACATTTGCTTAGCACTCCAATCTTTACAACTCTTTTGGCCGTGGTACGTAAGGATCGAGGCTACGTCATTATTTTTGTTCATCAGTGATAGCTGTAATTAATAGTAGCATTACGAAAACACGTCTATTCAAATATATTGTAAGTTTTACCACCAAAAAATGAAAACTCTCAGATGAAACATTCTGGTTTCTCATATTTCTTATCAAAAAAATAGCTTGTGGGTACTCGTTAGAACCGCCTCAATGAGGCGGTTCTAACGAGTACCCACAATCTATGTTTTTGAGCAGAAATAAGAAAATTAATGTATACCCCTGTAAACCCCAGTTTTACTGTATAAAATTAGAGTTTAAGGGGGTCAAAACTATATAGGCGTATTTTCGTGATGAGGTTGCTATGTTACTGTTCCAGTGGAGATGGATTCTTAGAGAGTTATGTCATGGCATCTTGTTTGGTCGATAATTTCATCCTTACACATTGTAAGGTAAGACTTGTTGCTGATGTCAAGAACTCGTCGTCAATTTTTCACACTCAGTGAATAGCTATAGAACCTACATGAAGGTTTGACGACAAGGCACTTCTTTTACAGAAAATTGAAATTGATCAAGACGCCGTTACCAAACTCATCAAGAGTCGATCTCCAATTTAATATTGCCACCTGACTGCGTGATGCTGCGAACATTTATTGCTGCTATAAATAATTGTACTCAGTATTTTTCCTGGGCGCATTCGTGACATAGACCGAATGTTTCCGTCTCATTGACTTAAATGAGGTACGAGACCCTCGTAACACGGAATGCCAAACGTTTGGTACGACTAAACACCCTAACGCACCCAAAGACAAACCTTGACAGACTTCAATACTATTGACATCATTCCAGGTGAACGATCCGCAGAAAAGTCGACCGATTCGACCGATTGAAAGGTTTACTTTTGAAGAATGCCCTATAATAACCTTGTGAGATCATCTGTTTGCTTGCCTAGTCAGTTAGCAAAATGGCCATAGCGCTTAAACGGTCGGGACTATATTGATAAGTTTCAAGTTGGCATACTGATAGAAACCGACCAGATCCAGCCAATGAAGTTGCCAAATAACAAACTAAGCCGAAGCGAAAAAATAAAAAAAAATGTTGTATGAAAATGGCCATAGCCCTTGAACCATGTGGGATAATTTAATAATTATACCGACAAGATCTAGCCAATGAATTTGTCAAATGTTTGATTTCATCGACCCGAGGCTGAGCCGAGGCGAACAATGACAGTTGATTTTTATCGACCCGAGGCTGAGCCGAGGCAAAAACTAAAAGTATTTAAATAACAACACCGCTTAAACGATTGATAATATATTGATAATTTTGCATATAACGCTTTAACTGCTATGAGCAATTTGATAATTTTTCACATATTGATGATATGAACAAGATTTTGCCCATGGACTTGCCAAGTCCCAGATTTTGATTCCAGTCTAAAACTGAAAGAAAAAGAGGTAAAAACTGAAAATGGTCATAGCACTCAAACTAAAAATGTGAAACGATGAAATGGCATCGAATATTGGTGAGAAAAAAATCTATTATAAAAGTTTTCCTTTTTTCACAACTTCCAAATGCTCAGTGCTGCCGGACAGTTATAGCATAACTCAGCGATTTTATACTAAAACGACGTTAAATGGAGATTGATCACAAGGAGTCTGCTTTTTGTAGCTCTTTGGAATCTTATAACATGCTACTGCATTATTTAACACCGCAAAAAAAAAAGAGATGAATTTCTAATGTTTTGTAAAAGCTGACTTTCAAGTTTAAAAAAAAAAAAAAACTAATAGCGTATGCACCAGTAAGACATGATCTTTTTTATTCCATGAATATTTTAACAGTAAAATAAAATGGTTTAAGAGATTTTGTTTTCTTTTCTTTATCAAAGGCAGAAATGATAACACCCAGGAAATGCCACACTGAAATAGTACAACCCTTCCAAGAACTCGAAAGAAGGGGGAAATGATATGTAACGCGGAAGGAAAATAGATAAACTAACAAATACAGTCGACTCTCGTTATCTCGAATTCCAAGAGACCCACTGAAGCACTTCGAGATATCCGTACTTCGACATATCAGAGTTGAGAGAGTGAGGAAAACAATAAATTGAACAACCACATTTAACAAATGAATATGTAATTTGACTCCTGAAGTTAGAAATGTATATATAAAATAATGTGGAAAAGAGGAGAAATTGCTCCTTAGGAGCACATTATTTTGTTACCTGTTGTCACAGTTTCATGTTAAAACAGGGACCAGATTTTCACTTCGAGATAAGCGGTAATTCGAAATAAGCGAGTTCGAGATAATGAGGTTCGACTGTAGTTTTCGCCATTTTTACAAGGGAGACAAAGTTTAGTGACTTCCAGTTTTATTTCCTGCACTCCTTCTGTAAAAAAGATCCTCTAAAAGGAAAGAATTTACTCCAAAAAGGGAGTAAATTCTTTCCTTCAAAGGTAGACCCTTTTTCTAGAACTGAGCAAAACATTTAGACAGAATTGTCTCCCATGAAAACCTACAGACAACCCTCTTTATACCGACCCCAGATACAACGACGAAATTCGTTATAATGACAATTTAACTGTCACGAAACCTTCGCTCAAGAGGTAACGATTAGTCACAAATTATCCAAGAAAATTGTATTTTTAAAAAAATACTTTAAAGAAACGTATGTTTTGGATACTTGTGAAAATCGCCTCAGTGAGGCGATTCTAACAAGTATCCAAAACATATGTTCTATGAGGAAATAAGAACAAAACAAGACCTTTCTTATATATCAATCTGCCTGTTAATTTTTCTCTACAACAGCAAATTAATTTTAATGGTAACGTCTTTGGGAACAAATACTGTCGTTGGAACGAGGGTTCACTGTACCAATTTCCTTAATGGGCACGCCAACGAAAATGGCTCTTCGAGACCTATGCAACCAGCGAAGGCTAACATCAGCCAACAGTTTCACTGTCATTCATTGACTGTTGCTCCGGACACAACAACTCTCTTATCTTAGTATGCGGATGTGCAGAATGACCCGACTCTGTGCATTTCGCATCCCAGTAAGCATTCTTTATAAATCTATAGCGGGCCGTTATCGGCCCGTCAGGGTAGCTGACGGGCTGATAACGGCCCGCTATAGATTTATAAAGAATGCTAGCTTGGATGTAATTGAAACCACCAAATCCAAATTGTTCCCAAAAGAAACAAATTGCATGAAATGTCAAACCCATTATTTTATGGGGGTGGGGGAGGGAGAGGGGGAGGAGGAGGGGAGTTTGGGTGGGGAATAATGAAAAATATCCTGACTGTCGTCTGTAGAATAGCCCAGAGAGTGCTAAAGATTAACGCTTTCCAAAGTCATGGTAGAACCGCGCCATGCGAAAATGTGTCTTCGAGCATATGCGGACGGCGAAAGCCCAGATCAATCTGCGCATCCGCACAGTCTGATAAAGACCTCCACTTTCCGCAAACAGAATCATTGCATGTCATTTTATGTATGGATGAAGAGCAAAGGCCCGGATAATACTTTGCGCATGTGCGGGGTGTCCTGTATCAACGCACTTTGCACATGTTCGAAGGCACTTTTTGTTTGACACGACCCAAAAGACAACTGTTATTACAACTCCAGTTTTTTTTTGTTTTCTCTGTTGCTTTTTCCAGAAGAAGCTCAATTTTAGAAATTATTCAGCAGAAAATCATACCTCAAGGCAGTATCTGTGTTTGTTGAACCTAGCTGTTTCGTTCCTTTAATTTTTACCACTCTCTAGGCCAGTTCAGCAGACGACAAATTGGAGGTATTTACCTAGGTTTTTCCCAGAAAACAACATTTGACATTTTATGCGTATGGTCTCCATTGCAATTTGCATGAGAAGGGGTCTACTCTATAAGGTAAGAATTTGCTCCCCGTGGGAGCAAATTCTTTCCTTATGGAGTAGACCATTTTCGATATGGGACAAAACAATTTTGACAGAGTTGCTTGCCATTCTCCAATTCCTGGATGAGTGTCCCTCAAGACTGTTAAAATGACGGGCCTCATCAGAACGGATGCGGATACTTTACGAAAACACGCTTATTCAAATATACTGAAAATTTTACCGGCAAAAATGAAAATTTTCAGATAAAACATTCTGATGGTTTTCATATTTCTGCTCAAAACATAGATTGTGGGTACTCGTTAGAACCGCCTCGACGAGGCGGTTCTAACGAGTACCTCAATCTATGTTTCTGAGCAGATATAAGAAAATAATGTATACACTGGAAACCCCAGTTTTACTATATGAAAGTGGGGTTTAAAGGGGTCAAAATTATATAGGCATGTTTTCGTGATGAATTTATTAAAAAGAGACACATAAAGCCGAGCGCAACGCAGAGCTACATTATGTGTAACTCTTTACCATACTTGTCATAAAATCTGAATCATATTATCACCTGGTGATGATTCTTAAACTGCTGGATGAATCGTTAGCAAACAGTATGGGTCTAGATCAAACGCGACATTATGCGCCGTCCGATATGGGTCTGCACTGTTTGCTCAGGTTTGTCTCTCCGAATTATAAAGGTAAATTGATAAATTGGCTGTTTCCTTTCCTGTCTGCAAAAATTTCAGAGCCAGAATTTCACCATCTAAGAACACAATCGGCTACTGTGTATGGCATTGCACAATTCAATAACTGCTAATTAAATGCAATAATTTGTGTTTAAATGCCATACAATCTCTTTAAAGACATAACTTAAGATCAAACTACATACCCTTTGTTTTAATACTATAATATTGCATCTTAAACGCTTAGCATGCTGGGTAAAATTTTCTCCAGACGACATTTTAAAATATTTTTCTTACTGTTTTCAAATAAAATGGGCTTTGACATTTCATGCCAACTGTCTCCTTAGGGAGACCGTTTGCATGAAATGTCAAAGCCTGTTTTCTTGACAAAATAATAGAAATACTATCAATTTGTCGTCTGCTGAATTTGCGCAGAGAATAGTGAAGGTTAAAGTATTATAATGTTCATTTAATAATAGTTGTTCAGACGTAATACATTCTCTTTAAATGTCATATTCATTAATTTTATTAAATGTGTTTATATCTATACTACTAAAATAAATAGATTGTCCGATTTGTTGAGATAACGGTTAAGATTACCAGCGATTCATTAGTATATTTCCCTTATTGATAATTCCGATTTGAAGTCTGTGGATTTGTGTTTGTTTGTTTTTTCTGATATTTTAATTTAAAGACAATACTTTTTTCAAATTTTTCAAAAATAAAACTGAATTTTTCTCGATTTTTTTTTTCCATTTATGAATTGATCGCGTCCACATTGGAAATATAACAGACTTTATCCGGACTTTTTACCTCTTTCTCAAAACCCGTTTTAAATTTTTCAAACATTATTTTTATTCTTTTTCAAACAATTTCCTGCCTACATCTATACAGTTTTGCCATCTTCGCGGGAGCTTTTGTATTTCCTCTGCAAACAGTGAAGTAGACCTACTTGTGAGGTACCAATTTACAACTGAAATCAAAGCCGCCCTGGTCTCACATTACGAAAACATACCTATATAATTTTGACCCCCTTAAACCCCACTTTTATATAGTAAAACTGGGGTTTGCAGGGATATACATTTTTTTTCTTATTTCTGCTCAAAACATAAATTGTGGGTACTCGTTAGAACCGCCTCGTCGAGGCGGTTCTAACGAGTATCCACAATCTATGTTCTGAGCAGAAACATGAAAATTTAATAGAATTTTTTATCTGAAAATTTTCATTTTTGGGGGTAAAATTTTCAGTTTATTTGAATAGGCATGTTTTCGTAATGTCTTTGTTTTTACCTAGTCCTTTTTGTCAGTTCTGGAAACAAATATAAATCGCAGGGTCAGAGTTTGGGCTGTACGGAGTGCGGGACAACAATTGCTACTTGAAGGAGTTGATTAGTTCTACTGTAGATGAGGCAGTATGAGAGGGGCATTGATTAAGTAAAAGTAGCACTTTTTTTTATGGCCAGCACTGGGCGCAACTTTTTCAGTTTTTTTTTTAGCTTTTGTTTCAAAATTACTTCTGAGTAGTATCAAGTAATCATAGTTCGACATTTTAGCATGAACTGGTTCTGCGTGAATCCCAAAAAAGCAACCAGCATAAACTTGCCAGCAGCTAAGTCAGCTTAAACTTCTTAAAGGGCGGAGAACCAACTCGTTTCCATTGCTTTGACTGAGTTTTTGTTTGAAGTTCAACAAAATGAACCCACTTTTCATCCCCAGTGACAAGAAGGGACGCCCAAATGTTTTTTTTTTTTTTTTTTTTTTTTTTTTTTGCTATGGTCACCCTGGATGCTGGTCTCCTGTCAGCTGTTTTGGCACCCACCTAGAATTTAGCTTGCTCAAACATTTTTTTTCCGTGTAAAATCTGATGTATGACGTTTTACCGAGTACTGATTAGCTGCCTCCTGCAATGTCACTGTGCGATCTTTGTTGATAAAAACCTCAACACCCGCCACCATTTTAGTGGACACTGCCTCAGCGGACCTCCCTGGTCTAGACTTGTCCCTCAATCGTCCTGTCCTCCCTAAACCGTTAAAACCAGCTATAAAAGGTAGCACGGGATATCCAAACTTTTGAATAAAAAAACTTTTCTGCAACCTTAGAAAAATGTGACAAGGTTTTTCAACCTCTAAAGTAGGAATTTAATTACAGATCTCTGTTCCTCTAGCTTAGAATCCATGGTGGCCCTAAACAAACTATCGATTAGAAAGAAGTTTATCTGTAAAGTTTAAATACTGAATGTGAAACAGCATAGATCCTGATGAGACGACTCATCTGGATCTACGCTGTTTGCAAAAGTCTATTGTTATCGCCCTTGGCAGAGTAAGAGTTAAAAATAAACTGACTGATTTATAGACGATAGTAGTTTTTGCTCATGAATAATATGTGTAAAAAGCTGTACGTGGTAAAGACAGGAGCATGAAAAGTCCAGATATTTTCCAACCGCCATTCGTACATTGCTGGGATGCAGACGATGAGCAGCTCCATCCAGCTGATGTCTGTAAATGAAGCTGCAATTCGAACGAAACAATGTACATAAAACGTAACAGCACACGAAATTCAGAATATATATATTTTTCGGTAAAATTTACTTACTGTCGTCTGTGGTACATTGATTGGGTACTTCGCCTATCACATAAAGGAACCTGAGTTCGAATCTCATAGGTGACTTTTTTGCAATTCAATAAACATTTTGTTGATTTGTTTCGTTTAGCGTTTCTTTCTTTTGTTTTCTTTTGGTCTTATTTTGATATTGTTTAACCCTGTTAGCAAAAGCAGTACCTCAGAACGATCCAGATCATACTATGGTCAAGCAAACACAACATATTATTTTGGGCAAGGACGTGAAATGCGTCCATGTTTTTTCTTGTTTGCTCGCAGTACAACACTTGCCACTCTACAAGCAACTTTTAGACACATCAACAGAGTAAAATGGACTCGTTTAAATTTTAAAAAACAAGTACTGTGGTAAGGAGGTCCAAGTACTTACTTTAAATATGACCCTCCGTGATTTACTTGCTTGATTTACTTGATTCCCCTGGGAGCAAATTCTTTGCTTTTAGACAAGCCCTCATTTTGAAAAGGATTCAAACACTAGGACAGTAATCATTGTCTACAACAGTTATATCCCTCTGGGAGCTAATTCTTTTCTTTAACCCTTGTCCTGCTGAATATATTAGGATGCCACGCCCACTTCCAATTTACAGCCAATCAGATTACTTGATCCAGATTGTTGCTATAAATTCACATACTTAATGTCAAATAGTGCAGATCCAGATCAGTTCAGAAGCCAACTGATTTGGATCTACACTGTTTGCAAAGGCAGGGTTTATCCGGGTGAATGCTGCTTTAATGCAAAGAAACACATTAAAACCAGTGAAATAATAAACACTTAACCTTTCATGGTTACAATTAATCAAAACCACATATTATTTCGATAATGGAAGCATTTTTGTTCCCATTGCAACGCAAAAGTTTTCAAATATTCGATATATTTGTTGCTATGGCAACATAAATTTCCGTGTTATGTTGATTTGGGTCATAAGTTTGTGTTTCAATATTTAACATCTATGAATTTACAAGTGGCTATGCTTTAGGTTTAAATTATTATTTTATTTGTACATGTATAACCTGACAAACAAGTACAGAGTTTTAGATCTGGAAAACAACAAAAGGAATTAAAAAAAAAGTCTATCGACTTTTGTAGCTCTTTATCCCGTATTTCAATAAGAATGAAGATATCAACAATGTGATTTGTTAGATCATTCTTAAAAACAATTTTTATTAACAAAATTCAATAAAAATCAGGTCAGAAATTAAGTAAGGTCACAAAGGAACAGAAAGTACACTGTTAGATATGAAAGTATAGTACAAAAAAAAAAATAATAATAATAATAATAATTATTATTGACAGTAAGATAGTTACTATCCTCAGAGGATAAGTTGACAGTGACGTCACTGATTTTTATAATGTTAGACCAAGATCCACCTTTTTAAATAGGTAAACGCCACTCGAATAGCTACCGTCAATGAATATTTTAAGGAGCGGTAAATGTAAATCCGCAATAGCTCAGTGGTGGTTTACCTAGACTACAAATCTGGACATTATGGGTTAGAATCCTAGTGTTTTATTATTATTTTTTTTATTTTATACTGCTTTAAGAATTGAATTTAAAAGAAAAATAGGTTAAGAAAATGTATTTTGAAATTATTGATTATGATACAGATTTAAAGCAGTTAAAAAGACAAGACGTAAATCGGTAAGTCTAGCTAGTTAACATTTTACTTTGAATAATTTCCACGTGCTGACAATCCGTGCACATATATTTGGAGACAAGAACGCTGGAAGCATGTCTTTTGTGCAAAAATGTACAAAATGCCATAATAATGTCCAATAATAATATAAAACATGTAACATACAAAAATGAAAGTAAAAAGTTCTTAAAAAAAAAAAATAAAATAAAATAAAAAAATAAAACTGCAATCATTTAAACGTTCGTCCAGAGCGATCTGCTCTACCAACTGCGTTATTACAGCATACTAAACTAAAACACATTTATAGCAATAAGATTGTATACTACATGAAATTATTTATAATGTTTTTCTTCCGATTATTCATGCAAAACCTGCTTTACCAAGGTAGGGTGGTAGATGCTGTGACGTCACTCAAATTATCCCCCGAGCACTATACTATAGACTTCAGTTGTCTGACTCTGTAATTGGAGTTTTGGAGTTGGCTTATGTTAATCGTTCCACTTATGTCAGTCGTTATGTCCAGTCTTAGGTAGAAACGTACTTTCTATCAGCTTTATTATATACATCAGGTACGGCGAATGCTTACAGTAACTAAGTGATACAATAATAAGAAATGAGCACTCCGCGGTATACAGTTTGTATGCAAAATAAATATTTTAGTAGGGTCGGTTGTATTTAAAATTTACAAAGAACTATTATGCCAAATTCAATGCCAGAAGGGCATTTCGGCTAGCTCACGGAATTCGACCGTTGTTATAACTGTACCAGCAAGTGATTTGGTCTTGTAATATAGGAGTAAACAGCACTGAAGATTTGTTTGTTTTCTTCTTGTATTAAGGTAAGGTTTCCACATTACGAAAACATGCCTATTCAAATATATTGAACATTTCACTACCAAAAAATGAAAAATTACTGACAAAACAAAATCTGATATTTTTCATTCTGCTCAAAACATAGATTGTGGGTACTCGTTAGAACCGCCTTATCAAGGTGGTTTTAACGAGTACCCACAATCTATGTTTTTAGCAGAAATAAGAAAAATAAAGTACTCCCTTGTAAACCCCAGTTTTACTATATAAAAATGGGGTTTAAGGGGGTCAAAATTATATAGGTATGTCTTCGTGATGATACAGTAGGGTTTTTGCAGTTGGAGTTGCTATTTCGGAGACAAATTCAATCACTTCGTGCCTACATATCTAAAATAGTAGACAATGCAACAAGTAATAGTTGGTCTCTTCAATATCTTCATACCTTAAAGGCCTGTCGATGATATTTGGAGAATACAAATGCTGATTCAGAGAACTACAGTTCATTCTGATTCTGGTGTTGTATATTTGTTCTTTCCTCCTGCAATCAAAATAATAAGTGGGTGTTTTGATATTATTTTCATTCATTTTGTTTTCAAAACTAGCTGTAGTTGTTGTATAACGCGTTTCTTGTAGCAGACGGTTCCATTCACGGATAACACTAGGGGGCGTGGGGGGGGGGGGGGGGGGGTGGGGGGGGAAGCAATTGTAATAGAGCTGAGTGTTTGCAAGTATTATTTGTGTGTCTTCTACATTACCCAAATTTTTATAAGAGGAAATATTACCGACAGAATCTGGAACTGAGACTGATAAGTAATTTTGATAAAGTCCATTTTGCATCTTATAGAATAATATTAATCCATACGTCTAGATGCAAGAGTTTCCCATCCTGTATCTTAAAGAACAGATTTAATCGAAACAAGATTGATGGCGCCGGTGGTTATCCGTGCGGCCTCGTAGTGGATTTTGTTTTAATTCATTTGTCTCATATTGGGTACAGTTGTCCCATACCGTATAAGCATACTCCAGTAAGGGACGTATAAAGAAGCAATAGATAGTTTCTAAAGGTTTCTTATCTAGTGAGAACTTCAGTTTCCGCATTATGTTTACTCGGAACCAGGCATTTGATTTAACAGCTTTAATGTGTTCATGCCAAGAGCACTCATGAGAAAAAGTCAGCCCTAAGTGTTTGTGGTTGTTAACCACGTAAATTGGTTGATTATTCATAAAAGCAGATATGTGACATGGTTCATTTGTTGTCTAATAAAAACAGAGATTCTGATTTTAAAGGTTTAAAAGTCACTAACCATCTACATGCCCATGAATGTATTTTGAGCCTATCAGCCGATTTATTTGGATTATCAATTATAAAGTAAAAAGTCGTGTCGTCTGCAAAAAGCCTAATGGTAGATTTTGTATTTTCCACAAAAGCATTTACAGTCGACTCTCGTTATCTCGACTCTGCTAATCTCGAACAACCGCTTATCTCGAAGTGAAAATTAAGTCCCTGTTTTTACATGGAACTTTAACAAGAAGTAACAAAACTATTGTGGAAAAGAAGGAGAAATTGCTCTTAACTCTTTTCTACAAAATTTACAAAACTGCTCTAACTTCAGGAGTCAAATTACATATTCATTAGTGAAATGTGGCTGTGCGATTCATTTTTTCCACGATTCTGCAAATCTAAATCTGATATGCTGAGGTACGGATATAACGAAATATTTCAGAGAGTCCCTTGGACTTCAAAATAACGAGAGTCGACTGTATATATACTAGGATAGTAGTGGTCCAAGTATCGATCCTTGAAGGACACCTGCTTTAAACTAAAGTAGACATCGTAGTGGCTCCCGGTCACACACACACACAATATATATATATATATATATATATATATATATATATATATATATATATATATATATATATATATATATATATATATATATATATATATATATATATATATATATATATATATATATATTGCCTAATTCAAAAACAGGTGTGAGGTTTTGTCAAAGTTGGCTTTTTCTTGAAAAAAAAAAAACAACTTCTTTTCATTTGTGCAGCAGACGTTTTAGTTTAAACAAATATATGGATTTTATAAGCTACATCTGATGTCTTTAGAAAAATAATAATGATGAAGAGCCAAAAAAAAAAAAAAACATTAAAAATTCCAGTTTTACTCATATTTAATCATGAGGTCTTATGACAATTTACCCAAAAATATAACTCTCTTTTGAGCTGTAACTATTAAGCTGACACTGTGACAGCATTTTAGAATGTTGTTTTAATTATATATTTACGGGAAGATGAAAGAATACTTATTTTTTTATATTAGTGACTGAACAGTTCTTTTTTATTTTCAAAAGATTGTCACATAGAACTTCAAGCTAAGGCCTGACTTCAACCAAAATATAAGGCTCTTTACATACAGCAAAAAGAATTTTGCTTCAACGAGTAAGTATGTTCATTACTTCAAGAATTTGTTCCAAACTTTAACAGTAAATTCACAGTATACCGTTTTGGTTGGGACCGTCGGAACCACTCGGTAGTATGAATGAGGTATTGCAATCCTTTGTGAAAGATGAATGCCTCTATGTAAATTACAAATGGTGAAAAATACTAAAATCTCTGTGTGCAGATTTATCACTCCTTCTTTCTCCAGGTGCTTTCATCAGATACAATGCATTATATACACTTAGACATCATTACAACAAAGTTTTCGACATTTCGAACAATTTAGTATTCAAATGGAATAGAAATGATAGATGGAGTATGGTACCGGTATATTTATGTCAATCTTAAACATTAATAGCGTCAAACACTAAATGAAATTCAAGCAGACAATATACTAACCAGTGACCACAGACTGTTATGGTTGGGACAAAATATGTAAATTTTTGCTATAAATTTGTTTTGATGTTGCTTTAGTGTAGTAAAATAATAATAAAAAATATTTGTATTGTTATGCAGCGGCTCAATTATTTTATTTCCATGTATGAGCCATCACGAAAACATGCCTATATAATTTTGACCCCCACAAACCCCACTTTTATACAGTAAAACTGGGATTTACAGGGGTATATATTATTTTTCTTATTTCTGCTCAAAAACATAGATTGTGGGTACTCGTTAGAACCGCCTCGCAGAGTTTTTTATCTGAAAATTTTCGGTTTTTGGGGGTGAAAGTTTCTATATATTTGAATAGGCGTGTTTTCGTAATGCCTGCGCATGATAAACAGTTGTGTCAAAATAAACAAATAGCAGTCCACATGGGTGAAAATAATTAGGTTTACAGAATCAACAGGGTCAAACAAACAAATAGATACTGTTTGTATTGGATTTTATGGCCTTTCAACACAGTGTAGTTTATTTTTAGCATCAGTTAACTTGCACTGTTCCTAGGCAGGTTTCCTGTGCAGTTCACAAGAAATTGGTGTTTATTCTTTCACCAATAACTGACAAGTGCCCTTCTTGAATCAGCAGAAGAGGCCGAATGGCCAATGCCCCACGAAAGAATGTACCAGACCTGGGTTTTGAACCTGCAACCTCATGCATATCAACCGGCGTATCCAACTGACCTAGCAGGCCCGGTGAATAAAATGATTTAAATAATGATCAGAATAGACAATTTCTTCGAGTATCTTACTTTGCTTCCAGCTTCCAGTTTGTGAAAATATTTATACAGATTGTGAGACATTGTTGCATTGAGTTCCTGCAATAGCAGTAGACCTAAAAGGAACTTTTGGAAATATATGTCTTGAAGCTTGATTATGACTGTATATTTGGGGCCCAAAGGTACCAGAAGGTGTTGAGTTAAAGACTACCTGTGTGAACCTTACTTGGTAAATTGGCAGGTGTGACGTGTCAGTCTGATCGGAGTAAACACTGAAGCTGGAGGATCTTGACATAAAAAATGACATGGAAAACCTGCTTTATTCCTTTGCAAGCAACAAATAAGCAAATCAGCTCGATCATCCGTGCAGTCTGATCAACACCTTTGTTGTTAACTGAGCATTTTTTTTTCACTACGAAAAAATATATTATAGCAACATTGGCTCCGATCATTTAGAATGTAATACAGCATTTTTTAGCCCAAAATTCAAGAAAAGCAAGCAGGCAGGTTTAAGTCTGCTCTGGTAGGAAATCCCCGCGGACCCTGAGAAGACGCCATATTTCGCGGCATCTGATCTGGTTGTACACTGTCTGTCTACCATAGTTTAGTTTATTATTGTGGGATCTTTGGTTTTGTTTATCTCTTTGTTCTTCTCCTTCTTGTGTTTGTCTTGTTTTAGGTATTTCAAAGCTGAAACATACTGTAAGATTCTCCGTTCCTGACTTTAATAAATGAAATACATTATTTGTACTTCGTTTCAAGAGTGTCCCCGCCATAACGGCGCATATACTCAATTATGAAGCAATGACATAAAATGTGATCCAGTTTAATCATTCTTAAATATTGGTGATATTGTTAGAAAATGTATTAATATTTGACATATTAAGAATATAAGCTATTTATCAGGCATAATAATATGAATTTCATCTAAATGTAATATTTTCTCTCTTCAAACTGTATTCAAAATACATTTTTATTTTCAAAACTAGTTTATTTGAATATAAACGCAACACATATTAAACTATTAAGTATAAAGATTACTAAAGCCATGAAATGAAACAGAACTTAGGTAAGTAAAGACTGAACACAGAATGAATCATTGCAAAGTAAATAAGAGAACTCAGGAACTGATACAATCGGATCCACATCAAGCCCCTAACACCCCTAATACCAAAGGGAAAGATAGACAAATACAATAAAGCAGCCACAATATGAACAGTCGGCAAGCAGGGCTGGCAACTCTTTTCCCTAACAGATGGAAACTCAAACTTACCAAAACTTAAATTAATATATAATCAACTTACATTATTATTAAAGGAAAAACAGAAAATGAAAAACTACATAGCAATTAACAAAAAGCACCACATTGAAAGTACCGTTTTGAAATGGTCAGTAATGATTTATGGGACCGGGGAGGGGCGGGGGCGGGGCGGGGGCGGGGGCGGCTAAAGCTAGCTTTACAGGATCCTGACGCTCGCCCTCAGCTTCCATAGTGGTAAAAACATATATTTTTGTTGGGTCCATGTAGAGGTCTTCTAACTCACCCATAAATCATTATGGGCAACAGATAAATCACAGATACAGACTATAATGACGTAAAGATGAGCTCAATAACATCAACGTGCTGAAACACTTGGAGATCCGTGGGTTGTCAAACAGCGCCACTTAAATACTGAAGCAAAAGAAAACCACCAGTTGAACCCCGGTGAGTCGATAAACAGACAAAATGTTCTGGCCCAGACCATCAAATGAATAGTTTTTAGGTCGGGGCAATCATACAGTCCGAGCCCCGACTCACCGGCATGCAATTAATTAGTTTTATCTCCGAAAATAAATATAGGATCGCGCTGACAAAGTTTAGATTATCGTCATACAATTTAGCTATTGAGCGGGGAAGACATCAAAATATTGAAAGAAGTGAAGGAATATGTAGACATTGTAATGGTAATTTTGTAAAAACCGAATATCATTTCCTGTTAGTATGCCTGTTTTACAGAGATTTACGTAGTAAATATCTGAAGTCATATTATTGTCACTGGCCAACCTTGAATAAATTCGATGATCTGATGTCTAAAACTAATAAAAAAGTAATATTGAATTTGGCAAAATTTATATATTTTGCTTTCAGGTTAAGGAACGACAATTATAATATTAAGAGTGACCGGTGACCTGTGACCTGGGACTTCTGGCTTTATCAGTAATAAAGCTGGGTACCAGAAGCCTCAGATCGCCGACTAGAGTAATATATTAATCTGTATTTAAGTATTTAATAAACAAATAATTAAATAAAATAAAATAGATAAATAAATAAATAATACGGAATAGCAATGACGCACGTTGTCTCAGAGGCATAAACTCAGTTACTTTACTTAAGGCAGGGATAGTCGAGGGATTTTACTTTAATTTCACTTACATGCTTCATGTCTTGACTCCCTCAGCCTTGAGGTAATTGCTACGGGTAAACAATCGTGTCCCGGGTACTTTGTGAGGACGAGAGCTTGCTGTAGATTTTGTCTGTATGCATTTATTAGACTGATTACAGTTGGGAACTAGTTTTCATACTAACACAATATAAGAGGGAATCGTAGCTGACCCACGTTGTCTCAAAGACAATAACTCAATTAACTTACTTAAGTCAGGGGTAGCCAAGGGATTCGCTTACATGCTTCATGTCTTGACTCCCCCGGACTTGAGATAAGTACTAAAGGTAAACACACTCTTTTCCCGTGTACTTCGGGAGGACGAGAGCTGGCTGCAGATATGTATCCGTACGTATTCACTTGCTAAGCTCCTTGTAAAACATGCTTGATTTGACAGTGGGTTTTGTTGTCCTGTAGGCTATAAGCAACGTTGCATTTACTTAATGCTGAATAAAATATTGTATTGTGTTGTATTGTATTGTATTGTATTGTAATTAAAGTGGTAAGCAAAGTGGTCAGCCTCGATTGGATTAACCGCTAAGCAAGCAAACCGTTTTATGACATCTATGGTACGCCCCTTTTGTTTATAACATATAACAATTTTACTAGAATGATCAGAAATTCAGGTTCCCATCAATTTTTATAAACTTATACACTAAGTCACCATAAAATTCAGGTTCCAATAGGCAGACATGTTTTTAGTCCGTTATCATATTTAGAGATCAGTTCGCAGTGTCGACGATAAAAACTTAGAAAACGCTCTCCTAAGTTTATGATACTGCATGAATCTGTGGTTTTCTTGTCTTATGGCTTCACATAACCATTTAGCCCTTCCTGCATATCAAGTCCCTTCTAAAAAGAGGTCTACTCCAAAAGGAAAGAATTATCTCCTCGAGATATAAATATCTGTTGAAGAATGATATTCTGATTCTGTTCTTGGAATGGCAACTCAAATTTCCGCAGAGGTTTTATTCACTTTTTTATAGAATAAGCCTTTTCTTTTAAAGAGAATATTCCTATTTTGGTTATTAACGTTTTTGTCATAAAATGATGGAATTACAGTATATATAGAGATTTATAAAGTTTAACATAGATGAAAATATAGATAGGTTACATAAACAACATATTAGGGAAAATGGATACACTTTCAGGGGAGGCAACTCTGCTAAATTGTTTTGCCCCCTTGCCCCCCTTTTGAAGAGCGGTCTTCTCTGAAAGGAAACCATTGGCTTCCTTCGGGGACCAGTTCTTTCCGTTTTCCTTGTCAGAAGGGACTTGATATGCAGGAACGCAGTCACAGAGTTGTCTCCCTTGTAAAAAATTGTGGAACATCTATCAAGCCTATCCATACCCCATAATACAAAATAAGAATATTTCTAATTTTCATCCGAGTTCGCCTAGAGAGTGCTTAAGCTAAACCCATTATGCCGAATGGCCTTTTCTTTCTTAATTCTTTGGACAGGTCCATTTCCGATATGAGGGGTGTCAAGTTAGTTTTTATTATTATCGTGTTTTGTAGAAATTTCTGAACTGAATGCAAAGAGTGTAAATCCTGATCAGTTGCCACGTTCTGCGGCGTCTGATCTGAGTCTACACTATTTGCCAATGTCCCTTTTATGGTACGTTAGGCTAAAATGGGTTACAATTAATACTGAACAGAAAAATGATTACGTATCCAGTGATTCAGTTACCGAAAAGCAGAAGTCCTGGACCGGGGCGGTTGCACCTGCTATTCTGGGTTTTCATCGTTCACTAATCACTATTAATAATGGCTCTTTTCTAATGATTCTGGGCCCACACACGTCTGAAAAAAAAAAAAAACAACAACATATGGCAGGAAATATCTACTTGTAAACTTTTATATATCCAAGTTAACTTTTGTTTCTTCTGCTCATCTCGAAGATCATATAAACTGGGTTACAACATTTTCCACAAGATTGCATAATTTATGCGCCCAGCGAAGATTCAAACCAGCCTGTGCATCCGCGCAGTCTGAACAAGGTCTTTGCAGGGACTCCGTACCAAAGTGTCTGTAGGAGGAAAGTGAACACTCTGATCTGAGTCTGCGCTGGCGCATATGCAATCTTGTAGGAAATGCTGTGTCCGGGCTCGTATTTAAATTTATTGTCATCTCGAAAACACGCCTATATAATTTTGAACCTCTTAAACCCCACTTTTACATAGTAAAACTGGGGTTTACAGGGGTATACATTATATTTCTTATTTTGCTAAAAACATAGATTGTGGTACTCGTTAGAACCGCCTCGTCGAGGCGGTTCTAACGAGTACCCACAATTTATGTTTTGAGCAGAATTATGATAAATATCGAGAGTTTTTTTTATCTGAAATTATTCCCTGTTTGGTTGTAAAATGTTCAATATATTTGAATAGGCGTGTTTTCGTAATGAAATTGTACGTGCTCCAGTTCGCCTGTAATTGATAAAACACTCGGGTATGCTATCTTGTATCACGATTTTTTATGAAGAGAATCATTTGTGGTGTTGGAATACTGTTTTCTTTTACGGATAAGTAAGTCCAAGCAAACATGTAGTGCAAGGCCAGACGGTTACACATGTACACAGACAGCGAAAAAGCAGTCTGATCTGTATCTGCACTGTTTACCATTCAACCAGCACCGTATATGTATATCAAGAGGAAGGGAAATGGACTCACGGGACTGAATTTCAGAATATATAATTATGATAAAGGGGTTACGTTTGTCTGAAAATTAACGGTAATATACGGTAACTCAAAGTTTACGGAGAGGTTAATGTATTTTGCGAAACGGATCGTCGCAAATATATACATATATATAAAAACTTTACAATAAAATGTATTTCCAAGTAAAAAGGTTCCCTCGAGCGTACCACATTAGACACACAACGTCGTAACGGCGTCGCCGCAACGGCATAAGTGCCGTTGCGGCAATGTCGACAGGACGTTGTTGCAACTTTATTGATTAGGCGAGCAAAGAATTCCAAAATCAGCCTCTTCATCTGCAATGTCTGACGAGCTTCACAATTTGTTGACTCGGTCACAAGATACTATAGAAAGCATTATCATGGTACCATTTTGATCAGTTCCAGCACTTGTCGGCCATTTGTCATGTACGATAATCCACAGATACTAAACAAAAACATTTTTATTGTACAGACCAAATTTTTTACCCTTTATATCCAGAAAATCGAAGGCTGTGCGGAGTCCTGTGCAGATCAGCCTATAAGAGCAGTTTGGTTTGGTTCTGCACTGCTTACCATTCAGCACTTTTACAATGTAAGACACATCAGCAGACTAGCATACGATGTTCAAATTTTAGCCCAGTAAACTCATGCCGTCGTACAAATGTCGCTCCGACGTTGCCGCGACGCCATGACATTGCGGTGATGTCAGAGCGACGTTGTTACGACGTTGTGTTAGGTGTTGCAACAAAGTCGCTTCGACGTCGCCGCGACGTCATCATCGCCGCGACGTCATGATGACGTCGCGGTGACGTCGACGCGACGTTGTTACATTTTTTATATTAGCTGGGAGGATACACAAGGCGTCCAAATATTAACCGCACTTTTAATCCTCGAGTAAACAAAGTATTTGTCCAGATTTGAGCAGCAATTTCAGAAAACGTACCTTCGAACACCTGCGATCATCAAAGACTCGAATCAACCTGCGCATCCGCGCAGTCTGATCAGAGTCTTCCTAGTCCGCACGAAGAAACTTTGCATCCTTGGTTATCCAGAAAGTGCCGAGTGAAGATTCTAATCAGACTTCGCGAGTGCACGGGCTGATGGGAGCACATGTCCGAAGGTACGTTTGCTGTCGTTGCGGTTAATTTCGTTCCAAATTGTATACAACGTTGAAGCAATGTAGTATCAACGTCAATTCAATATCTTGTCGTTGCATTGATGAATAGAATAGCTGCATCACACGTTTTATTTTATTTATTTTTTTTTTTTTGTTTTGTTTTGTGCATGTACATACCGTGTTCGACCTAATTACCGCACATAGCCTTAGAAGCGCACAGTCAAAGCAATTTCGTAGATCTAAAATTACAGCTCGTGTACTTTTATCTGCTTCTTTATAAAAGCATATGTTGTAAGTACTCATTTGAGTAATGAGTACTTACAACATATGCTTTTATAAAGAAGTAGATAAAAATCGAGGCAATGAATGAGTACCAACAACATATACTTTTAAAAGAAAATCAGAAGAAAAAAAATCGCAAAAGTATCATTCAATAACTGTCTCATGAAGTCAGCTTCTTTTTTTACTTTACAGGTCTTAACAGGTGGATAGTTTACTTCAAGCTTTTCTAGAAATTTTGAAAATCCTAAGCGAATGGTGCGGTAATTAGATCAAATATGGTAGTCGCATTTAGTAGGGCACATAAGATGACGGTATTTCGCGAAACCAAGAATGATGCTAACGTCAAGAAAAAAAAATAAACAAATAAATAAATAAATAAATGCTTATTTCGAGGCGGCAACGGTATATCAGCCTTTCGACATCACTAGGAAAGATGTTTCTTGCTTGGCGTTTTATTTAAAATGAAAACATTTTGCTCTGATTAGTCTTATCAGAAACCATTGGTCTTTTCTGTTTCTGTGCTTCGTTCTCAAATATTAGTCCTAAAATTAAATATACGGCCTAAAATTGGTCTGGCCTATGCAATTTCTAAAGTTAAAGTGATTTTTTTTTTAATTTTTGTCGAATAAAATATTTTTACTTTTCTTTCCTGAATTTGAATTATTTGTGTTTCACAACAATACTGTAAAAATTTCAGAAGAATTAAACAAGCGAAACTTATTGAAAAATCTGCCTCTAAGTTACCTACCCTACAGATTTCTGCATAACTAATTGCATTCATTTTTATTCGATGTTTAAAAAACAACAATGACTAGAATGAAACTTGTTTGTGCATAGGTAGTTACGACAACAGGTTTTGCACTATATCATGACAAACACTTGCAAATTTACTTCTTCTGTATCATTACGAAAACACGCCTATTCAAATATACTGAAAATTTTACCACCAAAAAATGAAAATTTTCAGATGAAAAATTCTGATATTTTTCATATTTCTGCTCAAAACATAGATTATAGGTACTTGTTAGAACCGCCTCAGTGAGGCGGTTCTAACGAGTACCCACAATCTATGTTTTGAGCAGAAATAAGAAAAATAATGTATACCCCTATAAACCCAAGTTTTACTATATAAAAGTGGGGTTTCAGGGGTCAAAATTGTATAGGTATGTTTTCGTGATGAAAGCGCAAAAAAAAAAAAAAAAAAAAAAAGAAGACTTCCTGAAAGATGTCAAAGCACAGTTACGTTATGTCAACAAACTACAGCACGTGAATCTGTTCATTCGACCACGGCTTCAAACAAATATACACATGGGTCTTTATGCAACAATTGATGGAAACCACATGTTTTGTTGTTTAATTGTTGTTGTTTTTTTCGTTCATTAATATTTGCGGGGTCCGCGGAAGATGTTTGAACACGAGGCCACCAGCGAATGTTCAAATATCTTTTGAGGGACCCGGCAAATGTTTACGCAATTTCTCGCATTTATGTGTGATTCAATTTAAAGCCAAAAATCATAAAAGTAGTCGCACTCATTACGTTGTAGTCAATCGTTCGCGAAAACAGGAATGGCGCTGTCAACAAATGTAAGGATCAAACGCTTATTCCAGGGTGGCAGCTGTCACGTAATTAAGCTACAGTTCGTTTTCAGGATTTTAAGCATAAAAAATATATATTCAAACAGCATGTGAATCTGTCCATACGACCACGGCGTCAACAGGTATATGCATGGGTATTTATGCAAGAACGTTGTTCATAAACTGTATGTGCCCATAGAGAGCTTCCTACTTTGTATCGAACGAAATACTAAGCAGATATAACACAGTTGGCCACATAAATGGACCATTAAATTACTGCTGATTAACCCTAGTCCTGCTGAACCCGGATATGTCTTGCCTTTGCAAACAGTGTAGATCCTGATCAGTTGGCTTCTGATCTGGATCTGCACTGTTTGCCATTAAGTATGTGAATTTATATCAACAATCTGGATAAAGTAATCTGATTGGCTGAAAATTAGAAATGGGTGTGACATCTTAGTTTATTCAGCAGGACAAGGGTTAACAAACAGTATCAGGCAATGAGAGATAGCAGCAGGTTTTCTATTATCTCCCTTGACAGGTAAAGTCCAAGGTAGATCAAATACTAACCAGGTCCTTCTAATTGGAATCCTCTGCTTTTGGGTGCATTCCACAGTTTCGCACTTTTGAACCTGGCAAAAATGTCAATAACTAGGGGTAGGGCTAGAAACCAGTCTGAAAATACTTTTTGCTGCACATTTTGACCAAAACTGAAGTTTTATGCTTGTCAGTTATTGTTAACACTGATAAAAAAGACTTTTCTTGAGGTCACATGACCTTTTTATAAAACAGTGTAGGTAAAATACGAAACTGTTGAACTCTGTCTGGTACCCGGTTTTACCTTGTCAAAAATTGTAGCATGCTTTTCTGTGGATTTTATCTTAAAAACGAGGTGGCTTACAGGTATTGATTTCTGGATAAAAGTAATATTCTGTAGGCGCTCTGTCAAATTTCCAACTGTTTCAGACCAGTGCATTGTCCTGGAGTTGATGATAATCGTTCGAAAACTGCACTTTTTGCATAAATTTGGCCGCAGTCGGAGGGGGGTGGGGTATTGTTTACATTAGTGCAACAGCATGTTTTGGTACATTGCAGTTATTTTTATGATGCTTAAATTATTATTTGGTATGTTTGCAACTTATTGATACAGTACCTAATGGACAGGTACTGTTATATTTGCTGTGATTGCATTTTATGTATGTGAGGGCTGTGAACAGATAGAAATGCAAGTCAAAACTGTGGAGTGCACCCTTTATCATAGGTCATCAGTGGAATTAAACAAATTGTTAACTTTACATGTATAACACTATAATGCAATTAACCCTTAAAGCGCCAATCACAACAATTGTCGTCTGCTTTGTCTTCTGCCGGTTACTTTAAAAATCATTGTTGCAAACAGTGTGGACCCAGATCAGACTGGTCCTTTACACTGACACTGTTTGCCTATATGCAAAATGTAAGTTTGAAAAGTTTGCAAGAAGATGCAGCAGACGACATAAGCAGACGACATTTTCAGATGCAGCTTTTCTTGGCGTTTTAAGGGTTAAGGAAAATGGATGGACTTTTAAGGGAGACAACTCTGTCAGAGTGGTTTGCCTCACTTCTGAAAAGGGATCTACTCTAAAAGAGAGTAAATCTTTTCGTCTTTAAACAGACGTCTATATCAGAAGAAGATTGTTGCGAAGGAAAGCGAACAGGAAATTAGAAAATTTGTGTACCTTGTTAAAGTTGTAGAAAATCTAAGCGTTTCCAGTCCTCTTAGTTTAGAGGTTTCCTTTTCGCCATGAGTTTGTTTGTGTATTTATTTATTTTTATATTTATTTATTTATTTATTTTTACTTTTCTTGATTAGGTTATGGTTAAGTTTATATAAGTTAGAGTAAGAAGTTTAAGTTTCGAGAATGTTCCTTATGATATACGCGCAAAGCGAAAACTCTGATCAGATTGCGCGACCAGATTCATCGCTTGGCGTTCTGTGCATAGCTAAGGACCACATTTTCTTCGAGCGGATAGCGACGACATGTCATATTGCGCATAAGCACAGGCTGATCCGATTTTTAACAGCGCACATGTGATATGGCACATACATCATCTCGTATATTTTTATTAACTATACTTACTCCAAACCTGGCGGGCACATGACGTTTATACAACGTCGAATCAACGTCGATGGAACGTCATGACGTTGCATCGATGTTGATGCGACGCTGCGTGCTGGGAAAGTGTCAGCTACTGAAATAGTGTGAAACAAAACAAATTCCTCTATAGTGTAGTTTTCCTTCAAATTAAGATCGGAAGCCAATAACTGGCACCATTGTCGTCATTGTTGTCATTTGACTGTAAGAGTTTTGTCCCATCAGCTAAATTCTTACCCAGAGTCGCAGTGTTGTGAAATAGGACCTCTGGATTCCAAACGTACCCTAAAGATGTCACTTACTGAAATTCCTCTATACTCAGCCTCTATACAGAGTGTGAATTGCCTTCAATGTTTCATTGTCTCGGAAGCCAATCACTGGCACTATTGTCTTTATTGTTTACGTTTGACTGTAAGAGTTTTGTCCAGAGTTTTGTCCCATCAGCTAAACTCTTATCCAGAACCACAGGATTCCAAACTAAACCTGAAGATGTCACTTTCTGAAATTTCTCTATACAGAGTGCGGATAACTGGCACTATTGTCTTTATTGCTGTTATTTAACTGTAAGAGTTTGCTGTCAATTTCTGGCGAAAGAATGTGCACAGGTACTAGCTAACCGCTTAGCGGAGTAAGCCTGACCGGCTCGACATGACCTTAATAGTGTTGAATGGGTCATTAATCTCCAAGCCAACCGACCAATTCATAAAAGGGACATTGACAAACAGTGTAGACCCAGATCAGACGGAACACGACATCTGATCAATGTCTACACTCTTTGCATTAAATATAGGAATTTCTGTTATAAGTGAAAATAATAATAACACACCAGATTTCCCTTTAAATTAAAAATGGAACTGTCCAAGTTATGAAGTAAAAAATCCGCTAGGAGTTAACCCATTTATGCCGAGTGGACTCTTCTATCTTATCTCTTTGGACAGGTCCATTTCATAATAGGGGGTGTCTGATTAGTTTTTATTATCATCATGTTTTTCAGAAATTTCTGAACTTAATGCAAACAGTTTAGGCCCTGATCAGACGCCACGTTCTGTGGCGTCTAATCTGGGTCTCTACTGTTTGCCAGTGTCCCTTTTATGGGACGCTAGGCTTAAATGGGTAATGGATTAAAAGACAATATCTCTACAGACCAGTGGTATTTACAGAGATACTGGTGATTACTGTACAGGGGACAATAACAATCCCAGCTTTCACAAAAAGCCTTATCTACGCTTAGCACACAATAAAATAAGTGGAATAGCGTTGAGTTCTTTACATGCAAATCTTAGCTAAATTCATTATGCAAAATGTGACTTCTAAGGGTCTAAACGAGACTTCGTCCCTTTGGCCTCTTCAAGAATGAACTTCACATCAAAAATGATTACCGCTATTTTCACTTCGTCTTTTAGGCTTACCTCATCAAAACCAAAATAAGTATTAAAGATATCATCACGAAAACATGCCTATATAATTTTGACCCCCTTAAACCCCAATTTTATATAGTAAAACTGGGGTTTACAGGGGTATGTATTATTTTTCTTATTTCTGCTCAAAAACATAAATTGTGGAACTCGTTAGAACCGTCTCGTCGGGGCGGTTCTAACGAGTACCCACAATCTATGTTTTGAGTAGAAATATGAAAAATTTTAGATTTTTTTATCTGAAAATTTTCAATTTATGGTCGTAAAATTTTCAGTATATTTGAATAGGCATGTTTGCGTAATGCATGCCATGCTGTCCCGGGAATGCTATAAATATCGATTAGCAGTACCAATGCATCCACCCACTTCAAAAGTGAAACTCTCAAAATTAATGTATATCCCATAATATTTGATAAAGTGCTGCAATGGTGGCCTTTTAGAATATATACATAAAGTGTTGTGTACCGAAACAATGCATGTGAATGATGGAAGGTTTCCAATAATAGTATTCTATAGTTTGTTCTGTTCGGTGCTCAGCTAGTTCCGGGTTTTGGTTGTAGACAACAAGCATAAGGTCCATGATGCATTATGGATCAACAACTGCCCTACCCTATTATGTAGACTACGCCCACGTGCGTAGACATTGAACGGTTCACCTTCGCTAGTTTACATATCCACAGTATAGGACCGTACAGTCGGATAACCTTTTTGTCGCTGATCTGTATAGTGGAAAACTCTTTGTCGCTATATCGGGTAAGTTTTGGCACTGTTTATTTTTGAGTTTTAAAAACAGCTGTTGTCGGAGTTTCAGCTAAATAATGATACTTTGATATGCATTAATACCGTTGCTTCGGATAGGCCACTTTGATTTTATAAAAAAAAAATGTTATGTTATGCTTTATTTTTGCCAGAGTTTTGAGAAAATCACTGATATACTTTCGATTTCACAACGTGCACTGTTACTTGTTTCAACAATATGCAATCACTTTTGTATAATACGACTGAGTTTTCATTCTAATTCTGTCTCGAACATTTAAGCTAAATATTCAATGAATGTGCGGTCTATCATGTACCAGTAGCATCAATTAATTTGACAAAAACGACAGAGATATCAGAACAATGTCTGTATCGTGTGTCGTAAAACCTGATTTTAGTACTGTATGGTGTGTGTCCATTTAAGTGTATAGTGTGTCGTAGCGACCCGTGGACCCATTAGTACTAGTAACTGGTTATAGGTCATTATCATTATTGACTTCTAACTTACGTCTTGAAAATTTTCTACGCTGCCTTCTCCCTATTCATTTGGATACAATTTGCATCAATTTTATTCAAAACCCAAAGCCTTATATTTAGCTGCTAGGGGTGTGGTTCACATCCAAGTCATACCGATTTCTCCTTTTTTTATTTAGTTCAGTAATTGCAGATAGCACGCACGCACGGTTCGTGTTTTGCACTCTCAACAGTTTGTCACACACGTATGCACGAACATAAATACACGCTGACCTGTTCATGCAGCTGTCAGGATTTACACCGGTTTCTCCGCTTGCTGCTTCTTGTGCAGGTTCATTGCAAGTTTTTTTATATGGTTGCATTCACTTATAGAAAAGTATTTTACCAATATAAATATGCTACCATGTATATTTATTAAAGAAATAGATCAGCTATGACGGTGATTTGTTGAGTAATATATCACTGTTTGGTGGTCAGTTATAAAGTATATCAAATCATGAGCGCGTAGCGCGAGTGATTTATCTTTTTACAACTGGCCGACAAACTGTGATATATTACTTAACAAATCACGTACCATAGCTGATATACTTCGATTTTTAACACATTAGTCTCCAAAGTATCCGCCATTATTAGAATGAATCCCGCCCATTTTTTTTTACCGTAACACAAGGCATTACCTATTTTTCAAAGTATCTTGTGAGCTAAAACGACTCTACACAGTTTAATGTCAAGACTTCGGCAAGCGACGTCAGAAAAATTCTTAAAGACGTCACAAAACGGGAGCTCATCACGTCACCCCCTTCCGCCCAGTCATTTGTCACTCAATATATCACTACAATTTACCATTTGCTATAAAGGCGATAAGTGCTAGAATATCTTAAAATTTACTGTTTCCGTCCTTATTTCAGACGCGACGAATGAGTCCTTTGTAGTGGGTGCCCTCGACGAGAGTTTTGAAATCGTGCATTGTTAATACGAGTGCACGATCTGCAATTACAACTCCAGAATCAAGCAGAATCTAAAACGCCATGAAAAGGTGCATCTGAAGGACAACGGGAATCCACCTTAAGTTGTCGATAATCATATAAGCATCCTGTGTGATCAGTGTGCGAGACCATTCAAAACAAAACATGGTCTCCGGCTCCATGTGAAAACCAAACACCTCTGAAAGTCTTCAGATTCAAATGCTCTGTGTATGAACAAGGCTTCAACATACTTTCAGCTTTCCATGGACATTTGGCTTCACATCACAAGGAGCTGAAAGAAAAGTGTGTGGGACAGAGTGTGTGGCAGAGTTTCAATACAAGCAAAACCTGAAAGATCACAAGAGGATGGTGCATACCAACAGTGAAGACGAAACACAAATGTGAAGAGTGTCAGCAGGAATTCAGTTGTCGTGATACCCTTCTTCAACACAACCGCGGCAAACATGGGGGCAAGAAGAAGGGTATCACGACAACTGAATTCCCTTGCCCCATGTTTGCCGCGGTTGTGTTGAAGAAGGGTATCACGACAACTGAATTCCCTTTCCCCCATGTTTGCCGCGGTTGAAGAAGGCTATCACGACAACTGAATTCCCCTTACCCCATGTTTGCCGCGGTTGTGTTGAAGAAGGGTATCATGACAACCAAAATTTCCTTGCCCCCATGTTTGCCGCGGTTGTGTTGAAGAAGGGTATCACGCCAACTGAAATCCTGCTAACACTCTTCACATTGTCTGCAAGAAATGTAACAAGACTTATAGGTGGAGAAGCAGTCTGGCATACCATGCCGCGACAACGGGACATACTTCATAATCATCATATAACCATGCCAGTTTCCATCGTGTGTTCATTTTGGTTTAACACACTACGTTTGGCAATATAGATCCAAGGGAATGATAAAAAATTAACTCCCTTTCGCAAAAAAAGTATCTGATTTGTCTAAAGTTACATATTGGGTGCAACTCCCAGTGGCATCAGATACAATAGCAATGGTTACAGTACATACTTCTGCTGTCACAGGGGATTGTATCCAATATGTATTTTAAATCAATCAAAACCTTATATCTGCAGCCAGTTTTTGGACGCCTACCAAACGAATGAATGCTAAACCATCGGTTAAGAACGTGAAACAATTAGAGCGACATCGGTTAAGCATTCGATGACTCAAAAAGGGTACATGTAAACAAACTTTGCATTTTTTGTGTTTCATGAGCGATATAAATGTTTTGAGGAATATTTGAGAAATCGCCATGGTAAGGGTCGAAAATGAGTGGTTACGCATTAGAGCTGTAAGTTTTTTTTTAAATTTATTTAGATTTAATGCGTAACCACCCATTTTCGACCCTTATTGTGGCGATTTCTCAACAATGCTGCATTGACAAACAAAATATCCATAACACAAATAATCATATGTGTCTATCGTGTGTGCGTGATGATATGCTGAACTTCTAGCAAAGCGCAAAATTAGATAAAGGACAATAAACACCACGAATTTCCACGTGTTTTCTATGGCTTTCGGTACACCTTCAACACGCGAAAAATAATTCAACCAATATGCGTGAAGTAGGTAGTCTGAGATTTACTCCACAGACGCCGATATCAATAGGCTATTGAATGTAATTCCCCGTTTTTTAAATATTTTCCTCAAAACATTTATATCGCTCATAAAACACAGAAAGTGCAAAGTTTGTTTACCTTTTCTGCATTAGCATCATTCCATTGGGTTTTGGTCGCTTTTCACAGTGTGTCATTTAGAGCAGTCAAGTCAAATATTGATATTGTATTGACTTCATTTAGAATGACAGAAGTCGTGGTGGTTCAGAATTTATCAGGGTTTAAAAATGAGAGAGTTATATTTTTTCGTTCAACCTCCTTTTATAGATTGACTGTTTTATTTCGATTTGTTTTTGAAGTATTATTGATTATTTTTTTTTAATTTCGAAAGTGTTATACAAAATAAATGTTCTGTCCAAATGTCTTTGTTAATTATGTATCACACAATAACTAAGTTCACTCACTTATGCAAATTTTTGGGGGAATTTTCATGGCTCAAAAATTCATAATTTTAGATAACTTTTGCCGACATTTTCCACAGTCTTTGCCCAATTGTGGCCAAGACAACTTACCTTGTCAAAAACATTAAAGATCCAGAAGACACTCCCTTTGTTTAGCTCTCCTGAGCCTTTAGGCTCACAAGGTGCGCTTATAGCATAGGCATCGGTCCGTCGTCCGTCCGGCCGTCTGTCTGTCAACATATTCAAACATTTTTTTTCAGCCGCTGGTCCAAGTGAAGTCAAATTTCATGTTGAAGCTCCATAGGCATGGGAAACCATAATTCCTTCAGAGGATCTTGCTCATATGACCATGATGACTGCCATGACTATACATGGTAAAAACCTTTAAAAAATCTTCTTCGAAACCATTGGGCCGATTGCCTTGAAACTTGGTATGTAGCGTTATCGGCTTGACTACTTCTGAATTCATTCCAGTGATGACCCTGACCTATTTTAACATCCTTCTATTTCTTTCAGACGACCCTGGCTTGGCCATGACCTATGTTTTTGGGCGAAAGAACCTGAATGTCATGTGAAATATGGCCAAGATAGCTATTGATGACTGCTTTTGAAAGTCTTCTTGGTCCTCAGGAGAGCGATCAGGACTTTATGGTCCTCTAGTTTATTTAGTCAGAGCCTATTTGTCATAAAATGTCTTTTAATGCGTAAATTGACATTGTTCGACGATTTTCCGACGGTGTACTTACTTCTTATGGTGATGAATAAAGCCGTATGGGTTTGTATAAAGAAAACCAAACTCAGTGTTTTTGATAACATTACGAAAACATGCCTATTCAAATAAACTGAAAATTATATCACAAAAAAAAGAGAGAAAATTTTCAGATAAAAGACTGATAATTTTCATATTTCTACTCAAAACATAGATTGTGGGTATTCGTTAGAACCGCCTCGGCGAGGCGATTCTAACGAGTATCCACAATCTATGTTTTTGAGCAGAAATAAGAAAAATAATGTATACCCCTGTAAACCCCATTTTCACTATATAAAAGTGGGTTTAAGGGGGTCAAAATTATACAGGCATATTTTCGTGATGAAAAATAAGGAAAATAATGCACAGACCTATACCTCAATATATAAAGCGGAGTTTAGAAGGTTATACATGTCATGGGCCAGTTTATGTGATATTTATAGCATATGTACAACTGAAGTGTAGTTGTAATTTATCTATATACTAAGACAATGACGTCGCAATGAAGATGCAGCTAGAATCGAATCAAAATATTATAATCGCTGTTTTGTTTTGGTGGCCGCTTGGTCATTACGTTAACATGCCTATGCAATTTTTATTTTATTTTTTTCAGGTCATACACAATGTCAATTTTCAGCAAAAATGATTTAATTATCTTCCAGCTGCTCCAAACATAGATTTTCGGTACTCATTCGATTTGCCTCGCTCCGGTGGTTCGTGAGTACCCACAATCTATATTTTCGAGCAGAAATAAGAAAGTTAAAGTTTACCCCTGTAAACTCTATTTTTTCTCCGTATAAACAATGTACTCACAAACGAGTACTCACAATCCATGATAAGAAGAAAAGTAAGGAAACTATCTTCGTTAGATAAAACCATACATTACGAAAACACGCCTATTCAAATATATAGAAAATTTCACCTCCAAAAACTGAAAAATTTTCAGATTAAAAAAACATATTCTTCATATTTCTGCTCAAAACATTTTTCATATTTCTGCTCAAAACATAGATTGTAGGTACTCGTTAGAACCGCATCGGCGAGGCGGTTCTACCGAGTACCCACTCTCTATGTTTCTGAGCATAGATAAAAAAAATAATGCATACCCCTGGAAACCCCAGTTTTACTATATAAAAGTGGGGTTTAAAGGGGTCAAAATTATATAGGCATATTTTCGTGATGTATTACATAACATAGGCATGTAAACGTAATGAACGTATAAGTACGTCCTGAGCAGGAGAATCGTTCAAAGGATGGATGATTAGATTTGCAACAGTCTTTGATGTTTTTCTCTAAACTATTCCAAACGTAGTTGAGGGAGACTGTTTAAAACGCACAAGCTATGTACCTGTGCAGTTATAAGAAAGCGTGTACACCTTATACATACTTTTCCCTATAACAAAGAATTATTCTCTATTAGGAAGAATAAATAGTTACAAAACCAGTGTTTGAATTCACTCTTTGTATGAACTTTTCAGCCTATCGGCCGAACTAAAACTGTTTTCGACTACATCTTGAACTGCAGCTGCCATTTTCACTAGAACATGACAGCCTTATCAAAAGACGTAGATGAAAATCTTTTTTGATATTATAAACACTTTTTGAAGGTAATATAAAGCAAGGAGTATAGCTGTTGCTTAAAATCCGCATTACTTTTGCTAAATTCAGTATATCAGCCGACACAAAATGTGCTTAGCGACAAACTACACAGTCGTTGCACCCTACTTTTCGACAAACCATCCAGTGATAGTGCGACATACCATACATCTGTATCAAACAGGGGATGCTCAGACTCGCTTACGATAGCGATCCACCACCTACCTAAAGGAGACCTGTGGAGTGTAAATCTGATCTAGCATTATTAATCTACCCTCTGTAACGCTTAAAATCTGACTGCTTAACGTTTATTGGTAAATTCAGTCATTTTTTGAACTCAGGTGAAATATTTTAATATTAGTCACCAGTGATTTGGTACAAAATAAATTAAATTTATGGCAAAGAAAACGGCATCTTATCGTCCAAATTACTACCGATTATGGTAAAAATACTAAGAAACACACTTACTGAGTGGTTTAAATCCAGAATGTTAAAAATCAATAAAAGAAAGTAGATCTGCCGCCAGCACATCCTATATATCACAACAAACGACAAGGATTTATCCACTATACAGATCAGCGACAAAAAGGTCATCGCACTGTGCGGTTCTATACTGTGACATCACAAAAACATGCCTATATAATTTTGATCCCCTTAAACCCCACTTTCATGTAGTAAAACTGGGGTTTACAGGGGTATATGTTATTTTTCTTATTTCTGCTCAACACATAGATTGTGGATACTCGTTAGAACCGCCTCGACGAGGCGGTTCTAACGAGTACCAACAATCCATGTTTTGAGCAGAAATATGAAAAAATATCAGAACTTTTTATCTGAAAATTTTCATTTTTCGGGGTAAAATTTTCAGTGTATTTGGATAGGCGTGTTTTCGTAATGGATATCGATGTGGTCTTCTGTAATTTGAACTCTTTCCTCATTTCTCTGTGGCTTTCTAAGTGACCCTAAGATGTTGTCTCTCTTTGCCAGACTAATGATTTTCCTATAATTACCTCTGACTGACAGAGCATCTGATAGAGGCATACAGACATATTATCTTGGTCTCCTCTGATTGCTCAAGCCTGTCTGTACGAACGCTTAAAGTAGATACAGTATCCACATTGAATTTATGGGGAATGGGTCCACATTCAGGGGAGGGAGGCAACTCTCTCAAAATTGTTCTTCCTCCCTTCTGACAAGGGGTCTAATTAAAAAGGAAAGAATTTGCTCCTCTTGGGAGCAAATTCTTTCCTTTTAGAGTAGATCACTTTTTTGAAGGGACTTGGTGTGCAGGAAACAAACAAGAAGTCTGAAAAGTTGTCTCCCTTTGTGAAAAATGGCGGAAAATTTACACGGTATATCTGCTCTTCATTCTGCAATACATCTTAGAGGGGATTGATCTGAGAGGTACTTCATTTTTTAAGTGATGAGCAAACCACATGTTATCGTACAGATGGACAAAACATTGTTGAAAATGTTTCCGAAATATGACCAAACGTAATTCACTATATACATAGCCGCTGTTGATGCGTATGTACATTAGGTTTAATTTGAGGGGAAGGTGGGTACTGTAACATGCTCTAGACGAGTAAACCAGCCAAATGACCTTTAATTGCCAAAAAAGAATGCACCTTGTCAGGAAAAATGAGCCGTCACATGGGAAAAGAGCGGTGATGGCATGTGCGAACAGTAAAGGTTCAGGCGAGCCTGCGCATCCGCGCAGTCTCGCCAGAACCTATGCTGTTCCATCACGTAAGCGGCAGTCCAAATAGAAACTACAGTCAAAGACAAGACATATGGCCTCGCTAAGGGACCGGGCATGTGCATTGAAAGATTGATTCGAGGGAAAGTCCGAAGACATGTAGCATATGCGAACAGCAGAGGTTCAGGTGAGCCTGCGCATCCGCGCAGTCTCGCCAGAACCTATGCTGTTCCATCACGTAAACGGCAGTCCATGTAGAAACTACAGTCAAAGACAAGACTTGTGGCCTCGCTAAGGGTTCGGGTATGTACATTGAAAGATTGATTCGAGGGAAAGTCCGAAGACATGTAGCATATGCGAACAGCAGAGGTTCAGGCGAGCCTGCGTATCCGTGCAGTCTCGCCAGAACCTATGCTGTTCCATCACGTAAGCGGCAGTCCATGTAGAAACTACAGTCAAAGACTAGACTTGTGGCCTCGCTAAGGGACCGGGCATGTTCACTGAAAGATTGATTCAAGGGAAAGTCCGAAGAGCCTTTTTTTCGCGACACTGCTCGGTTTATTACCAGCGGCCACACGGCGTTTATACAAAGTCATGACGTTGCATCGACGTTGTGGTGACGTTGCATACACGTCATGTTCTTGCTAGGTACAGGTTTCTTATGCATGATTGTATGATTCAATATTGGCTCATATCTCCAAGTTGCAGCAATTACCTTGGAGTAACTATCCAAAACAAACGTTCATGATCAAAACACTTCTCGGGCATATTTGAAAAAAGCCAGTCGTTCTCTAGGTTCCATGCGCAGAAACTACAAGTCTTGCTCCAGACAAGGTAAGGCAACAACAAATGCTATTGGCGTACGTCCGGTCTTGGCGTATACATCACCCGTATGGAATTCTGTTCTAGGTCTGACATTAATGTTTCGCACCCTGTGCAACATTTTTTGTAGACGACATTTTGAAATAAGTTCTTATTTTTTCCCAGACAACAATATTTGACATTTCATGCAAATTGTCTCCTGGAGACAATTTGCATGAAATGTCAAATCCTGTTTTCTGTGAAAAATAAGACAAAAGTCACCAATTTTTCGTCTGCGAATTTATCTTAGAGAGTGATACGAGGTTAAACGCTGACAGACATGTCAAAACGCATGAACTGCAAAGAATGGTGGCAATGCCTTGAAAATAGACAGCATGTTGCCAGACACTGTCTTCTCTACAAAATTCAGTATCCACTTAACTCTAGCTGTCTGCATTGAACAAAGCGCCAGACACTCAATGAAACTGACAGCTTTCTGCCAGGAGCGTAAGCATCGCCAGAATAATATTGTTTCCAAGTTCTCCACGAAAACTTATATTTTGGGTACTCAGTAGAAACGCCACGTCTGGTGAATACCCTTAATATGTTTTCATGTTAAAATAAGAATGAATATGCATATTTTTGGTTAACCCACTTAAGCCTAGCGTCCCATTAAAGGGACATTTGCAAACAGTGTAGACCCAGATCAGACGCCGCAGAATGCGGCGTCTGATCAGGGTCTACAATGTTTGCTTTAAATACAAGGATTTCTACAAAACATGTTAATAATAAAAACTAACTAGACATCCCTTCTATTCGCAATGGGCCTGTCCAAAGAGTTTTGGTAGAAGAGTTCATTCGGCATAAATAGGTTAAGTACTAGGTACGCCATGAAACAGACTGCCAAAAGGTGTTACATGTACCTCATCTGCCATGGTAAACTGCTTCATGGCTAGTCTCTGTCCTGGGGTTAGTCCCCGCTGAACCACACGCAGGATGTATGAGCCAGACAGTATACTGTTACTGTAATGTTTTATTTTACCAAGATAAGGTACAGTTGTTGTTTTTTAACCACTATACCTGTTTGATAAATATTTTCTACGGTCATTCTCCCCCTTCCGCTGATTCAAGAAGGGCAGTTGTCAGTTTCTGGCGAAAGAATGTGCACAATACTGGTTAACCGCTTAGAGGACTAATCCTGCCCAGTAAACGTGTGGTTAGGTAAACTGACCGCGCTCGACATGACCCCATTGGGTTGACTGGGCCGTAAAACCTCAACACAAACCAAACAATACCTGTTTGATGGGCCGCACCTAGCGAAAACGTGTCCTCGAGCATGCGCAAAATGCACAGAATCAGATGTATCCCATGCATGCGCAAAGTTTCATCCAGGCATTTGCTCTCCATATTGATGCATTTCATAGTATCGAATAATTCTGACAGCAGACAGTAAAGGCCCTGATTAGACTGCGCGGATTGATTGACAATATTTGTCAACCATTTGTCGTTTCTGCTTCTGTGAATTGTTTTAAAATATATCAAAATTAATTTTATGGCCAAAAAAAATGGGACTGACCTATGTAATTTCTATAGTAAACTGGACTTTTGAAATTTTCTATTAAAACTATTGTTTTGCTGTGCTTCACTCATTTTAAGTTACTGATATTCCGTAACAATTTTGTAAATTTTCAGAAATTTTGAACAAGTGGAATTTGTTAAAAACCTGCATATTTTGCAGCCGTTTTTACCACAGAAAAAAAAAGAAAATATTCATTTTTAAGCAACAATGACTAGAATAAAACAATTTGTACATCGATAGTAACGACACATGATTCTTCATTAAATCAAGCCAAAAGTTTGCAAATTTACTGTGTGAAGTGGCTTTCAAAAAACGACTTTCCGAAAGATGTCGAAAAGACAGTACAGTAGGCTGGATACAATTTTACATTTTATACATACCATAATGTGATGTTCAGTTTGCCGGCCAATTTGCTGACAAATAAATTACAAATAGACAATATTTCTATTCCAGGCTGGTAAACTTGTATTTAAACCAAACTTGATTGATGTACAATCCAGCATAATAAATCACATTTCGTCCGGTCAAGAGCTCACCCAATTCAACCTCCGGACTTTTGTCAACGAATCTAAATAATTAATAGGTCTTATTAATCTAATTGTGTTAGAGAAACTTACCATCCTGAATGATTGATGTTTCTATTGCCCATGCTGGCTGTTTTACGAGGTATACACGATGCCGTAAATCCCATTGCGTAGACAGAACGGAATTATTTTTACGCACATCCAGGAAAAATTTGGAAACTATAATTAGAATCGCTTCAAAAATAAGGGATATTCTTAAAAGAAAGAATTTACTACCAGAGGGATAGCCAGTCTACCAGAGGGAGAGCAGACCCCTATAGTAAAGAGAAACTATTTTATTTAATGCTACTTTATTATATTTTTTTTTCTTACGTATACTACGCACAGGCGTAATGTGCTTAATGAGCGCTTTGCCTGTGAAACTGGTCGATTAACCTATTCCATTACGAAAACATGCCTATTCAAATATGTAGAAATTTTCACCTCCAAAAACTGAAAATTTTTCAGATAAAAAATCTGATATTTTTCATATTTCTGCTCAAAACATAGATTGTGGGTACTCGTTAGAACCGCCTCGCCGAGGCGGTTCTAACGAGTGCCCACAATCTATGTTTTTGAGCAGAAATAAGAAAAATAAAGTATACCCCTGTAAACCCCAGTTTTACTACATAAAAGTGGGGTTTGAGGGGGTCAAAATTATATAGGCATGTTTTCGTGATGATTCCTGCAGACCAACATGGATACCTGTGAAAACAGTGTAGATCTAGATGAGACGGCTCCTAACAAGACGTCTCATCAGGATTTACAATGCTTGCGAGTCTATTATTGATTTTTGACTAAACCGCTTTTGTAACAATGGATGTGTCCAAATTCAGTGATGGCTGAACCCATTTCAGAAACTCGGGATGAAAGGAGTCATCTCATCAGGATCTACACTGTTTACCAGTTTTGTTTTTTTTTTTTTTTTGTTTTTTTTTTGTTTTTTTTTTCAATTTTGATTAAATTCCTATGTATTACAATGGACGTGTCCAAATTCGGAGATGGATGAGTCCATTTCAGATATTTGGGGGAGACAAAAATGCTGAGTCAATAAAAATGCTGTCAGGCAAGATTAATATGTAGGATACAAGAACCATAACGTAGTCTGTAAACGTTACGCAGCATTACCTTTCAAATTGTTCAGATAGGAATTCTTGTCTTGACCACATGTCAAAAAGTAGTAAACACAGATATTGTATATGTCCAAATATGTTAACCCTTAAAGCGCCAATCACAACTGCAGCTGACGACATTTTTTTTATTATATTTCAGGAAAAACAAGTCTTGATATTTCATGTGAATCGTCTGCTTGGCAGAGGCAGACGATTCACATAAAATCTCAAGACTTGTTTTCTCTGAAAAATAAATAAATAATAATAATAATAATGAATGTCGTCTGCTACAAATTTTGCTTGGCGCCTTAAAGGTTATTATTTATACATGAAATAAACGTTTAAAGTTAAAAAATATTTAAGGGGACTTGATACACTTGACAGTTTTTTCGCCATTTTTACAAAAGAGACAACTTTTGTGACTTCCTGTTTGACTGTCTGCACACCCTCTTGAAGAAGGAGTCTACGCTAAAAGGAAAGAATTTGCTCGCACAGCGAGCACTTTTATTTTCTTTTAGAGTAAGCCCCCTTTCAGAAGGGAGGCAAACATTTTCACAGAGTTGTCTCCCCTGAACTGTATCCAAATGAAAATTTTGTGTATTGATTAATGGGAATAAGAGGCTGTTTTGAGTGCACAAACCATATAAATTTTAGATTATTATTATTATTTTAGCAAACACTATAGACAAAGCCTTGCTTTGTAGACTTATTGTTTCGAGCGTTATCTCTAAAACCTGGGCCCAGTTGTTCAAAGCTAACGACGTAGTTAGTTAACAATTCGTTAAAATTTACATCGAGTGATACGCAAATATTCTGAAATTTTTTGCTGAAAAAATGTGAGTAGCAGTGCAAAAGCTACTCACATTTTTTCAGCAAAAAATTTCAGAAAATTGTATATTGAATCCGCTAAAATAGTTAACGAAATGGCCCTTAACGAGCTCGTTAAGCTAACGACGCTTTGAACCACTGTGCCCTGGTCTGGAACATTTTCAAACAGTGCAGACCAGGATCAGACTACCAGGCACCAGTGCTATATGACGGCAGCGGCGATTGTATTATGTACATGTAGACACCAGGCACCAGTGCATTTGTACGGCCTTGTTTTCATGGGATCACTCATGCATACTTGGTGCCGTTGTCTGTCATTAATCGCTTCCTTGTCAACTTTATACTCACTACTAACGAGCGCGTCAATCTAACGATGCTTTGAACAACTGGGCCCTGATCCATAGGCATATTTGTTACCCTTAGGAATGCCTCTTTACCACCCCTTGCTCGGTTCTCATAATAACCTGTTTGTTAAATAGCTTTGCATGGCGCCTAGGTAGGGGCAATAAACTCATTAGCGAGTGCTATCGCTGGTCTCATTACACTGGAGATGCTTGCCTTACAACAGTGCCTCAAAAAAGTCCAGACTAGGAAAGGGAATGGAAGGTTATGTTAACTGTACGAGGGATCTTTGAAATGGCTGACCCCCATATTGTTCACAAGGTTTCGAACTGTGTATGCATTTGAAAATACCAAGGATGACCGGCTGATCTGAGTCTTCTCTGTGCGAAGGAAATGCTGTATCCCGGCTATAGCAGGATCAAACAAAAATGAGCCGGGACACAGCCCATTGTGCATTACTTTGTAACTTATTTTTTACGATCCCCGTATGAGCAGGAATGTGTGAATCTAGAATGTCAAGGAATATGAAATACACAAATCATCCGTACATGTACAAAATATAGAATATTTATTCACTTTTTAGACAAAAACTAATAATAATAAGAGACTGAATTTTACAAGCAAGTACGGATAATCAAATACTTTTCAGACAAAAAATAATAATACTAAGAGACGGTGAACTTTACAAACAAGCACGGATAATCAAATACATGATAAGTTATTAGTCCTTATTGCAACACATTACTAAATATTGTCAGTACTTATGCTTTCTTTGTTTTATGTGGGTTTTACATCATTTTTAAGATGTTGCAGTGGGGCTCAATGCAAATATTGCCTCACAGAAATATCCCAGCTAGCATTCTTCATAAATCTACAGCGGGCCGTTATCGGCCCGTCAGCTACCCTGACGGGCCGATAACGGCCCGCAGTAGATTTATAAAGAATGCTTACTGGGATCATGCTCCAGAAACACAACACGACATTCCACCCAGTCATATTACACTGATACCGGGCTAACCAGTTCTGATTCCTAGCTCTGCTTTTTTTAATGGATATGCTTATTTATTTGTTAGTTTATTGTGTAGTGCTGTCTGTGTTCACACACATAAACACACACACACACACACACACACACACACAAAGGTGATGCAATCACTAATTGTACGATTTTATAAATATATAACACTATGATTTACAGAAAATAACCCCCTTGTACAAAATGGCGGAAAATCTAAATGCACAAAATTATTCGTTTGACGAATACAATTATTGGAGTAAATTTCACAAGCGACAGACAGATCATCACGAAAACATGCCTGTATAATTTTGACCCCCTTAACCCCACTTTTATGTAGTAAAACTAGGGTTTACAGGGGTATACATTATTTCTGTTTAAAAACATAGATTGTGGGTACTCATTAGAACTGCCTCGACGAGGCGGTTCTAACGAGTACCCACAATCTATGTTTTGAGCAGAAATATGAAAAATATCAGATTATTTTTATCTGAATATTTTCAGTTTTTAGTGGAAAATTTTTTAGTATATTTGAATAGGCATGTTTTCGTAATGTTATACAGATGATATGTCGGAATGGCGTCTTCTGCTTTTGTGACTGACCTTTTCTTCAGAAAAGACTTTTTTTCCTAGTTTTGCACCAAATACCTCTGAATTAATGTGGGCCACATTATTCCAGAGAATAATAAAATATCATTTCATTTCTGATCCAGTTCAAGAACGAGAGACTAACTGAAATTTTACAGTCTGTCAGGTGCCACATTTTATGATTAAACATTTCTTTGATAACAAAATTTCTCTTTTTGAGGAATATGGAGCCTTTAAGCCGGACAAAATGTTTGGTGATCGGTAGAATATTACCGAAAATTGGATGAATAAAAAAAAATGTGAATGCATGTAAAAAAACTTAAATTCAGATTGTTACTTTGCATTGGTTGATGAAAAATTGCTATGCTTTTTAGTCTCCGAGAATTCATTCGGGTTTCACAGACATTAAAATGGCCAAGTGTTTTTGTTTCTGTTTTTCATTGAATAAAGAAAATATATAAGGCCTTTTTGATGTCACAACCATTAAAATAGCCTAACATTTTTCTCATCCAGTGTAAGCTAAAAATATATGTTTTAATTCTTAAAAGCATAACGAAAACACGCCTATATAGTTTTGACCTCCTAAACCCCACTTTTATACAGTAAAACTGGGGTTTACAGGAGTATACATTAATTTTATTATTTCTGCTCAAAAACATGGATTATGGGTACTTGTTAGAACCGCCTCGCAGAAATATGAAAATACCAGAATTTTTCGTCTGAAAGTTTTCATTTTTTGGTGGTAAAATTCTCAATATATTTGAACAGGCGTGTTTTCTTAATGAATGATTTCACATACTTGTGTCGCAAAATAAGTTCTCGGTACATTATGCGACCGGAGAAAGCCTAGATCCGCTTGCGCACCAACATAATCTAGGCAGAATCGTCATTTTTCGTCTGAAGGCTCCATGAAGCTGTCTCTTATCTGTTGACAAAAAAAAAAAAAAAACAAAAAAAAAAAAACAAAAAAAAAAAAAAAAAAAAAAAAACTAAGACCCAGATGGCCTCAGTAGATGCACCTACATTTTGTAACCCTTAAAGCATCTATAACAACTGCAGCAGACGACATTTTTTCTATTTCTATTATTGTTTAAAGAAAAAAGACAAAAGGCGTATTGTTTTTTCTAAAAAATGTTAAACAAAACTACTTTGTCATCTGCTAAACTTTTGCTTGTTGCTTTTAAAGGTAAAACTGACTAGATACACCTCCTTGGGAGATCACTCTTACGTAAAAAAAATATCTGCCTACCTTCTTAAACGGGACTATACTTAAAGGAAATAATTCGCTTGCCTTTGGGGCAAGTTCTTTCCTTTAAAAGTATTACGCCTTCTAAAACCAATTTCCCTTTCTGCTGGAGTCATTACGAAAACAGGCCCATTCAAATGTATAGAAAATTTCACCTAAAAACTGAAAATTTTCAGATAAAAAGCCCTGATATTTTTCATATTTCTGCTCAAAACATAGACTGTGGGTACTCGTTAGACCGGTTCGGCGAGGCGGTTCTAACGAGTACCCACAATCTATGTTTTTGAGCAGAAATAAGAAAAATAATGCATACCCCTGTTAACCCCAGTTTTACTATATAGAATGTACAAGTGGTCTTTAAGGGGGTCAAAATCACATAGACATGTTTTCGTGATGGTGGCCACCCCTTGGAAAAGAGAGGCTAGAACTTCAACAGTCTTAACACTGCATGATGTTTGAAAATTCAGCAGAGGACTTTTTGAAATATTTTTTTTTCTTATTTTTCAAGGAAAAATGCGTTGACATTGCGTGCAACTTGTCTCCTGAGCAGACAATCTGCACAAAATGTCGAAGTCTATTTTCAGGGAATAATTAGAAAAAATGTCGTCAATTTGTTGTCTGCTGAATATGCCTTGATAAAGGTTAAAACTGCGCCAATCGCCACACATCGCTATAACACACACAAACGCACGCACACACACACGTGCGCGCGCGTTGTATGTGTAATACACACCTATACACTATCCGATTCACAGTTACGTTGAGTCGATGTCGTGGGTTTTCGTGTCAGCGATAGTTTTGGCAGACAAGTAAGCTGAAGTTGCTCTGACCTACGTCGCCAGGAGGACTTATCTTGCATGCGGCTGTCTTCACACAACATGGTATTAAACAATTTTTCTCGGTATTTTGGATGTACTAAAGCATACATCAGAGGATTTATTATTGTTGAAAATTTAGCACAGAGACATGGAATACCAGAGGCCAGTCGTGTGACCAGAGTCTTGTCACCGAATTCTCCTATCAAAGCTACGGTGGCGTAGGGGAACCACGAGATGCAGAAAACAAGTATTACAATGGCGGAAACTTTCGCAGTTTTTATCGCATTCTTCATTCCTGCATTCATTCTACTATTACGTACACTCAGTGGAATCTCCTCCTCTCCATATACACGCATTGCCAGAAATAATTGTCTTTGGTGGCTTGTGATGGATTTGAAGATCAGAAAGTATGAGCAGCATATCACAGATACTGGAACAATAAAGTGAGCGGTGAAAATCCCGGTTACGTATGATCGGGTATTTAGATCTCTTGTCAAAAAATCAAACGTACAAGAAGTATTTGTTCCTTCAAGAATAAATTTACTCCATCCAACAAGCGGTGCAACAGCCCATGACGCCGAGTAACACCAAATAATGGCGATATAAATAAAAGCGTATCGTTGGGATGTCCTGTTTTTTGAAGGCAGTGTTTTAACAATTACCAAGCACCTGTCGACGGATATAGCAGCCAAGGTATTAATAGAAACAAAACTTGTCACAGAACCGATAAAGGCATACACCTTGCAACCTGCAACATAAATAAAAATAGTATAGAAAATATCCAGGGCCCAGTTGTTCAAAGCGTCGTTAGCTTAACGAGCTCGTTAAGGGTCATTTCGTTAACTGTTCTAGCGGATTCAATATACAATATTCTGGTATTTTTTGCTGAAAAAATGTGAGTAGCTTTTGCACTGCAAAAGCTACTCACATTTTTTCAGCAAAAAATTTCAGCATATTTGCATATCACTCGATGTAAATTTTAACGAATCGTTAACTAACGACATCGTTAGCTTTGAACAACTGGGCCCAGAAATACATGTAGCCACAACCACAGCACATACCAGCTAAGAACCTTGACAGAAAGGGCAAACAAACCAAAGGGCAAACAAACCATGACAGGCAGTACACAAAGCCCTTTTATTGACTTGCGCAGAAAGCTCGTTCCGGTTTTAATTTATATTTTGTCCATGTTTTCAGGGCAAAGTCATCTCTACTGCATCGGTTCCCCTACTTTTTTAAATAGTAACTTAGAAATCCCTTTACTTGAATCAAAAATAGAACAAGTATCAGCGGTTATTTTCGAAGCACGTGTTTTCCAATGAAATTGCGCGTAGATGGCGCATTTTCCCCGCGGTTTTGCTATTGGTTCCCGCAATATAATGAAGCATGAGTTTTGAAAGGGAAACCATTTATGCGCATTAGCAAGACGGAAGATGCCGGATTTGTGCATACTTTGCTCTTTTTCTAAAATCAGTTCATAAATGATACCACACTTACTTTTGTTTGCCAATATTTTGATGTTGGCACTGTCACAAAAATGTGGTGTGAAAGCAAATTCATGTCATCACATTTTTTCGCTAGCTATCCTGATTTTTACCCCTGTAAAATACTTCAGCACTGTATGACATTTGCTGACAGGAGCATAGTTTTCATACCCTTGCCATCGGCATGATGCCGGGCATTATAATGTTTAGGGTTTTTTTTCCGTGCGTCGATGTGTATGTTACGTACGTCCATCTGTACGTACTTGCGTACGTACATGCTCTTGTTAGACACTTGAAGAAAGTTGTAAGAAGTAGATTTCAGAGTTTTATCATTGTAGCAACTTGAACTTTGGTATGAGGATTTATGTCTATGGGTACAACAGAAATATACTAGTAATGTGTTGAAAGTTCACGGATAGCACTGCCTTTACTTAGGCTAGTTTTGCAAGGTACGCGAAGTTTTATGGAGGCACCTCATTACGTAAACACGCCTATTCAAATATATAGAAAATTTCACCTCTAAAAACTGAAAATTTTCAGATAAAAACTCTGATATTTTTCGTATTTCTGCTCAAAATATAGATTGTGGGTACTCGTTAGAACCGCCTCAGCAAAGTGGTTCTAACGAGTACCCACAATCTATGTTTTGAGCAGAAATAAGAAAAATAATGTATACCCCTGTAAACCCCAGTTTTACTATATAAAAGTGGGGTTTAAGGGGGTCAAAATTATATAGGTATGTGTTCGCATCTGTGTCCTGTAGTCAGGTTTCCAGTTGGTGCTGTTTTCGCTTTAAATAAAATTAAAATGGTCATACCATTTAATTAGATTTTTAATATTATTGGTGATTTTTTCACAACATAGATATTTGACAGTTTCATGTGAAATCTGTTTATTTTTTAACCTGCTACTGGATAGATGCAGGGTATTATGGTTTAACGATAGTCGTCTGTGTGTTTGTCTGTCCATTCGTCTGTTTTCCGTCCGTCCATATATTCTCTTCAGTACAATAACTTAAGTGAATGTCAATGGCTTTTCATCAAACTTGTATGTGCATTGACATTGTAAATATCCAGTTTGGGATTGCAATTGGGCAAAATTCGTCAATTTTTCACTGGAGTTATTTGCAAGCATCATGTCTGATTTTTCGTTTTCAGATAATAACTTAAAAAAATGTCAATGGATTTTCACCAAGTTGGTATGTGCACTGATATTTGTAAAGATCTGTTTTGTGAATGCTGATAGGCAAATTTTGTAAAATTCTGACAGAGTTAATGGCCCACTACACATCTGTTTTTTTTTTTTTTTTTTTTTTTTTTTCTTTCTTGTTTTTGTTTTTTTCGCTTTTGATATGTGCATTGATATTGTAGAAACCCAGTTTGCGATTGCTATAAGCATTTTTATCAATATCTGACTGAATTATCTGCCCATGCTTCGATAATGACAGGGTATTATCATTTCTCGTTTTCATTCATATATATATATATATATATATATATATATATATATATATATATATATATATATATATATATATATGGTTTCAATCATATTGCTATTGGTATTTTCATCAATGACACGATAATGGTAGGGTAGTATCATTTCATTATGAAAACATACCTATTCAAATATATAGAAAATTTCTCCTCCCAAAATTTAAAATTTTCAGATACAAAAACTGTGATATTTTTTATATTTCTGCTCGAAACATAGATTGTGGGTACCCGTTAGAACCGCCTCAGCGAGACGGTTCTAACGAGTACCCACAATCCATGTTTTGAGCAGAAATAAGAAAAATAACTTATACCCCTGCAAACCCCAGTTTTACTATATAAAAGTGGGGTTTAAGGGGGCCAAAATTATATAGGCGTGTTTTCGTGATGTTTCGTTTTCATTCAAATTTGAACTTTGTATTATTTTGCAGTGGGTGAATATACTGATATATATGGTATCAAAGTATAACATGGTATTTTTACAAAGTGAAAAAATAATGATAATAATAAAAATAATAATAATAATAATAATAATAATAATAATAATAATGACCTGCCAACCTTCTGTATGGGTAAAATGTACCCATGTTTGGGGTGGGGTAGAATATTCAAAAGTACATTTTGTAAATATCAAATGTTCTTATGTCACTGGAAAGTTAAAGGGTTTAAAATCAAATGCATGTATAAATTTATTATAGCTATTCTATTATTATGAAATAAAAGGATTGAATATTAGTTATTTTCGAGTATAAACGAATAAATGCACAGATTGTGCAAACAACTTGTACAAGAAAAATCATTGCCATTCATATAAGTAACAGCTTTATGATAAAATAATACTTCAAATGTATACCAGTGATAATACCTGTTATAATTAAACGGGGTATCCTCATTCACTGAATTGGCAATCCTAACAAGAGGCATCTGTTTGTTTGTTTTTTTGTTTGTTTGTTGTTTTTTTTTTTTTTTTTTTTTTTTTTTTCGGTTTTCACCACTACAATAATTTTCTTTGCAGGCAAAAGAATGTTTCTACATGAACAAAAGCTTAGAATAACCTCTCATGCAACTTTCATGATTCCATCCAAAAGTGGGAACTATTGATAATAATAAGAATATCATTATGTGTCATTACACTGATAGAAAATAAATTTCACAAATTGGAAAATCGCTTATTATAAACAATTTCTACAATACTTATGTATTTCATGAATTGCCTGCTGAATAAGTATCAATAAACACTTAATCTCTTACCAAACAACATCAAAACTTAATGTGTCTGCGGCAGACATTACGAAAACACTCCTATTCAAATATATAGAAAATTTCACCTCCAAAAGCTGAAAATTTTCAGATAAAAAACTATGATATTTCTCATATTTCTGCTCAAACATAGATTGTGGGTACTTGTTAGAAACGTCTCGGCGAGGCGGCTCTAACTAGTACCACAATCTATGTTTTTGAGCCGCCGAGGCGGTTCTACGGAGTACCCACAATTAACATTTTTTAGCAGAAATAAAAACATAATGTACACCCCTGTATGCCCAGTTTTACTATATAAAAGTGGGATTTATGGGTATTAGTATTATATAGGCATGTTTTCGATGGTTCTATTTAAAAAATTGCATGAAAATGAAAAACTGCTAATAACATGCAATTTCCCCTTATCACACACTCTACCTACCTGTGAACTATTAACTTTAAGTTTTACTAATTTTGTTGTCAGTATGATCTTTTAAGAGTTTAAAATCCGTAGTTTGGTAATAGATTAAGGCCTTTCATGTATCCGGAATAAATGGTATAATGGGATACAGACAACAGGTGCAAAGACGGATGAATGCACGGACAAATGGGAACCTTGCCATGACATCTGGCCATTTCACCAAGAAAAATCTTGCCGCCAGTGTGAATTGTAATTATAAAGTGTACTAGCCCCAACTCTGTTTAGCATGATATTCTCTGCCATGCTTACAGCTGCTTTCCAGGATGGTGACAATGGTATACCTATTAGGTATCGCTTTGATGGGAAGCGTTTTAACCTACAAAGGTTGCAAGTCAAATCCAAGGTGCAGACAGAGGTGCTAGACGAGTTCATCTTTGCTGATGACATGGCAAAGGGTGCTCCAACAGAAAAGAAGATGCAAAAAGGTGTAGATCAAGTATCTGATTCCTGTGACAGCTATGACCTCATAACCAGCATAAAAAAGACCGAGGTGGTTTGTTTACTCTACTGACCGTTCTAAGGCGGTGGTCCCGGTGTTAGTCTTACTCTTTGGTGCTTTGTGGTTTATTCTGCGAGACGATTTGTTGTATGTCTTACCTTGTGCCATTTTGGTCTTGTGTTTTTCACTCATTTTAGCATTGCGATTACCTCGCTTGGGGAAGACAGAGAACTAATCTTAGTGCTTTTCGTACATTTGATCGATTTGTGCTTGTTTGGATTTGTCGGTTTCCTCTTCCTCTTGATGTCTTGGAAGGGCTGCGGTTTGTGATTATGGCACTCGCTGGACTTTTCTCTTACCTTTTTTTATATCAGCCAGCACCTGCCAAGCCTTAGAAGGAGCCCACCATTACAGTGAAAGGTCAAAGATTGCAAGTGGTAGACAAGTTCACCTACCTTGGAAGCACATTATCAAAAGTCGTGCATATTGATGATGAAGTCAATGCCAGGATTGCCAAAGCTAGTGCAGTATCTGGCCGACTACGTGGTAGTGTTTGGGATCGAAGTGGAATCAAACTTGACACAAAGCTGAAAGTCTACAAAGCTGTGGTGCTGCCAACACTATTGTATGAATGCGAAACATGGACAGTTTACCAACGGCACGCCAAAAGACTGAACCACTTCCATACAAGCTGCCTTAGAAAAGTTTTAAAGATTAAATGACACAGAAGTCCTGAAAAGGGCAGGGGTGCAGAGTGTACATACTCTTCTAAAACTGGCACAGTTAAGAAGGACAGGCTATGTTACCAGGATGCCTGGGGAACGTTTGCCAAAGAGAAGCCTCTATGGAGAACTAGAAATGGACAAACACTCCCATGGTGGTCAGAAGAAGCGATATAAAGACACCCACAAAGCCTCCCTCAAGGATTTCAACATACCAACAGAGTCATGGGAACAAATTGCGCAGGACGAGCAAAGTTGCGAGGCATCATCAGAAGAAGTGCTGGTGAATATGAGGCAAAAGGAATCGGCGAAGTCTTGCTCTGACCTCTATTGTTCCATTTGCATTAATGAAGTAATAAATGGCATATTTATCTTGTTTCTAGTTATTTTCGGTACTTATCAAATAATATGCGAACTATTCTTGTTGCCTAGTACCATTGAATCCCTGGTAGTGTGTTGTTCCGCTTATCTATGGAAAGCCGTTATCTTAATATATTTTGTGCATTTTTTGTCATCGGGAGGGCCATGTGATAAACAGAATCTTACATTCGTGGTCATTTAATATGAAAATTATGAAACTCGTTGGGTAATTCCGGTATTTCGCTCGCCAAGGCTCGCAAAATACCCCAAAATTACCCAAGCTCGTTTAATAAATTTCATATTAAATGACCACTCATGTAAGATCCTCTGTTTATAAAGACCCTAATCAGTAATTCATCCTTTATCCTGTATAGGGAAAACAAGCACTATTTAAACAAAGCTCCCTTTCCCAAAGTGATTATCAGATTTTCTCCATTTCTTTAGAGGGTTCAAGTATTTAACGATAAACAATGATATAGTGATGTAATAAAAAAATGAAATAAACAAACAAATAAAAAAAAAATCCTAGGATTTGAACCCACGACCTTCAAGTTGTAAATGAAAATGTTGTCTGCTACGATAGGAAAATTCAAAATTTCTCAAATGTCGCTTTCTCTAAAATTATTTTACGGATTTCTTCATTTTCAATAGGGTTGATATCTATGATGATACAAATAACCTGTGCAAGTTTCGAAAGAATAGGACGAAAAATGTGGACTTAATCTCGTAAACGAGAAAAAATTAACCAAATTTTTAAAAGGACCCTTTTCCCATAATGTTTGACGGATTTTCTTTATTTTCGATAGGGTTAATTCTTACAATGGTACAATAAATATATGCAAGTTTCAAAAGAATCGGATCAAAAATGTGGACTTAATCGCGTAAGAGAGTAAAACCTAACGGAAGGACATTCGGCCAGTACAGCTAAAAACTAAAATTCCACAGATTTGTATAAATAACTCATGATGAATGGCAATGAGTATAAACCCTAAAATTTGCTTCAAGATTAGTGTAATCTGTGTCTACAATGTGTACTCATACATATTTGTTCCAATATTTTATAACTGTGATAGACATAGGTAAGTATAATACAAAAACAGGGAGCAAATTTGCATTTAACTCTTTCACTGCCACAGACGATAATAAAAGGCTTTTGCAAACAGCACAGATTCGGGTTTAGAACTACAAGTTGGAAAACGCTACCATGGTGGTCAGAAGAAGCGATACAAGGACACCCTCAAAGCCTCCCTTAAAGACTTCAACATACCAACAGAGTCGTGGGAACAGATTGCACAGGATCTAACAAAGTGGCGAGGCCTCATAAGAAGGGGAGCTGATGAATACGAAGCTAACAAGAATCAGCGAAGCCGAGCAGAAACGTGCCTTTTAAACTTTCAAACGTAGTATAACTTGTGTAAGATGTCATATAAACAACAGGTCGGACATATTAAAGTGTTAAAACTGACACGGCAGAATAGTTTATATTGATTTAATATGTCTCAAAAATATTGTAATTTAAAATTTTCCACACGATACACAATCATTCATCAAAACTAGACAGAAGGTAGCATTGTTGCCCATTTTAGACACAGCGAAATATTTACTTTCAAAACTAATGAGTGGCGCTTAAGACAAATACCATATTCATAGTTACAAACCACTGATGTACTTGAAAAGATATTTTTGACTAGCAGTTTCTTTACCATTCGGATATTGCTAGCAGAAATAATTGTTCCTGTCCTATTTATTAACCTTACCTGATCTAGTACTTCTGAAAATGGTATCCGCCACCCTAAAGTGGTGAGGCATCGTGCAATATCTGAGACAGGAGCTTCCATTGAAATTTCATACGTGAATTGCTTATGCATAAAAATCGCTCGTTATATTTTTACACTCTTAGGATCAGACACTCATTGCAGAGTTATGAATCTTTGCAGGCTTGGGCTATTTAGCATAGAAAGTTTGTAAGCAGAAAAGTACCGCCTTTGTCAAGGCTTTTGCAATTTTGTTTGGATATTTTTTTGTTTATCGACAAAATTATAGCAAGCATTTTAATCTTAGACTGTTAAGTTTGTGTAATAAACTTAGCGGTCTCTTTTCAAGGAAAATATTGATGAAATGACCAAGGAAGGGCCATAATCACGAAACACACAACCTTTTCGAGAATCGATTGGCTATTTTGCATCTTTTATCACATAAAAAACAGAATAAATAAAAAATCGGCACATTGCTTAATAAATACATAGAGACAGTCGTTTAGACATAAACACCTCAAGAGAACCACACTCGTAAAAGCACATTTTTTGTGATTAAAACATGGACAGGGTACACTTATCGGTATCACTGAGGGAATATATCATTTAATTTTCTACATGTAGTATTTTGGGGCTACTGGGCTCATAACTTATAATCAAAAATAAAATTCTGCTGAAAGGAGCAAAAAGGCTCAAGGAATGTCGCATATTTTTATTATTCCTCATAAACAAAGTAAGCCATATTCTATTTTGATTTATTCTGTATCGCCAAAGTAACCCTATTTCTGAATATTTTATGATCGCAACAGCTACCGTTAAATACTTGAGTGGAGGCCGTGAGACGTCACCCCGTTCTTCGATATAGCACTGAAATTAATACATTTTCTGGTCCGGTGGGTCCATTGGGCTTGTACATTATATGTGAAATTGGGGTTCCACTTAAAGCTACTAGAAGCGTGAAGGATGTTGCACGTTTACATTATTCCTTATGAACAAACTCAATCAAATTCAGTCTGTTATTTTTTGTTTTTGATTTCTCTATATTTCGAAAGGATCCCATTTTCAGAATTTTGTGCAAACATACGATTACAATTCTAAAAATAAACTTCAATCAAAATTTATTTCCAAGAGCTGAAATACACTGTTCATTGCTTTAAACAAACAATACACCGTGTGTTTCGGCTCTTGGGAAAAATTGAAAAAAAAATTGCAAATCTCTGCCTGCATCCATACAACAAGAGTTATAAAATTTAATGACGTTGAGTAATGTATGCGAGTGCTTTATATACATCGAGGTCGCTGGTGACCGATACTAGGTTGAAATAAAAGCGTTCCGGGAAGCTGTTACCAAATTCATTAGAATTTATGTAGAGATAACGTGATCCAGAACGAAATGAGTGTTCAGAGAAACAAAATAATTTTGAAACAGTGTTATGAGAGAGCTAATTTTTATATGCCTTACTGAGAAGAAGTCGTATTATGTCGTCACGTTATTTGTCTGTCCGTCCGTCAGTTTACTTTTCGATTCCGCTCCATATCGCCTTCGTCGACTGAAGGATTTTCTGTTAAACTTTGATCAAATATTCGCCAAACAAGACGATGTGCCGGCCTCGGTGGCTCAGTTGGATGCGCGTACGACTGGTGATCTGGAGGTTGCGGGTTCGATCCCCGCCGGGTCGGCAACATTCTTTCGTGGAGATTGATCATGAAATATTTTCTACGGTCATTCTCTCCATTCCGCTGTTTTAAAGAAGGGTAGTTGTCAGTTTCTGGCGAAAGAATGTGCACAATACTGGTTAACCGCTTAGAGGACTGTCCAGTAAAACAAGACGATGTGCAGAATGTTTAAATCAAACCTGTCCAATGAAGGTCAAGGTCACACTTCAAGATCAAAGTTCAAATGGAAATATTTCGTGTCCGCACTATAACTTTAAAATCGTTCAAGATTTCTTCATAAAACTTTGTACAAATATAAGGCATGATCAGACAACGTGCAGTAAAAAGAACCGTAACATTAATTTCAGATCTGACATAATTGTCGTAAGGGAGCTCGTTGTTTTGCTTTTCGTTGATTTGTAGTGTGTGTGTTTAGTCTGTCGAAGTGTGTATATTCCTTCCTTTGTTACATGTACATAAGCCAGGGTTCAAAGATTTTTCTGTTGGAGTGGTTTTGTTCAAAAATGGAGCAAACAATTTCAGCTTAACACTTAACACCCTGGGTAAAATTTTCAGAAGGCGACATTTTGAAATATTTTTCATATTTTCTGTCAAAAACAGGACTTGAGACTTCATGCAAATTGGAGACAATTTGCAAGAAATGCCAGGCCCAGTTTCCTGGAAAAAATATAATTCGTCGTCTGTTGAATTAGTCCAGACAATGCTAAATATGAATTGGAATGGAAAGAGTGCGCTACTCTAAAAGGAAATAATTTTCTCACAAAGAAAACAAGTTCATTCTTCCTTTCAAAGAGTAGGAGTGTAAATAAAAAGTAAAAAAAAAAAAAAAAAAAAAAATGTTAAACTTGTAAAAACGGCGGAAAGTGTACATCTACCAACTGAGTTGTATACATTTACCTTCAATAACATCAGCTCACTTTATACAATTAAATAGAAAAGCAATGTTGGAACAATGTATCTGAGATAAAAGTTCATGACAAGCCATGCATTTCGATGCAAATTTGATCAACTGTATAGACACTAAGGAAGTTAATGACGTTTAAACTATTCACATCTACTGCCAATGATGCCGCCATTTTGGTTAGGTTCTAAGCATTCCAAATTATGTAATACTACTTTTTTGTAGCCGAAAACAGTGCTGTTTTCAACTAAATTTAATATTTGTTGAGAAGAGAACATGTATACACAAATAAGGAGGTAAACTTTACTGCAAATATTGTGTTTGATTACTTTTAGCATATGTAATTAAGGCTCTATGACGTCATTAAGATTCAATGACTATCTAAAATGTGACCCCCTTCCCCCCGCCCCCCCCCCCCCCCCACCCCCCACCCCCCCCCCCCTCCCCGCCTAAAAAGTTTGATATCTTGAAATTTTGATAACGCCGACTCTTATTTCATCTACTTCAAATCTTCGTCAAGATCTTCAGTTTTAAATTCATTCTTCACAAATGTTGGTTTCCCATTCAGTAGTATTAGCAAACTTACATATGGCATCAAAGACCCAGTAGCCTGAAAAACTTGCGATGATGAAGATTGGAATGTTACCCACACAGAGGAGGAAATCTGCCACAGTCAGATTCAGTACAAACAGGTTAGAAAATGATCTCAGACTCCGGTATCTGAAATATATAAAACAAAATGATATTCTATATTCTTGCTAATGGTAAATATATCTTCTTGGTACATTGTATATGCTGACAGCAAAGACTCAGATAGACCTGATTTATGCAGACTGATCGGTCGGTGCCTTTGATATTTGCTTGTACTGTAAACTGTTTGACCCGCCATTACGAAAACACGCCTATTCAAATATATAGAAAATTGCACCTCCAAAAACTGAAAATTTTCAGATAAAAAAACTCTTATATTTTTCATATTTCTGCTGAAAACATAGATTGTGGGTACTCGTTAGAACCGCCTTGGCGAGGCGGTTCTAACGAGTACCACAATCTATGTTTTGAGCAGATATAAGAAAAATAATGTAAACCCCTGTAAACCCCAGTTTTTCTGTATAAAAGAGGGGTTTAAGGAGGTCAAAATTATATAGGCGTGTTTTCGTCATGAATGTCAGACTCATACCTTCGGACATTTGAGCCGACCGAAGATTTCACTCGCATAGTCTGATCTGAATTTTCATCGGCTCATTTCGGATGGCCAAAGATGCGGACAATGACGACTGATCAGACTGCGCGGATATGATTAGATTCTTTGTTGGGTGCACATTTCAAAAGATATGTTTTCACATTGTGGCTCATTTCTGTAACCTGTTAAGACTGTGGAGAAAGCAGCCTTATCTGGGCCTTGAGTGTTAGCATATGCCCTAGAGACACATGTTTTGCGTGGCTCAGCTGTAAAAGTTCTTTAAATCCCACGGTGGTTTATTCTACTGACCGTTCCAAGGCGGTGGTCCCGGTGTTAGTCTTACTGTTTGGTGCTTTGTGGTTTATTCTACGAGGCGATTTGTTTTATGTCTTACCTTGTGTTATTTTGTTTTTGCGTTTTTCAGTCCTTTTAGCAGTGCGATTACATCGCTTGGGAAAGAGAGAGCTAATCTTAGTGCTTTTCGTACGTTTGTTCGTTTTGTGTTTGTTTGGTTTTGTCTGTTTCCCCTTTCTCTTGGTGTCTGGGAAGGGCTGCGGTTTGTAATTGTGGCACTCGCTGGACTTTTCTCTTACATTTTTTTCCATTTATGGTTCATTATTTAAATGTCAACACTGTTTCGAGTCAGAGGTATAAATAAGAGGCGTAACTTCTGCTTTCGATGTATTTCAGGAAGTCGCTTTTTTTTATGCATGCATGCATCACGAAATCACGCCTATATAATTTTTACTTTAAACCTCGATTTTAAAAATAGTAAAACTGGGGTTTACAGGGATACACATTAATTTACGTATTTTGCTAAAGAACATAGATTGTGGGTACTCATTAGAACGGCTTCGCCGAGGTTGTTCTAACGAGTGCCCACAATCTATGTTTTGAGGAGGAATATGAAAAAATATCAGGTTTTTTTTGTGTGAAAATTTTCCTTTTTTTTGTTTTGGTTGTAAAATATTCAATATATTTGAATAGGCGTGATTTCGTAATGGGTTTTTTCTTCTGAAGATTTGCAATTTTTTGTCCGGATTCAATGCAAAAGCTTTTGTTATAACTACCTATACACCAACAATTTTATTCTAATCATTGTTTTTTTTTAATTCTAGTAGTTTCATTTTCCCCGTACTAAATTGTCTGTTAATTATGCAAAAGATCTACAGGGACGATAGTTTTGTTGAAGGTTTTCAACAAGTTCCGTTTGTTCAAAAGTTCTGAAATTATCACACTATTGTTATGGAGCATCAATTATTACAAATCAATGGAATAAGGCAGAATGTAACCTTCTCAACCTTTACCACTCTCTAGGCTAATTAAGCTGGTGACAAATTGGTAATAGTTTTCTTATTTTTTACAGAAAAAAAGATTTGACATTTCATGTCAGTTGTCGCCATTGGACACAATTTGCATGAAATGTCAATCCTGTTTTCTGAGGCAAATAAGAAAATATTTCTAAATGTCGTCTGTGAAAATTTTATCCAGAGTGGTGAGCGTTAAAGTCTGCTAGTGATGCTTTGTTCTTATTACGACTGAGGGAATATTCCAGGCTCAAAGTATGACACATGTGAGACCAGACTGCTCGTAAAAGAAAACCAACATGATAAAGCACAATGTATGGTACTGTTGGTAAATGAGTGTCCCACACATATCAGACTGTACAGAGTGTATCACACAGATCAGATCTCATACAGATTACTACTCAAATCAGATTGTATTCAGCATATCACAGTGATCAGACTGTACAAAACCATAATCTGACGAAAAAAAATCCAACAGAGCATACGGTTTGATTAGCTTGATTGAATTGCAATCAGTATGGGGGACCTTTCCAAAGTCCAAAGAGAAAATAACCTTATGGCAAATGCAACCAGCATAGATTCAGATCAGCTTGTACATGTACGTTTACTTCAACTTGTTTACCCTATATATGCAAATAGAATTCATTAAAATCTGAAGAAGCTAAGGACGGGAGCTGTCGAAAGCGTTAAGTTGCTGGCAATTACCAGCTCTGTTAACGCTATCTCAGTATATACAATATTACAAATCATTATAGTATTCTTGCTGGATCAAGCACGAGAGAAAATATTTGTGTTAACCCTTAAAATGCAAAGAGAAAAACTGCATCTGAAACTGTCGTCTGTTTATGTCGTCTGCTGAATATTTTTGTAAACTTTTCAAACCTATTTTTGCATCCAGGCAAACAATGTGGACCCTGATCAGACTGCTCCTGGAGCAGTCTAATCGGAGTCCACACTGTTTGCAAAATGACTTTTAAAATCACAATCTGATGGCAAAGCAGACGACAATTGTTGTGATTGTCAGTTTAAGAGTTAAATCTATTGTGCGTAATCTCCACATTACAAGTATTAGCTTTCACTAAAGCGTAGACCAAGCTTTTTGTAAAAGCTAATAATTTTGTAAAAGCTAATACTTGGTTATAACAACGTTTGAGCTATGGAAAATTCCAAAGGACCAGTCTATGGCTTCCGGAACAATAACAAACTCTAAGATTTGTTCTGCGTAGACAGTGACAAACGGATTACAAGTTTCTCAATAGACCCTGTATTTAGCTTTTTGTGGTTCCTTCTTTCATTTGGTTGGGCAAGTGTTTATTTGTTCAGCTAAAAAAATCAGCGGCGAAAAGAGCGTTTTATAACTGACAACATCTGACCAAAATACTCTACAGACTAAATCAGTGGACGAATAACAGCTGTCGTCTCTCGTCGTAAGAATAAATTGGACAGAAAGCTATCTATCATTTGCCTTGAACTGAAGCGTGAGATGTGATATAAGTAATTAGCGGCGTAAGATAAAATCGAAGTAAGATTCTGCCTGTCCAACGAACTGAACTATCATCCGGCTGTTAACATGTTAAATTTGTTTTATACTGCCACACGCCCTCGCGGACATTCTAAGCGGGCCTGCGTTGCGTCTATTAATATCAGACAAGTAAAAGTTATGAATATAGTGTAACATGACGTTAACGTTTTCACATAGTGGCTTATAGAAACGTTACCGTGATCTAACTAAACTTATTCACGTCGTCAACGTAGTGCGTGCAAAATAGTTTATTGAAAAACATTGCAATGATATCGATGTAATGCATCATGTTAGAATTGAAATAATGTTTCTCTGATGTGTCATCGTCGAATAACGCATGGTGTTGTCGGACAGTCGGGCTTCGCCGTCGTGAATGAATACTTAGCAATATTGCCCACCAACACCATGCGCTGTTCGACGATAATTCAGAGAAGAGAAAATTTATATCTTAACCAATTATAGTCGGGAGCTTATAAAAGGGTAATTGGCAAACGCAAACAGTGCAGACCCAGATCAGACGCCGCAGAACGCGGCGTCTGATCGGGGTCTTCACTGTCTGCAAACAGTTTAGCCATTTGAAATATCTAAATCTCATAGCCTGACCCACTAAACTTGAAATTGGACTCTTCCAATATGTAGTGTGGTTGAGTTCAATCCAGTCTACAATGGGTTAAGTGAAAGTGAAGGCTAAAACAGATCATAACTTAAAATAGTTAAGGGTAGCTATAATCAGATTATACAAACATACAGGGATACATGGGCGTGAATGCTGCAGCTGCCTTGAAGACTTCAAGACTACGCAAGCATGCAATAGATTCAGGAAGGACATTTCACTGTACTATGGCAAGGGAAAGAATGAATATAGTATAATAATCTCTTGATATGGAGACCTGCCTAAAAGTCATGAAGTGACAGTACCGTAAAACTATGTTTTTGTACTGTACACGGTCTGGAAGGGGGGCAGCAACTTTATCATAAACAATCTTGTAGAAAAGGCAAAGGCGAGCACCTCCACCTCGCCTTTTCTCCAGTGTACGCCATCCAAGTTCTTGTAAGATCCTAGTAACACTAACCTGCCTATCAAAATAACTGAACGTCCAGCGAGTAGCTCTTTGCTGGACTTGTTCGATTTGGGAAATCCGCACCTTTGAGTTATCGTCCCATAGTGGGGAGGCGTAATAGAGCTGCGGTGTGACCAGGGTGTTGTAAGCTTTTTTGCATACCTACGGCATCTTCGTTCTAAACTTTTTACCAGTTAAACCTAATTTCGGGTTACCATTTCCAACTATGTGGTTTACATAAGAATTCCAGGAGAGACTGCTGGAGTATCAACCCCGAGATACTTTGCACAAGTGACGGTCTCCAGGACCTGGCCATGGAGTCCGTATGCAGTACTGAGAGGTCACCGTACCACCTGACATTTCGAGGAGGTAATTTTAATTAGAAAGTACTGCAAATGGTAAATTATATAAGCCGTAGAGTCAGAAAACGTACCTCATCTATTTATGCTACCATACGCCCCGCGGTTATCCTAAGCAGATCTGTGCCGCGTTTGTCATTATCAGACGGGTAGGGGTTTTGATTATAGTACATTGATTAAAAGTGTGAAATGGAAGGCTAAAACAGATGATTGGTAAAAATAGTTAAGAGTAGCTAAAATCAGATAAAAAACAAAAATACAGGGGTATATGGGCGTGACTGCTGCAGCTTGCAAATAGCTGCCTCGAAGGCTTTAAGACTCTTGCAAGCAAGCAACAGAACCAGGAAGGGCATTCCACTGTACGATGGCAAGGGAAGGAATGAACATTTATAGTAATCTCTTGATGTGGAGACCTGCCTAAAAGTCATTGCGTTACAATACCGCTAAACTCTCCTTTGCCCCAGTGTACGCCACCCAAGCTCTTGTAAGATCCCATATACACTAATCTGCCTATCGAAATTACTGACTGTCCAGCGAGCAGCTCTCCGCTGGACCTGTTCGATTGGGGAAATCCGCTCCTTTGAGTGCAGGTCCTATACTGTATTTCAGGACCTATAAATCCTACCAGAAAGATTTTTTTTTTTAATTTCTGTTTGCTACAGTTGAGGATTTGTGGGCTGGATCATTGTCATGTTACAAATGGACATGCTTGAGACCAGTTTTTGGACGTACTGTTTGTACCCCGACGTTAGTCATAGGGGACTATTAAAATAGGTTCATTCGTCCGTCCTTCCGTCCGAGACTCCGTCCGTCCGTAGAAACAATGAGATGGTAGCTTGTGGACGTAACTCCCTTAACAGTTTTTAATCGATCTTTTTTTTTAAACTGTGCAGGTGTTTTTCACTTTTTCGACATAGTCTTTTCAGATCAGATTACTGTTAGAATAGATACCCTGTGAGCGCAACTCCTCCTCTCCTAGAGTTTTCCACTGATCATTTTGAAATTATGCATACTTGTTATACAAGGTATGTAGATGTGCACCTGGTTTTGGGGTTATACTTACATTACATTTTATCTAGTTTTGCTACTTTTTCGATTTTTTTTTTCTATGTTCGATTAGTATTAGAATAGATACCTTGTGGGCAAAACTCCTCCGAGAGTTTTCCTCCGATCAATTTGAAACTATGCATACTTGTTTTACATAGTTTGAAGATGTGCATGTGGTTTTGGGGTTATCCTCCTATTATTTTTTTATTATTCTTATCCACTTTATCGACTTAATTTTTCCAGGTCCTATAAGTATTAGAATAGAGTTTTCCTCTGATCATTTGGAAACTATGCATATTTGTTCTTCATGGTTGAGGATGTGCGTGTAGTTTTTGGGTTATCCTGCAATTATCTTTTTTCATAGTTTTGCACTTTTTTAACTTTTTTTTTTTGTTAGTTGTGGCACAATGACATGAGCTAGTGACCGCAACTCCTTTTACAGTTTTATACCAAACTTTTTGAAACTTTGCAGCCTTTGGGATTATCCTCCTGTCAGTTTTGATCAACTTTTCACTTTTTCTACGTTGTTTTTTAGGTACGATTAGTATAAGAATAGATACCTTGTGGTCGAAACTCACCCTACAGTTTTCCACCCATCATTTTCAAACTATGCATATTTGTTCTACATGGTCTGAAGATGTGCGTGTGGTTTTGGGGTTATCCTCTCATTAGTTTTTATCACTTTCTTCGACTTTTTTTTGACTTAGTTTATTCCAGGTATAATTAGTATTGGAATCGATACCTTGTGGGTGCAACTCCTCCTAGAGTTTTCTACCGATCATTTTGAAACTATGCATATTTGTTCTACATGGTCTGAAGATGTGCATGTGGTTTGGGGGTTATTCTCTTAAAATACGGATTTTAAACTCGCAACCCTTTACTAACAAAGCCATGACGTTCGTTGTTTTTTTTTTTTTTTTTTTTATTCTTTTTTTTTCAGAGCCACGTTCTTATAGAATCTACCAGACTCAACCCTACCTTTTGAAACAGCGATTTGCATCAGCGGCCCAGAATTTCTGAAGAAAATGGCATGTGCGCCCAGCGCAGCCTCATATCAGCCTGCGCATTATCGCATTCTGATCAGTCTTCGCAGGGCACTATGTGGGTAGGCAAGGATCCAAAGCATCTCAGTGTGGACAGGAAAGACTCTGATCAGTCTTAGTCTTCGTTAGATGCTCACTCATTCTTGTAATCTTGTAGGAAATACTTGCCCCGGCTCTAATTATTTTTATAGTCATTCATACGCCGTTTTGCAGTGTTCTCTCCTATAACTCTTTCAGTGCCACAGGCAATAATAATAGGCTTTTGTAAACAGCATAGATCCAGATGAGACGGCTCATAAGGAACCGTCTCATATGGAACTACACTGTTTGACATTCAGTCGTATCTTTACATATAAACTTCTTTCCAAGCGAAAGTTTGTTAGTAAAAAAAAAAAACAACAACAAGAAAAAACAAACAAAAACAGACAACAAGTGTCGTCTAAAATTTGACACCGAAAGAGTTAAGTAGTTACTTCCCAGCGGGCACGCAACAATGAGACAATGTCGACTCAACATCGATGCAACATCATGAAGTTGAATCGACGTTGATGCGACACTGTAAAAATGAAACGAGCCAGCTGTGTTGTATATATATATATTCGCTTTTTTTTTACTATTTTTCCACGTCCACTTGTTTCCACATTACGAAAACACGCCTATTCAAATATATAGAAAATTTCACCTCCAAAAACTGAAAATTTTCAGATAAAAAACTCTGATATTTTTTATATTTCTGCTCAAAACATAGATTGTGGGTACTCGTTAGAACCGCCTCATCGAGGCGGTTCTAACGAGTACCCACAATCTATGTTTTTTTAGCAAAATAAGAAAAAATGTACACCCCTATAAACCCCAGTTTTACTATATAAAAATGGGGTTTAAGGGGGTCAAAATTACATAGGCGTGTTTTCGTGATGACTGCATATGTAAATATCTTTCGTTAAAAATTCTGAAGAAGAAAGGATTTAGTTGCTAGTAATTGCCAGTTCTGATAATGCTAATATCTCAGCATATACAATATTAGAAATTCATTAAAGTATCCTTCCTTCATTCAGTGCTGGAAGAAAAAAGTTAAATGCATTGTTCATTATCTCTTTATTATCACAAGGAGCAGCTTAGCAGTTTTTCAATATACCCTGTATTCAGCTCTGTGCGGCTTTCGTTTTCATTTGGTTGAGCAAGTGTTTATTTATTAAGTCAAAGCTGTCCAGGGGTCTTTAGCGACCAAGGCCAACAGTATTTAATGACTAACAACATCTAACAAACTCAACGGACGGCAAACGGATATTTTGTCTTATTCTTCCCAGACAACAGAGCCGGTCAACTTATTATCATTTCTAATGTGGGTGAATATGATCTAAATGATCGTAAAGCCACATTTAGTGGAAAGTAAAAAATAAGAACTCTGATATAAATAAAAACTCTGATATTTTTCATATATCTGCTTAAAACATAGAATGTTGGTACTCGTTAGAACCGCCTTACCGAGGCGGTTCTAACGAGTACCCACAATCTATGTCTTGAGCAGAAATACGAAATATAATGTATACCCTTGTAAACACCAGTTTTACTATATAAAAGGGGTCAATATTATAAAGGTATGTTTTCGTGTTGAATAGCAAAGACATTGGGCTCTTCATAAGGTGCCGTTTCAACAATCTTACATGATTATTTAAATATGCGCAACAGCCCGTCGGGTCCCCAAATTCCTTTGCAATGAGTAAATGCCAACTACAGCAACTGTAAAAACCGTTCAGACCGAAGGGAGATATTTTTTTCTTTTGCGTCTTCTAACTATATCAGACCAGGACCTGAGGTTTTAAAACTTTTTTCATGCTCAACTCAACTGAACATGAAATTCTCTCTGCGAATAAATACTATTGTTGGCATTCTCATATTTATTAGCTGAGAAATGTTCATGCTCAGCTATGTTTAGCAAAAAAGAATTTGCAATTGTTAGTAATTTGAGATTTATTAACAGGGCAAATTTCATGCTCAGCTGAGTTGAGCATGAAAAATGTTTTATAACCTCGGAGCCTGTGCTCATTACACTGTGCCAGAAAACAAAGCTCAGTCTTCAGTGGGTAGGCCAGGTAACCCTAGGCCCTAGAAGTACAAGACGCAATCGGCTGGTAAGATGATAGCCAATGTACTTTGGGATGCTAAAGGGGTAATTTTGTTGGACTTTTTACCAAAGTTGAGTACAATAACTGGCGAGTACTGCACAAGTTTTCTTGACCAACTAAGAATCCAATACCTGCAAAAGGACATGATAAACTCTATAAAGAAGATCTTATTTAGCAAGACAATGCAAGTCTACACTTGCAAGATATCAATGGATGCTGTAGATCGAAAAAAATATGAAATAAAACCACATTTGCCTGATTTGGCACCTAATGATTACTTTTTTTTCCCGAACTTCAAAAGAAAAGGAAATATGTCCGTGGACGCCATATTCCGGTCTGATAAAGAAGTCGTCAATGGTTGAGGAATGGGTTTAACACAACAGCCCCCCCCCCCCCCCCCCCCCCCCCAAAAAAAAAAAAAAAAAAAAAAAAAAAAATAAATAAATAAATAAACATATTCAATTCTAGGGTAATGGTACTCTCACTCCGATTGACCATATATATTATGCTGGAGGGCAATTATATTAAAAGTGTAGGGTCGATCTATCCTGTTTCAGGCAATTTTCCAATTACAATGTATAGCGGGTTTCCTAATGTTTGTTTAAAAACGCAACCTAGCCCAGACAGACCTTGAACAGAAGGTCTGTCTATGCTAGGTTGCGTTTTTAAACCCGGTATACATTGTAATTGGAAAGCCCTGCCCCTTTCCATATCACACAACGCCGTCCCAGATCGACTCAGGATTGCTACACCGGTATTCTGTGATTGTGACCGTTCCTAGGTGACCGTTCCTAGGCAGCCCCATATTTCAGCTCAGTACACTAACATTTTCAGTTGCTTGAGCATTAATGACACCATTGAGATTGTTTCTCTTCATTTCGATCCGTCTACAACTTCCTGTTGTAAGCTTGAGAAGGTAGGACCATTCCGATTATTGAATATTGTCTTCCCAAATAGGATCACGCGTGTTGCATCACGAAAACATACCAATATGATTTTGAACCCCTTAAACCCCACATTTATATAGTAAAACTGGGGTTTATAGTAAAACTAGGGTATACATTATTTTTGTTAGTTCTGCTCAAAAACATTATGGGTACTTGTTAGAACCGCCTCGTCGAGGCGGTTCTAACAAGTACCCACAATTTATGTTTTGAGCAGAAATGTGAAAAATATCAGAATTTTTTATCTGAAAAATTGTCATTTTTTAGTGGTAAAACTTTCAGTGTATTTGAATAGGCGTGTTTTCGTAATGGAAACCTAGTATCACATTGATTACGGGTTCCCTTGTGACTCAGATTAGTTTGCGCTTTCCATATCTTCTAAAAGGATCAATATATTCTACACTATCCAACAATCCTATATTTACATTACGAAAACATGCCTATTGAGATATACTGGAAATTTTACCACCAAAAAATATAAATTTTCTGATAAAAATTCTGATATTTTTCATCATTCTGCTCAAAACATAGATTGTGGGTACAATCTATGTTTTTGATCGAGGCGGTTCTAACGAGTACCGACAATCTATGTTTTTGAGCAGAAATAAAAAAAAATAATGTATACCCCTGTAAACACCAATTTTACTATATAATAGTGGGGTTTAAGGGGGTCAAAATTATATACAATGTAGGCATGTTTTCGTGATGTATAGATTTTGTTAAGGCATTTTTTAACCAAAAACAATGTGTTTTTTTTTTTTTTTTTTTTTCTTATTTCTCAAAAAAGAACTAAAAAACATAAGTTGTGATACTAATTAGAAGCGCCTCACCGAGGCGCTTCTAATGAGTTCCACAAACTATGTTTTCGTGAAGGAATAAGAAAATATTTCAATAAGCATCCTCTTATTTAGAGTTATGATTCTCAAATTATAGGTGAATCTGGAGGCGGCATGTCGAAGATCTGGTAAATGTCAAACCAAAGCTTGAGGTTTTCGTAGCAGTTTGGCTTGAATTCGTCAGAAGTACTTTTATTTCAGCTCTATATTTGAGAGGGGTTAATAAGCGAATACAGTTGACTCTCGTTAACTCGATCTCGAATAACCGCTTATCTCGAAGTGAAAATCTGGTCCCTGCCTACACTTGAAAATCTAACAACACAGGTAAAAAGTACTGTGGAAAAGAGGAGAAATTGCTCCTAAGGATTGTGCAATTAAAGAGACAGCATAGCTACATGTAGGATTGCAGTTAAAGCTAGACAGGCCATCTATCGCATAACATCCATGCATAACATTTCCTTTTATAACGGGCAAACCCTGAATGGACATTGTACATTCAACCAATGACTTGACTTGACATTTGTAGCTCAGTGCTACTAATTACGGAATACAAGGGTCATGCTGTAAGACTTAGTTCAGGCCTTGTAAGTTTTCAAAATGGCCAATAAGTTATAAGATCTATTCTATTCCAGAATTTGGTAGTTTGGGTCGCTTATCGATAATAAAAGCAAAGCAAGCATAATACTCCGCCATAGCAATTATTTGTTTATGTGTTAAAATCGTTGCGAAAATGTCGGGAAAGAAAATGACGGAGGGACAGATAACAATCCTAAACAAGATCTTGATAACATCAATGGACAGATAACAATTCTAAAGCAGATCTTGATAACATCAATGCATATTGCAAGTTTGGTTAACAGGCTTTGTTATTTACTCAAGTTATCATCCTGAAATGAAAATATGGACGTGTCTCGGGCAGATAACTCCGTAAAAAATTGACAAAATTTGCCCATTAGCAATTCCAAACCTGATCTCCTTACTGTCAATGCATATAGCAAGTTTGTGGAAAGTCCCTTGTTATTTACTCAAGTTATAGTCCGGAAACGAAAATATGGGCGTGTCTCGGGCAGATAACTCTGTCAAAAATTGACCAATTTTGCCCATTAGCAATCCCAAACCAGATATCCACAATATCAATGCACATACCAAGTTTGGTGAAAATCCACTGATGTTTACTCAAGTTATCATTCGAAAACGAAAATATGGGCGTGTCTCGGGCAGATAACTCCGTAAAAATGTGACGAAATTTGACCATGAGCAATCCCAAACCAGATCTCCTTAATGTCAATGCATATAGCAAGTTTGGTGAAAATCCCTTGTTATTTACTCAAGTTACAGTCCGAAAACGAAAATATGGGCGTGTCTCGGGCAGATAACTTCGTAAAAATGTGACGAAATTTGACCATTAGCAATCCCAAACCAGATCTCCTTAATGTCAATGCATATAGCAAGTTTGGTGAAAATCCCTTGTTATTTACTCAAGTTACAGTCTGGAAACGAAAATATGGGCGTGTCTCGGGCAGATAACTTCGTCAAAAATTGACGAAATTTGCCCATAAGCAATCCCAAATGAGATCTCCACAATTTCAATGCACATACCAAGTTTGGTGAAAATTCACTGACGTTTACTCAAGTTATCATCCGGAAACGAAAATATGGGCGTGTCTCGGGCAGATAACTCCGTCAAAAATTAACGTAATTTGCACATTAGCAATCCCAAACCAGAATTCCACAATATCAATGCACATACTAAGATTGGTGAAAATCCATTGATGTTTACTCAAGTTATCATCCGGAAACAATAAACGGACGGACGGACGGAGGTACGACGGACGGACGTACGACGGACGGACGGACTCACGGACGACCATCGTGAAACCATAATACCCCGCCACTATTGTGTGGCAGGGTATAAAAACGACAGGATCTGCTATATCTTGTACATGAAAGGATTTTTATAGGAAAACGTTTTTAGATTACATTTTACACATTTATATACATACAGTTAACTCTCGTTATTTCGACCTCGCTTATCTCGAATAACCACTTATCTCGAAGTGAAAATCTGGTCCCTGCCTAAGGATGAAAATCTAACAACAGTAACAAAATATTGTGGAAGTGCAAGATTTCAATGGATGCTGTAGATCGAAAAAATATTCCACAATATTTTCAATATATCTCGAATTTCATTACATATACATTTGTTAAATGTGGTTGTTCAATATATTTTTTTCCTCAATTCTGCAATTCTGATATGTCGAGGTACGGATATCTCAAAGTATTTCAGAGAGTCCCTTGGAATTCGAGATAACGAGAGTCGACAGTATTAATCTAACATAATTATGATGATGTCGAGGAATAGCCACAATCACAATCTACCAATAAATCAATGAAGAGCAAACAAACTACAGTTGACTCTCGTTATCTCGACCTCGCTTATCTCGAATAACCGCTTATCTCGAAGTAAAAATCTGGTCCCTTCCTATACATGAAAACCTAACAACAGATGGAAAATATTGTAGAAAAGAGGAGAAATTGCTCCTAAGGAGCAATTTCTCCTCTTTTCCACAATATTTTCAATATATCTCTAACTTCTTCAAAAGTCCAATTACCTATCAGTTTGTTAAATGTGGTTAATCAAATTATTTTTTCCTCAATTCTGCAAACCTGATATGTCGAACTACGGATATATCGAAGTATTTCAGAGAGTCCCTTGGAATTCGAGATAACGAGAGTCGACTGTACTTTCAACATCTTTCAGAAAGTCATTTTTCGCTTCACAGATGAAGTAAATTTGCAAACATTTGTCATGATTTGATGCAAAAGCATTTGTCGCAATTACTTATGCACAAAAAGTTTTATTCTAGTCATTGGTTTTAAAAAAAAAACACAAATATTTTCACTTTTTCCCATAGTAAAAATGGGTGTAAATTATGCAGAAATCTGTTGGGTAGGTAACTTGGAGGCAAATTTTCAACAGGTTCCGCTTGTTCAATGTTTCTGAAAGTTTCACAGTACTGTTGTGAAACATCAATAATTCAAATTCAGTTAAGAAAAGTAAAAATATTTTCTTAAACTAAAATTAAAAAAAAAAAAAAAAAAAAAAAAAAAAATCACTTTACTATAATAGAAATTGCATAGTCAGACCAATTTTTAGCCATAAATTTAATTTTTGGTTAAATATTTGGGAACAAAACAAGGCAATAGAGAAGACAAATGGTTTATGATAAGATATGGCCAATCAGAACAAAATATTTTCATTTAAAATAAAACGTCAAGCAAAAAAAAAAAAAAAAAAAAAAAAAAAAAAAACGTCTTTCCAAGTGATGTCGAAAGGGCAGTAGGATGGCCAGCACACATTTTACAAAGTAACGAAAAGCAAACCGACCGGCTCCCTTTTCCCACCCGCGAAGACCAAAGTGCCAGACAGAACCCACACATATCATAATGTTCAATGAGAAAACAAACAGAATATAAAATGAAAACATTATGGAAACACGCCTAATCAAATATATAGAAAATTTCACCTCCAAAAATCTGAAAATTAGATTAAAAAAAAAAAAAAAAAAAAAAAAAAAAAAATATATATATATATATATATTATATATATATATATATATATATATATATATAAACATGGATTGTGTGTACTCGTTAGAACCGCCTCGGCGAGGCGGTTCTAACGAGTACCCACATTCTATGTTTTTGAGCAGAAATAAGAAAAATGTATACCCTTGTAAACCCAAGTTTTACTATGTAAAAGTGGGGTTTAAGGGGGTCAAAATTATATAGGCATGTTTTCAGGATGGCCTCGCAGTGAGTAGCCACAATGTCTCATAAACAACAAACGATATTATAAGCACCGGCTTAGAACAGTCAGTAAGTAAAATCTACAGGGGTGAGGGGGTGGGGGGCGGGTGTATAGATGCCTTCAACCTAAGCTTGGTTTAAACATATTTATTTCCAAAATGTTTACATATACAACACATACAAAAAGTACAACAAAAGGATTAGAACGAAAGCATAAGAGCTTATTTGATTCCTTTCCTAGGATGTGATCATTGTCAGAAATATGAGAATACGAGCAAATCAAGAAAGGTTAATTTCCAATGGTCCTCTTCAAGTAATAACAATTTAATAGTAAATAATAATTGTGAAGTTTGACATTAAGAGATGGGCAAACATAAATTGAGAATAGGAAGAAAAAAGAGAGGAACAAATTATATAAAATGAAAAGAGAGATAGAGAGAGAGAGAGAGAGAGAGAGAGAGAGAGAGAGAGAGAGAGAGAGAGAGAGAGAGAGAGAGAAATGAAGAACTACCTAAGTTTTGATGTGGCAAAAATGATAGGCTCTATTTAGTCAATGAACATTACCGACAAACGTGTTTATCCACTTGAATCTCTGTGATAAAACAATATGAGGAGAATTATCTCAGACACTGATAAATAGAGCCATGGGTCGCTTAAGCCGGTTCTAGGGCCGCATGCAGCCCTGGAAACTACATCGTCTTCATATGATGTCTCAATAAAATCGCATTACGAAAGCACTCCTATTCAAATATATTGAAAATTTCACCACAAAAAACTGAAAGTTTTCAGATATATTCTGATATTTTTCATATTTCTGCTCAAAACATAGATTGTGGGTACTCGTTAGAACCGCCTCGCCGAGGCGGTTCTAACGAGGACCCACAAGCTATGTTTTTGAGCAAAAATAAAAACATAAAGTACACCCCTGTAAACCCCAGTTTTACTTTATAAAGTGGAGTTTAAGGGGGAAAAAATTATATAGATATGTTTTCGTGATAGAGACACCGATGTACGTTCTTTAATGTGTTTCCAAGGGCAATTTTTTTAGATTTCTTTCGACGGACCTCTTACAGATTAATATTTTAACCTAACTCATCATCCAAATTAATAATTGATAAGGAATTACTTCCCGGCAGAACTTTGGCCGTGTTGCACAAGGCAGCAATTGTTTTTATTTCTTCTTGTTCAGGTATTGTCCATATTTACAAAGCTCTTACATTTTTACATTCGTGATATTTATTGACTTGTAAAGTATTCACATAAAGTTGCTCATACATGCATTTCCGTCTGTTCTGATTAAATAGACATGCCTAAGTTAAAAGTGTAGACCCAGATGAGACGCCGCGTTCTGCGGCGTCTGATCTGCGTCTACACTGTTTGCTGGAGTTCAAAACCCGCCTCTAATTAAGGTGATTTCATTCACTTGAAAAAATTGCCACCATTTTGTATATGGAGCCAACTTTACAAACATCGCCTCACTGGTATTATCAACCTTTCAAAAATAGGGGCTTTCCCTTTCCTTTTAGGGCAGCCCCGCAAAGAGTGGGGAGGGACCTTTTTTTAATGTCAGAATTATTTAGCTGATCAGACTACTTGGACGCACCGGCTGATCTTATCTTCGCTGGGGGTTTATGTCTGAAGGTGTTTTTTTTCCACTTTGTGGTCCTAAAGATATGGAACAAATAAATTGATACAAAAAAAAATAAATAGATAAATAAATAAATAAATAAATAAATAAAATAAAATAAAAAAAATAAAAAATAAATAAATAAATTGATACATTTTATTTTAGGTAATAGAGTACCAAGTCAGCTTCTTACATGTCACATTACTTACCATCACGAAAACATACGTATATAATTTTGACCCCCTTAATTCCCACTTCTATATAGTAAAACTGGGGTTTACAGGGGTATACATTATTTTTCTTATTTCTGCTAACAAACATAGATTGTGGATACTCGTTCGAACCGCCTCCGCCTCAGTGAGGCGGTTCTAACAAGTACCAACAATCTATTTTTTGAGATGAACTATGAAAAATATCAGAATTTTTATCTGAAAAGTTTCAGTTGTTTGACGGTGAAAATTTCAATATATTTGAATAGGCGTGTTTTCGTAATGCACCCTTTCTTGTTTTGGCCTTTTCAGAGGGAATGAAGTTAGGCAAGTACCTAATGTACCTAGTGTTTAACTTAAAAAAATCTATAGGCTTCAGAATAGTTGCAGAAATGTATGCTATATACAGTCGACTCTCGTTATATCGCCTTCGCTTATCTCAAATATTCGCTTATCTCGAAGTGAAAATCAGGTCCCTGTTTTAACAAGGTATTCTATCAACAGGTACGAGTAACAAAATATTGTCAAATAGAGGAGAAATTGTTTCTAAGGAGCAATTTTTCCTCTTTTCGACTCTCGTTATCTCGGCTTCGCTTATCTCGAATATTCGCTTATCTCGAAGTGAAAATCTGGTCCCTGTTTTAACAAGGTATTCTAACAACAGGTAACAAAATACTGTTGAAAGAGGAGAAAACGTTCCTGAGCAGCAATTTTCCTCTTTTCCACAGTATTTTCATTATATCTTTATCTTAAGGAGTCAAATTACATTGTACATATTCATTGTTGAAAAGTGGTCGTTCGATTTATTTTTTCCCGTAAATTCTGCAAATATGATATGTCGAGGTACGGACATCTCGAAGTATTTCAGAGAGTCCCTTGGTCTGCGAGATAACGATAGTCGGCTTATATTCATTTATAGTCTCCATCCTTTTAGTTTGCTTTATGATAATACTAAATCACGCAAATTAAGTCGGAATAGGTGGGTGCGTACGAGCAATAAAGACCTCCTATGTACGACTTTAAGTGCCCATAATACTATGGGAACTACATGCGAAAACTGTGTCCTGCATTGGACTGCTGTTACTAGTGAACTGATCTGAACTTTAGACATTCCCTTATGCGCTGCTACCCCTTTTGAACGAGGAAACAATAATCACTTTAGTACGTATTCTGTCTATTCAGTACTTCACTTTTTCCGACCCTTTTCTAAGAGACAAATAACTGAGTGATAATCATTATTAATCCAATTACAAGCCTCGCTCCTGGTCCTTATCTTTCCGTTTGTTAACCCATTGTATACTAAAGAGACTCTCCCAACCATATATTGGACGAGTCCAATTTCAATTTTAGATACGTCCGGCTATGAGATTTACATATTCCTAGAGAAAAATGACTAATCTGTCTACAAACAGTGGAGACCCTGATCAGACGCCGCGTTCTGCGGCGTCTGATCTGGGTCTGCATTGTTTGTCAATCACCCGTTTACGGGTCTCCCGACTACCATGTTAAACATCAAAGTAAACACAGTGTCGAGCGGTTAAGTTTGTAAAATGACGAACCAAATGGACATAATATTTTTAGAGCTTTAAGGAACTAGAGCTGTATCCATAGAACACCAATGCCCCTATCCAGCACAAAGCCAATAAATGAAGGTAGCAATATGTTGGAAAAAAAATAAAACAAAATAAAAAACAGTGCCAGAAAAAAAAACAAAAAAAAACACTAGAATTTGTTTTCAAACTATTTCCTGCTGCAAGTATTCAACGGACAGACGGTGTACCAAGTATAATTTGATAAACTCCCAGTTAATGGACTTTTGTTTATATATAAACAACCTTAGTTTATCTATAATCTCTCCCAGCTAATACAGAAAGCAGCTTCCACTTTTTGGATGTAACCTCGGAAAAAGCCGGAAAAAGCGAGGGACAGTATCATACGTCCAGGCTTTAATATTCTCTAGGCTATATCCGCAGATGAAAATAAGCGATGTTTTTCTTCATTTTTTCTTTTTTTTTTATAAAATCTAAGGCTTTGACATTACAGTCAAATTACCTCCTCTAAATATCAGTCGGACTCCTTAATTTCTGCGCAAAAATAAATACATTATCTTCTAAATGTTGTCTGCTTTTATTAATAGTAAGCGAGTTTAAGTTTAAGCCTTCAACTTCGGGGCCTGTCGTACTAAGTTATGCTCCACCTCTTTTCAGTTAGCAATGAACTACAGTTGGCTCTCGTTATCTCGACCTCGCTTATCTCTAATAACCGCTTATCTCGAAGTGAAAATTTGGTCCCTGTTTTAACATAGAAATCTAACAACAGATGTTTTCCTCAATTCCGCAACTCTGATATGTCGAGGTACGGATATCTCGAAGTGTTTAAAAGAGACCCTTGGAATTCGAGATAACGAGAGTGGACTGTATTTCAGAGGTTTTTAACACAACAATAAAGAGAAATGTTTCATTTAATCAAAATTCAAGTAAATCCTGCAAATCACAGCAATCAAAAGGGGCGTCAGAAGCTTTGAGGTCAGAGGTTATGAAGAAGAAATTATAAAGAAGGTCACGTGATGCAATGTGACGTCTTACCTGACAAAAAGTAAGAGCACCAATATATGTCCTGCAACAGCTCCAAGAAAAACACAAAGTCCAGTAATAGCAAATACAACGTGCCACGTGTGTGACAGTGGCCGGTTCTGGGACTGTAGCCAATGTACATGTTGTACACTAACCAAGGAGCAGTTTGATAAGCCAAAGTCACTTTCCATTATAATTGTCGTATCACGTGCATTTTAAATGTCGCAAGCAAACCACTGATTGATTTATAATGTAGCACACAAACTTTTTCGTTTTTATTTTCTTATTAAACCCGAATTGTTTTTCATTAATTTGCATTAAACCTGATTACCCTAACTTCTTATTTCTGTAACTCCCTTTCTCCTTATGGAATTATTCACAACCACTGTGATCACAAATATTCGATTTATGAAGGATTTCTTTTGAATCACAGATTTTAAATCCGGGAATCCAACTTACAACTTTTTGTGTATTCTTTACAGTTTTGCAATTATATTCAGTCACGGCGGATCTCCCTTTTGGACTTTATACATATAAAATATATGCACAAACATTTTCTTATAAACGAAAAATAAATAATTTAGTAACTCATCGGATATTATTGCGCTCTAGTAACATTTTAAAATTAGTTATTGTGTTAAGATCAAAACACCATAATTAAATATCCAAATAAAACTAAAGCATATTTATATCATATTTCCACCAATTTTTTATATATTTGCTTAGAGTCACATCTGATATACATTGTAAATATTAATATAATTATTAACTCTGAATACTTATTTGCGTGCTTTATCCATATGTTTAGAGTCCGCCAACTTATGCTCTAAATGATATGTCCACCGTTAAGTTTTTTTTTTATCCTTCTGTTTATATAATGTACCTTTAAAAACATCATGAACTTTATGTAATGTTTGACATTTGATCAGACAGAGTCAACAATAATGATGTTTTCTTATTAACAGATGTTTCAGGTATACTGTATATGTTCGCCACGAATTTGTTTGGCTTAGTACTGGAGAAATCGATTCACCGTACTGTTTCGTGAAAACCAATATTCCTTCTTAACACTTTCATTCCCGAGTTTCTGAGGTAGACGCTTCCATCTTTGAATCTGGTCAGAACCATTCTTCCAAATAGGAGTCTGAATCAAAAATCTAAACAGAATGGCAAACAATGTAGATCCTGATGAGACGGCTCGTTACGAGCCGTCTCATCAGGATCTACATTGTTTGCAAAAAACATTGTTTTCGTCTGCAGAGTTGAAAGGGTTAAGGTCAACTTATAGATTCGCGTGGTCTTATAAGTATTCCTCTGACTATAGAAATAAAGGACATATGACAGGTTCTGCGGTGAAAAGCAGAAAGACATTGGACAGTTTGTGAGATAAAACGGTGGATCTCATACATTGAGATCCTATTATATATAATGCGCAAAGCAAGAAAGAAAAGATCCCTTATGCCATATGCATGCAACGAAGGCCCAGATCAGACTGCGCATTCGCGCAGTCTGATCTGGGCCTTCGTTGCCCGCTTTCGGTACCCATGATTACTGTGGAATATATCACCAAACAGAGATGCCCGCTGTCGGTACCCATGACTACTGTGGACTATATCACCAAACAGAGATGCCCGCTGTCGATACCCATGACAACTGTGGAATATATCACCAAACAGAGAAGTCCATGATTAAACTGTGAAGGCTGATCTGGGCCTTCGCTGCTCTCATGTTACGCAAGCGCACCCATCTTCTGACACGCATCACTAAATAATGTATACATGTATAACGGAACGCCAGGCCTGCCTTCGTAAACTCATTTGACCTATTCTCAGTCGCGTTATCAGACGTTTTTATGGCCCCGGCGGCTATTATGTTCACTGTTTGCTGCAAGATAATATCTCTAGACTTTACTAAGAAAACATATTCATTGTTTGTATACCTGGTATCTGAGGTTATGACCCGACACTTGCGATCCAAGAAAAGCTGCAGTTCCAAACCATCACATGCATACATTTGTACCTGTGAACGGTATTTTTAAAAATATATTACATTAACCAATCATTATGCTTAAGTCTTACTCTACCTGTTGTATCTATATTCGACCTTTAATTTAACCCATTAAACCATGGGTTTCTGAAGTGGACATTTCCATCCTTTAATTCTGAAATGTCCTTTGATGCAAATAGAGATTTCAGTCTTAAGGGGAAAAAAAAAACCGGAAAGGAAAACAGTGTAGATCCTGACGAGAGACAAGCGGTCTCCTCTTGATCTTCACAGTTGTCACAGGTATCTGTTTTTGCTTTGTAGGACTGAAAGGATTAAGAAATATGGGTATATTCTTTTAAGTACATATACATGTGGTACATGTATGCGGCAAATTAAATTTCTGGTAGACATTTGGCACGACACTGTATAGCCTGTAAGGATCACAAAATGAAGTGATAATCATAAAAAAGGTATTATATTTAATTACGCATTTCAAAAACAAGCCTATTCAAATATACTGAAAATTTTACCACCAAAAATGAAACTTTTCAGTTAAAAATTCGGATATTTTTCTTATTTCTGCTCAAAAACATAGATTGTAGGTTTTCGTTAGAACCGCCTCGCCGAGGGGTTTAAGGGGGTCAACATTATATAGGCATGTTTTCGTGAAGCGTTCTTATACCTCTAAATGAAAACCTGAGTGAAATGGACCAATAGAAAGCAACTAACACACTAATACAAAAAAAAAAAAAAAAAAAAAAAAAAAACAACAACAAAAAAAAAAAAAAAAGGAAAATTACTGAGTCTGGCAACCCTACTCATGTCTCTTCATTACGAAAATACACTTATTCAAATATATTGAAAATTTTACGACCAAAAATAGAAAAAATTTCAGATAAAAAATGCTGATATATTTCATAATCCTGCTCAAAACATAGATTGTAGATACTCGTTTGAACACCCTCGGCGAGGCGGTACTAACGAGTACCCACAATCTATGTTTTTAGCAAAATAAGAACAATAATGTATACCCTGTAAATCCCAGTTTTACTATATAACAGTGGGTTTAAGGGGGTCAAAATTATATAGACGTGTTTTCGTGATGTAGTGCTGGCGTTAGTGCAATTCATTTAGCAGCTGTAAAGAAAGTAAATAAATTCTGAGTAATGCCGCTGTTCTCCGCTTTAAACCATTTTTTCTGTTAAACTTAGATCTCTCATTTTAGACTGTATAAACTCCCCCCACACTGCAAATTTGAAGAGCCGAATTTCAATTTTAGGTATGTCAGGCTATATTATTTAAATAATTGTAGAGAAAAAATGATAAACTATTTACAAACAGTGGATACCCTAGTCAGACGCCGCGTTCTAAAGTGTCTGATCTGGGTATGCACTGTTTGCCAATTACCCTTTTAGGGGTTTTCAGACTAAAAAGGGACATTAACAGATTACATCAACAATGTTTTCTTCTGAGTTTTCACAGGAAATGGGATTTGATATTTCAAGCGAGATAATTCGCATGACATATTAAGTCCCGTTTTCTGGGGAAAAATAAGTAAAGCACCAATTATTTGTCAGTTTGTTGTCTGCTAACATACCCGTATTGGAGCACATGCAGGGATGTGTTTTTGTTTTCTTTCTTTTTTTTTTTTTTAATATTGTCACTTCATGTTCAGTGGTCTTCTCTAAATTCAAAATTAATATCCAGAACAATTTGTGTCCAAAAACAGTCTCATGAAGACTCTTCGCTCACACAATACTGTGATCTTATTTATTTAATTTATTTATTTATTTGAATAAAATAGCTTGAAGGCATCAGTGTAAAAAAAAACAACAAAGGACGAAACTTTAACTTATCAGAGTATAAGAGATGAGACTATTCAAAGTAAGTCTATTTTCTCACGAGCAAATCTTATAAACTTCTATCTCTTTCAGTCTGAGTCAAACAATTGAAAAATACTTACTTTGACACATATTATCTTTTAGGAATGAACTCGGACCTGATGGGTCCGAGGAATGAATGACTGTATGATGCACCAACAGACAAAGTGCTTTTTGAAGCGATGAATTATCGGGTGTTTTATGTCCACGAAAACTTTTAGGTTGTTGATAAAGAAAAAAAAAAAATCTAGATACCCTTTCGTACAATTATATTTTGCATTCTAGGATATGTGTGTTTGCTTTATTACAAGGCATTTTACTGGATCATGAAACTGAGACTTTCCGTTTCATCACGAAAACATGCCTATATAATTTTGACCCTCGTAAACCCCACTCTTATATAGTAAAACTGGGGTTTACAGGGGTATACATTATTTTTCTTATTTTTGCTCAAAAAATAGATTGTAGGTACTCGTTAGAACCGCCTCGCCGAGGCAGCTCTAACGAGTACCCACAATCTATGTTTAGAGCAGAAATTAAAAAAAAAATCCGAGTTTTTTTATCCAAAAATTTTCAGTTTTTGGAGGCAAAATTTTCTATATATTTCAATAGGCGTGTTTTCGTAATGTCTTCCTGTCTGTATTGTTGTACTGTTGGGAGCTGCATCTGGGGATAAGGGTAAGCATTACGAAAACACGCCTATTCAAATATACTGAAAATTTTATCACCCCACAAAAAATGAACATTTTCAGATAAAAATTCTGATATTTTTCATATTTCTCCTCAAAACATAGATTGTGGGTACTCGTTAGAACCGCCTCGCCGAGGCGGTTCTAACGAGTACCCATAATCTATGTTTTGAGCAGAAATAAGAAAAATAATGTATACCCCTGTAAACCCCAGTTTTACGATATAAAAGTGGGGTTTAATGGGGTCAAAACTATATTGGCGTGTTTTTGTGATGGTTTCGCGCTAGAAAAAAAATGCTTTTAGCCCCCATCCCCACCAACCATCCCTACTCCCACCAACAGTAGTTTTCCTACTGAACACCTACATGTATGTTGCGATTCTTCTTTGTGCATCTGTGATTTCTTGTGTGGCGTTTTTGTTCTCCTTATTTGTTCCTCATCTCTCCTTCCTTCCTTCCTTTGGTGCCTCGCATCACGAAAACACGCCTATATAATTTTGACCCTCTTAAACCCCACTTTTATACAGTAAAACTGGGGTTTACAGGGGTATACATTATTTTTCTTATTTCTGCTCAAAACATAGATTTTATCACCCAAAAAAATGAACATTTTCAGATAAAAAATTTTAACGGTTCTAACGAGTACCGAAAATCTCTGTTTTGAGAAGAAATATGAAAAATAGCAGAATTTTTATCTGAAAATTTCCCTTTTTTTGGTTGTAAAATTTGCAATATATTTGAATAGGTGTGTTTTCATAATGGAAGGACTGTGTGCTTCGTGATTGCGGCATTTCCTGTGTATCTTCACTTATATATTCACAGCTCCTGAATTAGACAACCATCAGTTCACCGATGTAAATAATCACTGATCCCATAAAAATGCTAACATCACTGTAAACCTGTGGTAAAAGAAAAAAATCACAAGCTGCTGATGGTCAATTCCCTGTTCCGCAACGTGAGAAAAGGTACGTTTGGACATGTGCGCCCATTACGAAAACACGCCTATTCAAATATACTGAAAAGTTTACCACAAAAAAATGAAAATTTTCAGATGAAAAATTCTGATATTTTTCATATTTCTGCTCAAAATATAGATTGTGGGTACTTGTTAGAACCGCCTCGACGACGAGGCGGTTCTAACGAGTACCCACAATCTATGTTTTAGAGCAGAAATAAGAAAATAATGTATGCCCCTATAAACCCCAGTTTTACTATATAAAAGTGGGGTTTAAGGGGGTCAAAATTATATAGGCATGTTTTCGTGATGCAGTGAAATCTCAATTCAACCTGAGCTTATGCGCATTCGGATCAGAGTAACGCTGTCTACACGAAGCTGTCGTGAGTCATAGTTTTTTTTTCACATACTGTCCAGCGAAGACTGATCAGTCTGCGCCTCCGCCTAGGCTGCTCAGTCTTCGCTATACTGTACGGTTTCGTCCATTGCGGCAAATTAATTTTTGGTAATTACAGTACAATTCCTAGAATGACTATGGAATGCAGATAGGTTACAAGAAGGTGTGAAAAGTCAGTTTCCTCAAGCAAAAAAGGTACTTAACACACACACACACACACACACACACACACACACACACACACAAAGACTAGATCTTCCAAATCTGAGGAATTCGAGTGATGCCTTCGCTACTCACCTGGAGTAGGCTTGGGAACTGAAACATCTATTGACGATACGCAATGTCGCTGATCAGACTGTCCAAGTATGCAGACTGAGCTGAGCCATCGTATTTTGCATCTATGTAAATACTCACTTTGCTTTTTGAGGCTTATATGAAATAACCATGCCTAAATGAAGTTGTTCGGTGGTCGGAGCAAATTTGAATACACAAGCAATTATCACGAAAACACGCCTATATAGTTTTGACCCTCTTAATCCCCACCTTTATACAGTAAAATTCTGTTATTCTGTTAAAAACATAGATTGTGGGTACTCGTTAGAACCGCCACGCTGACGCGGCTAAAAATGTACCCAAAATCTATGTTTTGAGTAGAAATATGAAAACTTACAAATTTTTTTATCTGAAAGTTTGCATTTTTTGATGGTAAAATTATCAATACATTTGAATAGGCGTGTTTTCGTAATCGATTGCAGAAACGAGCCTTGTAATGACAAAAGGATACTTATCGCCCAAGTCTAATCAGAGACTTCACAGTCAGCCTAGAGAATCATTGGACGCGGTAAAAATATTGACGAACGATCATTCAGAGTTCATGCTCAAGCTGATCATAGCCTACACTATTGACATATGAAAGAATAACAGGTGAACTGTCTACTGGATCAGCTAATTGAGCCTCAACGTCAGGAAATGTACGCCCATCGCATTTGCGCAGTCTGATCAGAGTCTTTACTGGGTGTATTTTGGCTACCCAAGGATGCAAAGTTTCCTCATGTAGACAACGAAGATTCTGGTCAGACTATGCTGATGTGCAGGCTGAATTGAGTCTTCGTTGGGTTCACATGTACGATAAACATTACGAAAACATGTCTGTTCAAATAAAATGAAAATTTTACCACCAAAAATGAAAATGTTCAGATAAAAATTTCTGATATTTTTCATATTTCTGCTCAAAAAATAGATTGTGTGTACTCGTTAGAACCGCCTCGATGAGGCGGTTCTAACGAGTACCCACACTCTATGTTTTTGAGCAGAAATACAAAGAAGTATATATACCCCTGTAAACCCTAGTTTTACTATATAAAAGTGGGGTTAAAGGTGGTCAAGCAAAATTATATAGGCATGTTTTCGTGATATACAGACAATCTTATGTTTAAGGAGATTAGCAAAGATCCTGATAATATGCCACGGTTTGACCAGCGGCGTCTGAACTTTTCGCCTAGATTCCATTTTTAAAAGGAACGTCTTTGATGGATTTTACATTATATATTGACTGCTTGAAACAATTTACTTATTTCTCCCATAAAATAGGTCTTGACGGTTCGTGCACATTGTCTCCTTAAGACTTAGGAGACGATGTGCATGAAATGTCAAAGCCCGTTTTCTAGGAAAAAATATGAAACAAAACAAAATACCGTCAGTTTATCGTCTGCTGAATTAGACCATAGAGTTGTAAAGGTTAATAAGCTCCTGTCGTGCTACCAATATTTACGAACAGTAAACGTTTATTCACCTTTAGTATCTCAGATAATCCACACAGGTGTGTGCATATTGCATGTGTATGGAACAACATATAGATTAATTAATAATCTAATAAACCAATCCCTCAAGGACGCTGGAGCTCAATAATATTCTTATAATTTGTTCGCTGTTTACACTAAAAAGCATTACTTGCACTTGCATGCACAAGCAGAATTTGACCGGACCATGTCGACTTGGCTTAGAATTTAGACTATGGTATTCAATACGAAGCTATGCTTTTCACAAACAAGAAAAAAATCACATTTACGTTTGGTATTGAATCTTCAGCCTGGTATTCAGTCCTAAACCGGGTACTAAGAACAGATATAGTTACCCAGGTGTAGATTCAGTTCGAAACATAATGATGCAGCTTACTAATAAATGGGAAGGAAATAGTGCTTGAAATTGAACTTATCTTGTGATTTGGTGAATATAGTGCTTGAAACTAAAATCACTGCTTGTAATTTATCCTCATTTCGGATGAATATGCTGCTTGGAACTAAAACCTCTGCTTGAAATTTACTCCCAAGCTGAAAACTCTGCTTATAATTTGCTCCCTAGTTTGGGGTGAATGTATTGATTAGAACTGAAAACGCTGCTTGTATTTTACGCCCAGGCTTAGGCAGAATATATTGCTTTGAACTGAAAACTCTGCTTGTGATTTACTCCCAAGCTTGAGATGAATATATTACTTTGAACTGAAAATGTTGTTTCTGATTTTCGCCCAAGCTTAAGATGAATTTATTGCTTGGAAATGAAAACTCTTCTTGTAACTGATTTCCAAAAAAGCTTGGGGTGAACACATTGCTTTGAACTGAAAAACGTTGCTTGTGATTTACGCCCAGGCTTTGGGTGAGTATATTGTTAGAAATTGAAAGCTCTTCTTGTAATTTACTCCCAAGCTTGAGGTGACTATAATGCTTTGAACTGAAAACGTTTCTCGTGCTTTACGCCCAGGTTTGGGATGAAAAACCAAGCTCGGTGAGAATATATTGCTTGGAACTAAAAAAAGTCTTCTTGTGATTTCTTTCCATGCTTAGGGTCAATTTATTGCTTGGAACTGAAAACCCGCGTACGATTTACGACAAGCTTTGGAGAATAAATTGCTCTGAATTAAACACGATGCTCCAAATTTAATTCCAATCCTGGGATGAATATATTGTTATGACTGACACCCCTTCTTGTAACTTACTCCCAAGCTCGGGGTGAATGTATTGCTTTTAACTGAAACATCTTCCGGTTATTTACTCTCAACCTTAGGGTAAATGCTTTGCTTTTAACTGAAATCTTTTTTTTTGTGAATCACTCCAAAGTTTAGGGTGAATGTATCGTTTGGATCTGAAAACTCCTCTTGAGATTTATCCCAAGCTTGGATGAATATATTGCTTCGAAGTGAAAACTCTTCTTGTGATTTACTATCAAGCCTGGGGTGAATATATTGCTTGGAACTAAAAACGCTGCTTGTGATTTACGCTCAAACTTTGGGTCAGTGTATTGCTTGGAGCTGACATCTCTGCTTTTGATTAACTCCCAGGCTTTGGGAGAATATATTGCTTTGAACTAAACACGCTGCATGTTCTTTACGCCAAACTGGGGTTGAATATATTGATTAAAACTTAGCATGCTGCTTGCGATCTACTCTTAAGCTTGGGGAAATGTATTGTTTGGAACTTAACACGCTGCTTTTCATGTACTCCCACGCTTGGGTTGAATATATTGCTTTGCATTGAACATCATGATTGAGATATACTCCCAACATTAGGTTGAATGATTGCTATGAACTTAATACGCTGATTTAGATTTACCTTGAATATATTGCTTGGAAATAATTTATAAAGAATATATTTCTTGGGACTTAAAACTCTTCTTGTGATTCCATGCTTGGGGTGAATGTATTGCCTGGAATTGAAAACTCCGCATGTGGATATACGCCCAAACTTTGGCTGAATAAATTGCTTTTGAACTGAAAAGTCTTGTGATTTTCTCCGCATGTGGATATACGCCCAAGCTTAGGGTGAATAAATTGCTTTTGAACTGAAAAGTCTTGTGATTTACTCCGCATGTGGATATACGCCCAAACTTTGGGTGAATAAATTGCTTTTGAACTGAAAAGTCTTGTGATTTTCTCCCAAGTTCCGGGCGAATATATGGTTTTGAATTGACAAGTATTCTTGTGATTTACTTTCAAGTTTTCGGTGAATGTATTGCTTGAAACTGAAAACTCTGCTTGTAATTTACTCCCAGTCTTAGGGTGAATATATTGCTTCTGAATTGTACATTCTTCTTGTAATTTACTCCCAAGCCTGGGGAAAATGTATTACTTTGAACTGAAAATTCATCTTGTGACTTACTTCCAAGTTTTGGGTTAATGTATTGCTTGAACTGAAAACTCTGCTAGTAATTTACTCCCAAGCTCGCGGTGAATATAATCCTTTTGAACTGAAAATTCTTCTTGTGATTTAATACCAACGTTGGGAAGAATACATTGTTTTGGACTGAAAACTCTTCTTGCGATTGACTTTCAAGAATTTGGGTGAATGTATTGTTTAGAACTGAAAACTCTCGATGCGATTTACTCCCAAGCTTCGGTACTACGTAATGCTTGGAACTGAAAATTTTTGATGTGATTTCTCTCAAACGAAGGGTGAATGCATTGCTTGGAACTGAAAACTCTCTTTGTGATTCATTTCATAGCTTTGGGTGAATGTATTGCCTGGAACTGAAAAAGCTGCTTTTAATTTACTTCAGAGTTTTGGGTTAATATAAGGCTTTGAACAGAAAACTGAATATATCGCTTTGAACGGAACACGCTGCTTGTGACTTAGCCTAAATTTATGCTTGGAACTGATTTTCCCTGAATATATACTGATTGGAACTGAAAACTCTTTTTGTGATTTATTCCAAAACTTAGAGATTTTCCCTGAACTGATTTTCCCTGAATATATTGATTGGAACTGAAAACTCTTTTTGTGATTTATTCTATAATTTGAAGATTATAACTGATTCACGAATCCGTTCAGTTATTTCAAAAGGACCTAAATATAGATTTCCAGCCCACATTGATTTCAATAAATGTCGGGAAACTATTGCCAGTGCTTTAAATGATTATTGTACGCGTTGGTGTAAACGAGAGCATGTTGTCTAATGCTTTAAATAATTGGAAATTAAAATTGTTTAAGATCATTGATGAACGTGTGTTATTTTACTCTAATATCCTTGATCTTCTCCTTCCTAAGCCTAAATTATCTTTTTGATATTTGAAACAAGGTATCCAAGAATTTTATAGGAAGTATGTTTTGTCTCCAGCTGATAAAGCTGCTAATAACGTTGTTGTTGTGTGACGTCTTTATTATATCAATACTCTAATACAAGAACTTGGCAGTACCAAAACATATGAACGGATTTCTACTGACGAGAGATCTATTGTTAATACCCATTCTATCGATATTATTGCTAAGTTGCAGTGAGTATTAAAGAAAAGCATGACAGACTTCCTACGTTATATTGGTTACCGAAACTTCATAAACGACCTTATAAAGCACGTTTCATTGCTAATTCTAGTTCATGTACGACTACTGTTTTGTCCAAACTGCTAACTTCATGCCTTACTGCTGTTAAAACATTGGATTAGATACTATGATATTGTTTACGAAAGGGACGGAATTAACTATTTTTGGTCAATTAAAAATTCTCATGATGTTCTCAATAAATTTAAATCTAAAAACTTTCAGGCTTCTAAATTGTCTACAGATGATTTTTCTACACTATATACTACGTTACCTCATCATCTTATAAAAGATAAACTTATTGATTTAATTAACCGAACGTTTATTCGGGAGGATACCTAATATTTGGCTTGCAACGAAGAATGTGCTTTTTTTAACTTCTGATGTATATAATAATCACAATTTATGGTCGTGTCAAAAAGTCTGTGATGCCCTTGTTTATCTTTTGGATAATATTTTTATTAGATTTGGAACTAAACTTTATTGGCAAACTATTGGTATTCCGATGAGAACTAATTGTGCTCCTCTTGTTGCAGATTTGTTTCTTTTTTGTTATGAGAGATTTCATGAAGTCTCTCTCACGTGAAAATCAGGCTGACATTATTGAGGCTTTCAATTCAACTTGATGTATCTTGATGATTTATTAAATACTGACAATATTTACTTTGACCAAATGTGGAACCATATACCCCACAGAACTCCAATTAAATAGAGCAAATTCTTCCGATACCGAGGCATCTTTTTTGAATTTGAATCTATGTATTTCTAATGGTACGGTTTCCACCAAAAGTTATGATAAACGGGACGATTTTGATTTTGATATAGTCAATTTCCCTTTTACTGGATGGCGATGTGCCCCGGCGTACCTCATATGGGATATACATATCTCAAATTATTAGATTCACCAGAGCTTCTTCAAATCTTAATGACTTTAACTACCGTAATAAAGCCCTTATTGCTAAACTTTGTTTGTTTGTGTTGAGGTTTTACGGCCCAGTCAACCCAATGGGGTCATGTCGAGCGCGGTCAGTTTACCTAACCACACGTTTACTGGGCAGGCTTAGTCCTCCAAGCGGTTAACCAGTATTGTGCATATTCTTTCGCCAGAAATATTGCTAAACTTCTTAGGCAGGGCTATCGTTATTTTAAACTTCGTAAGGCGTTTTCGAAATTTTATCGCAGACACAGTGCCTTGTTAGAAAAATATAGCGTCAGTCTGAAAACACTTCTGCAACAAGGTATATCGGAACCAGAATTTTACGGTGACTTAGTGTACAGATTTAGAAAAATTGCAGGTAAATCTAACATTTCGGAGCAATTCAGAAAACTTATTAACCGTTATAAAAGAATTGGCTATAGCCTGGATATTATGCAGCAGACTGCATGCCTAGTTGTCAACCAAATCATTGTTGATGGCTATGTTTCACTCTTTAATTGCACGACGGCGGTTCGGGCCTCAGACCCAATGACGGCCTCTTCGTTAAACTTTAACCAGTGGGTTGGGGCTTGACGATATGTCTTTGGCTTGGCCCGCCGTGGTTCAACTATTGGTTTTCATTTACTCTGGCATACAGTAGAATTAGCCATGAGTACTCGTCTTTGTTTATTAAAGTGATTAATTTGATTTTTGTGTTTTCGCTTTGATGCATTGACTGAGTTGGAAGCCTTTATGCGAACCGAATTTTTATGTGTTTCTGTATTAAGAGTAGCATCGGGACCCAAGGTGAAGTTAGCTAGCTGTAAAAGTGCTTTAACCCCCCCGGTGGTTTACTCTACTGACCGTTCTTTGGCGGTGGTCCCGGTGTTAGTCTTACTCTTTGTTGCTTTGTGATTTATTCTACGAGGCGATTTGTTGTATGTCTTTCCGTGTGTCATTTAGTTCTTGTGGTTTTTAGTCCTTTTAGTATTGCGATTACCTCGTTTGGGGAAGAGAGAGCTAATCTCAGTGCTTTTCGTACGTTTGTTCGATTTGTGCTTGTTTGGATTTGTCGGTTTCCTCTTCCTCTTGGGGTCTGGGAAGGGCTGCGGTTTGTGATTGTGCCATTCCCTGGACTTTTCTCTTACCTTTTTTTGGGGAGAATATTGCTTTGATTTGAACACGCCGCTTGAGTTATCTTGTGTATATTGCTTGGAACTTAAAACTCTGTTTGGAGTACCCAGTATAAAATTCCGTCCGCAGCATTATGCAAGCTTAGGAACGAATTTTAAGCTTGTTATTGAACACATCGTTTCAAAATAAAAGAAGCCCAAATCTTACCTTTATGAATGTGTCAAGCTGACTTCTAATTCTCAGCCTGGAATACGATTTTATTGGTTACTTTGGTTAGAGTTAGGATAAGTTTAGGGTTATATTACACTGCATAAAACGTTGGCTTGGTGTTTGGAATTTGATTCACTGCATAGACGAAATGTAAGTAGGGTTAAGATTAGAATTTGGTCAAGGATAGCATTACCTTACGCCAGCCTTCACTGAGTGTATAAAGTTGGCTTGGGAATCGATGTCGCAGATAAGTAGGGTAAGGTTTATGGTTAAATTATTAACACTTACCCTTTACTTTACAAGAGTTTGAATTTTCTAGGTGTTTAGAGTTTACACTAACCCTGTCCTCAGCAACTCTTCTTCTATGGAATAAATCACAACTCCAAACTCCAAGCCAACTTCAAAGACTAACCTTACCTAAACCCAAGTAACCCACCAAATAGAATTTCAAACTGCAAATCCTAATAAAAATCTAAACGATGGCCTTTGGAAACTAAGAACACACAAAAGAATGAAAACAGGAAGCCCGGTTTTATTAAGTCTTTTCATATGCCGGAATGTAGTTTGTGATGAAGTTCGCACAGACTAGTCTGGGCATTCTTTGTCCGCTTGCAGAATCAATGAATAGTGTAGTTTATGCCGGCGAACAGAGATCGGCTGAGATCAGAATGCACAGACTGCATGCTGATCTGAACCTACGCTGTCCACAAATTGCACAATTAAGGAACTTATCGTGCGCTGCGCGTTTATGAGTAAATTATTGAATAACCGGATTATACCTGTACTTATTCAGCGATGCCATGCCATGCGAAAACGTCCCTTTACGCTTAGCATACTTGGTAAAGAATTCAGATGATAATTTTATTTTTATTTTCCAGAAAAGGTGCCTTGACATTTCATGATAATTGTGTCCTTAGGAGACAATTTGCATGAAAAGCTAAGCCCTGTTTTCTGAGAAAATTATGAAAATACCATTAAATTGTCTTGTGCTGAATTTGTCCAGAGAATGGTAATAGTTAACGGCTAATGAGAACACCATAGCTCCAGATATCCACATATTGTTTGCTTCTTTCTCCAAAAACAACAAGAAAAAAAAAAAAAAAAAAAAAAAAACGCACCTTGGGTACTCATTAGAAGCGCCCTGACAAGGCGCTCCATAATGAATAACACATACTGAGTGGCTGAACTAAGAAAAAATAGGTGGTTTTCCTTTGAAATATCTTGGAGCCATTGAACACCGAACATAGCATGTGCACCAACGCAGGGTTACCAGACTATTCCTGTGTATTCAACCTTATCCAGTGATCAAGCCCCGAGGTTATAAAGCTTTTTACATGCTCAACTCAGCTGAGCATGAAAGTTTTTCTGCTAATGAATATGATAATGCCAACAATAAATGGCATTTTAATATTTATCAGCAGAAAAAATACCATGCTCGCCTATGTTCAGCAAGAAAGAATTTGCAATTGTTAGTAATTTGAGATTAATAAGCAGGACAAATATCATGCCCAGCTGAGTTGAGAATGAAAAAAGTTTTTCATCAGTATAACTTTACTATTCACAGTCATATTCATAAATCTGTTTTAATACCTGGTTGCTATGCATATTCAATTTTAAACCTTAATATTACGCTCCAAAGAAATGGCATGCATATTAAAAAAAGTCAAAGTTCCTGGTCGAACAATTCTGGTGTCACGCACCTGCGTGAATTTAATAATGTTGTGTGATAAGACTTTTTTGCTTTCATTTACTTGTACATCATCATGGGTGGTTTTCCTGGTACTGTTACATTTTGTAGCAGGAAATATCGAAAGCAATCCAGGACCTGATAGTTTCGATACTTCATCCGACGATAACATATAAAACTCTAGTACATATGATTTATCAATATTTGAACAATTGTTTTCTGTTCATTAGCTCTGACAGAAACTCGGTTATCTGAGAATGTGTCTACTGATGAAATTACGTTTCAAAATTACCAAGTACCGTTCAGGAAAGACCGGATAGTAAATTCTTATGGCGGAGTCATAGTCTATGTAAAAGACAATATTCCTTGCAAGCGTAGACTTAATCTGGAAATAGACGGGGTCGAATGCATATTGTTAGAACTGACAGAGAAATAAGACAGTCCTGTTTAGTGTATTTTATAGACCATCCCATTCTCCAGCTCAAACCTTAGTAGATATTGAAAATACTCTTGATATTGCAGTTGATACTAATATTGGAAATATCATAGTTACTGGCGATTTTAACTTGAATTGTCTCGACACAGGTAGCAAACGTAAAATTTCGCCTTTGTTTGACCAATCTTGTTCAATTGATTCGTGAACCTACCCATTTCACTGAAAATTCCTCATCTCTTACTGATTTAATATTTACTCTAAATGAACCTTTTGTAATTTTTAGTGGAGTTGGTGAAGCACTTTTGGGCCAGAATTTACATCATTGCTCTGATTTCGCAGTGTTTAGTTTTGATAAATACAAGCAACGATGCTTTAGGAGGCGGACATGGAAGTATGATGAAGCTGACTATGTACGTTTGAACCAGATTATTATTGATTTCGACTGGTCTATAATTAAAAGTGAAGATATAGAAATCTATGCAAAAAACATCAGCGACTTTATGGAGTATTGTAGTTTAGCAATACCAAATAAAATGGTAACAATCAGTTCATTTGCACCTCCAAGGTTAAATACTCGTGTTAGGAGCGCGATTCGTAAACGGAAACGTTCGCACAAAATTGCTGAACGTTTGAATAATGAAGATGCTTGGAGGAAATATAGGGTTTTAAGGAATGAGTCTACAAAATTGTTAGGAACAGCAAAGCACAATTTTAAGTCTAATCTGGCTAATACACTAAACTCTGAAAATATGTCTTCAAAAGACTGGTGGAAATTTTTTAAAGCCTGTGTAGGTAAGGATTCATATGAGATTATACCCCCGCTGAAAAAAGAATATGGACAAACAATTCATAAACCTAAAGAGAAGGCAGATTTATTTTACAGATATTTTCACTCACCAACTTTAATAGATTGTTATAAGGACGTTCCTGTTCTGTCAGATCCGAATAATACTGTTGATTCTATTCATTTAGAAGTTGAAGAAGTTCAAAATATACTTAAGTCACTTCAAGCAGGCAACGCTAGTAGTCCAGATTTCATTAACAATAGAATATGGAAAGAAACTGCTGGGTCTATTTCAGCAGCTCTCACGGAACTTTTGATAAATCATTATTACTTGTTCAAGTACCTGATATATGGAAAAGATCAATATAAGTCCTATTCATAAGAAAGACGATAAAACAGATGTTGCAAATTATAGATCTATTTCGTTAAAAAGTTCTGTCGGTAAAGCATTGGAAAAATTAGTACACAAGCACGTTCATAATTTTGTCTTAGAGAATAATATAATAACACCATTTCAGTCAGATTTTACACCTGGAGGTTCAACAGTAAACCAGTTAGTTGACTGGTACAATTTTGTCATGCCCTCGAGGAAGGTAAGGAAGTCCGTGTGGTATTTTGCGACATTAGTAAAGCCTTCGACAAGGTATGGCATCGCGGTCTTTTAGCAATGATGTACCATTATGGAAGTATAGGTAAATTTACACAAGTGGTTCGATAGTTAATTCGAACAGATTCCAGAGGGTAACTATTCTGGTGTTGTTCTGACTGGGTAGAGATCAAAGCTGGTGTTCTCGAAGGTTTCGTTCTAGGACCGTTTCTGTTCTATACATATATCAACGACATTGTCTATGAAATTCATTCTAACATAAGATTATTTGCAGTTGATACTACGATTTATATCATTGTTGAATTTCCTGATTAAGCTTCGCAAATTTTAAACACAGACCTCGAACTTATAGCAAACTGGGCTATCAAATGGCTTGTAGGTTTTAATGCTAAGAAAACCGAAGCATTACTGATATCACAACGACTAGAAAGACTTAATCATCGTACATTATTTTTCAGTCATATCCCAATTCCAGAAGTCCAGTATCACATTTGGAAATTTATTTTTGAGATAAATGTGAATGACAGGCACATTTGAACTATATACAAGAAAAAGTTTGGTCTCACTTACACCTGCTTTGATCGATGAACTTTATAACAGACAGGAAATCCTTTCAAGCTATGTACTTTTTATTTACAAGGCCACTTTTAATATACGCAGACGTTGTTTGGGACAACTGTACCAAACAAATAAATGAATTCGAAAAACAACAGACCGGAGCAGGAAGGATTGTTTCAGGAACCACAAAACTGGTCTATAATTTTTATAGAGAATTAGGGTGGCTAAAACTCTCTTAATGAAGGAAACTTCACAAATTATTCGTGTGTTACAAAATACAGAACGGTTTATCTCCAGATTATTTGGTAGACCTTGTTCCGCCTCTTGTTGGGAACGATACCCCTACAACCTTTGTGATGCTGTTAATTATCAACAGAGTTATTCAATCTGTAGACTGTATTTCGACTCATTTCTTCCACCTACGATTCGAGAGTGGAACAATCTTCCCGGTGATGTAAAATCAGCACAGAATGTAACGTCTTTCTAATACAAATTTGAGAAAAATATCCCGAGAATTCCTAAATATTACTTCTTTGGTGACAGACTTAATCAGATACTTCATACAAAACTAAGAACTGAATACAGTACATTTAAATTTCACTTGTATCGGAGAAATTTGATCCCTGAACCATACTGTACCTGCGGAACTGTGGAAAATACGTCTCACTTCCTTTTTATATATTCAAAGTTTAATGTCATTCGTAGAGAACACACGGTTAGCAATTATGTTGAACCATCGGAAACTGTTCATTTTATTCGGTGATGATTCATTATCAGATGAAAGTAATGAAGTCATTTTCAGGGCAGTTCATAAATATATACAACAAACCAAACGATTTTCATCAAATGAATAGGATTGTTTAATTTTAACCTGGAAACGGTATATGACAGTAACCAACAACTGCATCTACTTATGTTTCACGACACGGATCAATCCCGATTATTACCATTATCATTAATTATCGGTGCGCAGACTTCTTTTTCTTTCTTTTTTCTTTCTTTCTTCCCCTATTTCTTTTCTTTTTTCTTCTTTTCTTTCTCTTTCTTTCTGTCTTGCTCTCATTACTATTTATTCAAACATTGATTTATCCATGAAAAATATTTACATACGTAGTATAAGTTAGACACAATCCATTCAAAGTGTAACTTTATTGCAGGAGATGATTCAAAGAAACATAATATGCTTGTTTTCAAATCCTGTATGATTGTGCTATTGTATTCTGTCGATGTACTTTACAACATCGGGGCCAGAACCTGCATTTTCTGCAAATTAGACCATTTTAGTGCGTTGCGCATCATTAATAGAATAACCCTGGTGTAAATGACCGGTTTTAGTCATCTCAAGGCTCTGAAGAATATTCAAAAAAATCCACAAAATCGTTTTTGCTCAGAAACAAAATGTCATCATGTGAACGTCCTCACAATTTCTGACCCAACGATGTCCCGTTTCTTGATACAAAATGATGAATTAGGTTTGGTGTTGCCTGGTTTCTGAATAAATTTGTCATTCTATGACTGTGTTTTAAATATTCAGAAATAATTATATGAGTGTTTAATCTAATTTACAGCCCACTGAAAAGGGACGGAGCCTAACTTTGTGCAAGAACATTAAAGAGGTTCTGAAGTTGAAAACTTAAATTTTTTAACCTGCTGACCTGCTGCTTGTAAATAAATCAGACTGCATTTTAAGATAATTAAAATATTTTCTTTTTGGAGACAATTTGATTCAAATATCATCTTAGTTTACCTGAAAATAAGAAAAACAAATTCCCTATCCGATAATTAAGCCTAGAGGGTATCGGCATAGGTCAATGTGTTTCGTAACCTTTTGGCCATAGAAGGGTGGTAGCTATAGAGCCCACCGTGTCTTGTGTAACAATATATGAAAAGCGGGGCCCACTCTCTTCGTCGATATGTTCTCTGCTACCGTATATACCCGAAGTATTCGGACACTCTATCTTCCTATTATACGTCTAAAATTTGAACGTCAAGTTTTTGTACTTGTTAATTTTTGTACATGTTAATACCGGCCTCGGTGGCTCAGTTGGATGCGCCGTCCAACTGGAGACCAGGAGGTCGCGGGTTCAACCCCCACCGAGGTCGGCAACATTCTTTCGTGGAGATTGATCATGAAATATTTTCTACGGTCATTCTCCCCCTTCCGCTGATTCAAGAAGGGCAGTTGTCAGTTTCTGGCGAAAGAATGTGCACAATACTGGTTAACCGCTTAGAGGACTAAGCCTGCCCAGTAAACGTGTGGTTAGGTAAATTGACCGCGATCGACATGACCCCATTGGGTTGACTGGGCCGTAAAACCTCAACACAAACAAGTACCTGTTAATGTTTCTTTAAAACTGCTGGATGAGTTACAAATACCCTGATCAGAAACAGTGTAGATCTTGATCAGACTCGCCCGAATACATGGTAAATTCCGTATCTTGATGCTGGCAAGCGGCAACGCCCGAATACTAAGTGTAAAAACTGTGTCTTGATTAGGTAAGCAGAAACACCCGTATACTTAAGGTGAATACCGCATTTTGATCCCATACTAAGCAACGCCCGAATACGCAGGGTGAAAACCGTATCTTGATTCCGTCAGCGGCAACGCCGGAATAATAAGGGTGAATAGCGTTTCGTGATACCGTAAGCGGGAATGCTCGAATACTGAGGGTAAATACAATATCTTGGTGCCATAAGCGGAAATACACGAATACTGAGTGCAAATACCGTATCGGTACCGTCAGCGGCAACGCTAGATTACTGTGGGTAAATACCGTATCTTGTTGCTGTAAGTGGCATCGTTAGAACAGGGTGAATAGCGTATCTTGATGCCGTAAGCGGCAATGGCCGAATACTTAGGGTAAATAATTTATATTGGTGACATTAGCAGCAACTCCCGAATATTTAGGGTCAATAGCGTATCTTGATGCCGTGAGCGGCAATGCCCGAACACTTAAGGTAAATACCGTATCTTGATGCCGTAAGCGGCGATGCCCGATTACTGAGGGTAAATACCGTACCTTGATGCCGAACGCGGCACCGCCTGAATACTGAGGGTAAATACCGTATCTTGATGCCGTAAGCGGGAAAGCTCTAATTCTTAGTGTAAAATCCGTACCTTCATAACGTTAGCGGCAATGCCCAAATACTGAGGGTAAATACCGTATCTTGATACCGTAAGCAGCACGACCTGAATACTGAGGGTAAATCCCGTATCTTGATGCCATAAGCGGGAACGTCTGAATACTGAGGGTAAATACCGTATCTTGATGCCGTAAGCGGCAACGTCCAAATAAGGAAAATACTGTATTATCCTGATGCCGTAAGCGGCAACGTCTGAATACTTAGTGTAAATACTTAGTGTAAATACCGTATTTTGAAGCCGAATACTAAGCGTAAATTTCGTAACATGATGCGGTAAGCAGCAACGCCCGGTAAGCAGCAACGCCCGAATACTAAGTGTAAATACCGTGCCCTCATGACGTAAGCGGCAACGCCAGAATAGTAGGTTTGAATAGCGTCTCTTGATGCCGTCAGCGGAAACACCCGACTACTGAGTGTATATACCGTATCGATACTGTCTGCGACAGTGTCGTATCTTGATGCCGTAAATGGCAACGTTAAAAAAGGGTAAATAGCTTATCTTGATGCAGTGTAAATATCTAGTGTAAATAACATTTCTTGATACCGTAAGTGGCAATGCCTGACTACTGAGGGTAAATACCATATCTGGATGCCGTAAACTGCAACGTCCGAGTACTGAGGGTAAATACCGTATTTTGACCATATATTGATGCCGTCAGCGCCAACGCCCGGTTACTTTGGATAGATACCGTATCTTGATGCTTTAAGCAGCAAGAAGCAGACTGATCTGGACCTTCGTTGCCTGCCTATGGCAACTGATCCTGTTTTTTGCTCGGTCTATAGGTAAAGAAATTCCACATAAGTATACGAAATAATTATACTGATATACCATACCCAGTAGATTTGATCGCATCTGATACGGCATTATTGATTAAGCGCACTGATCTCGAAACCAAAGGCATATTTTATCTGATAAACCCATAAACACTTTACATCATGTTGTGATCATATCATGTAAACGTTCAAGGCCGATAAAGGCCAGATTATCCTTGAAATACAATTTACAAGCATTACAGGTGTTTAACATTTAGCATTCCCCGGTCAAATTCAGCCGACGACAAATCGATAATAGGAGTATAGAAAATATGATTTGACGTTTCATGCAAATAGTCTCCTAATGTAATGTCAAATCCTATTTTCCGGAAAAAATAAGAACAATATTTCAAAACATCGTCTGCTGGAACTATTACACAACACGACGACATTAAATGTATTTTCTTTCCAAATGTTTAACTCGTGGATACAACTTCATAAAACGCTGCAGAAGCTGAGACGCCTAGCACTCTGGGTAAAATTTTCAGCAGGCGACTTTTTGAAATAGTTTTCCTTTTTTTCCAAGGAAACAGGATAAGACATTTCAAGCAAATTGTCTCCAATGGAGACAATTTGCATTGAAATGTCAGATCCTGTTTCCTAGGAAAAATAAGAAGATATCATTAATTTGTCGTCTGCTGAATTTGACCCGACAGTGGTAAAGGTTAACACGAAGCTGCGATGCATTTACGATAAGGTATGTCATGCAGCAGACAAAAGGGGGCTATTGCACAGAAAGAAACACACACCCAGCTACCATGCTTTATAAATCTACAGCGGGCCGTTACAGATTTATAAAGAATGCTTACTGGGATGAGTCTTCGCTGTGTCCTATATGTGTACTGCGGCTAATTTAGACATATATATATATATATATATATATATATATATATATATATATATATATATATATATATATATATATATATATATATGAAAGAGACAAAAAAGTAGCATTCAGGCTTAAGCTAAATAGAAACAAAATGCAAGAAACTAAAAAAATCAAAAAAAAATCTACAGCAAACCGGGTCTGCTATTTTCTGCTTTTTTTTTTTTTTTTTTTTTTTTTTTTTTTGTTTTGTTTTGTTTTTTTGTTTCAGTATTACCAAAGGATCTCTAATGTGTTAAACCATTTATGCCGAACACTGTTCTTCTTCAACTCTTCGGACAGGCTCATTTCTGAAAGAAGGGGTGTCTAGTTAGTTTTTATTATGACCATATCTTATAGACCTTCCTGTATTTAACGCGGTACGGACCTGATCAGACGCCGCCTTCTGCGGCGTCTAATCTCGGTCCACAATATTTACAAATGCCCCTTTTATGGGGCGCAAGGCATGCATTTGTTTATATACAAAATCCCGACTTAATGCTAAATATCCAGAAAAAAAAAATACCTGTTATCTTCCAGGCCTTTACCGTCAAATTTTCGATATTCGTAAAACGTGGAGAAATGGACATTTCATTTCAACTACAGGTAACTTGTGATTTAGCCGGTCATATTTGCTGATAGATAACCATTTATGATCATGTTTCATGTATGCAGTTCTGTTTACTGAGTCAAACGCTTTCTTATAGTTTATAACAGCAGAGTACAGAGTTCTTAAAAAGATTTTATCAAAACCGCGGTTTAACGATTTACCCTAAGTTACCCAAAGACCCACACTGCAATCAAACATTACCCCATCACCCAAGTTACCACCGACCAAACTACTCCAATTCACCAATTAACGACGCTTGTAAACCAACCTAACTACTCATATATACCCAATTATATGCTAGGGTATCGACCTAATTTCTCAAATTCACCCATTTAGTATGCTGGTATACCGACACAGCCACTCATATTCACCCATTTAATATGTAAGTATACCGACCAAACTACTCATATTCATACATTTAGTATGCTGGTATACCGACCAAACTACTCATATGCGCCCATTTAGTATGTTATTATACCAGTCAAACTACTCATATTCACCAATTTAGTATGCTAGTATACCGAACAAACTACTCATGTTCACCCATTTGGTGTTCTAGTATACCGACCAACTTCTCATGTCCACCCGTTTAGAATGCTAGTATAGCAAACAAACTACTCATATTCACCAATTTAGCGCGCTCGTATACCGACAAACTACTCTTATTCACCCATTTCGTATGTTAGTATACCGACCAACTACTCATTATCACCCATTTGGTATGTGAATATAAGGACCAAACTACCAATATTTGCCCATTTATAATGCTTGTACACCGACTAAACTACTCTTAATCACTCATTTAGTATGTTAGAGTACCGAAAAAACTATTAATATTCACCTATTTAGTATGCTGTCATACCGACCTAACTTCTCATATTCATCATTTTTGTATGCTGGTGTACCGACCAAACGTAATCACCCATTCGGTATGTCATTATACCGATCAGACTTCTCATATTTCCCCATTTAGTATACTGGTATACAGAACAAACTGATCACATTCACCCTTTTAGTATACAGGTATACCGTTTCTGGCGGAAGAATGTGCACAATACTGGTTAACCGCTTAGAGGACTAAGCCTGCCCAGTAAACGTGTGGTTAGGTAAACTGACCGCGCTCGACATGACCATATTGGGTTGACTGGGCCGTAAAACCTCAACACAACCAACCAATATTGGTAAACCGATAAAACTATTCATGTTCTCCCATTTAGTATGCTGGTATAACTACAAAACTACATGTTATCATATCACCCAATGCCATTTAGTATGTTAGTATATCAACCAAACTACTCATAGTCACCCATTTGGTATGCTAGTTTACCGACCAAACTACTCATCTTCATAAATAGAGAATGACGTTATGATATATGCGAGCAGCTTTGACTCTGACAATCAAAATATCAAAAGCATTATCATTTAGAATAATAACAGCTATAACCACTTGACCACCCGGAAGTTTGCTTACATGTTTTGTTTGAAGAATTTTTTTGTTATTTCTATTTTTTTCTTATCCTTCTTTTTATTTGTTTGAGAAACGCATAATATATATATATATATATATATATAATATATATATATATATATATATATATATATATATATATATATATATATATATACGCTACCCTCACACGAAATTATAGAGCAGCGACAAGGTGGCTCTCTTATAAGCAAAATAACGCCCCAACCATCTTTTGACAGATTTTGTTTTCAACGTAAGCACGTTAACCCACCTCCAACATAAAGCTGGATTGTTAGCTTTCCAGACAGGTATTTATGAACCCCCTACCCCAACCTGTTTTGCCGCACTTATCATCGATTTCGGCAGATTAGGTTATTCGGAAACAATGTAGCACATTTCGATAGACGCATGACCTACCACTAAAACTAGATTTTCACAAAAGCACTGGCCAAACTCACGCTTGTATTAATTAAACAAAATCATATTACTGTATTCGTATTATATAAACATGACAGTAAAAGGCGAAATTATCAGGTCGCGACGACTGGGTCGAAACAGCCCGGAATACGACAAAGTAGCCAGCTTATTTCCAGACTCGCAATGTCAAGGACACTCAAACTACATGTTTTTTGTTTTACAAGTCTAGCTTATTTTTAGGAGCGAATTTAAAGAAATCATACTGTGATATACACAAGCTACAGAGCCATCAGTTGGCAGTCATTGAAATTGCGATACTGCTCACGCCCTCTAGCGTATACTTAACCAATACTGAATATGTAAATATTGATTATTTTAAAGCCTTTCGGCTGAAATTGGAAACCGCAGATTCCACAGATACACGTTGTCCAAGTACACAATATTTGATTCAAAATTTGCATTTTAAGGAGGAATTTTTGGAAAAAGAGACATTTCCTATTCGGGACCTGGTTTGATCAGTGGTACTTTACTAAACACGTCCTTCTTTGCGCCGAGACAGTAATGCCTTTGCTTCATTTTACAGCACGAAATTAAGGAGTCCAATTTATGACATGAAACTTCAAATTGCGTGATCAAATCTTTTGTGTTACTTATGGAATGCTTGCTTAAATTTATTTGAGTACTGCTACTTGTTGAGCTTAAAACATACATTTCACACGATGAACAAATATGCTATTATGTGTTTGTCATTAAGCACATGCAATTTTTGATATTTTGCGTGTTTATTTCTATTTTTTTTTTTTTTTTTTTTTAATCGTCCATACAAATACTCATAGAAAACAATGACAGAAGATTTAGGGATTAGGGGGATTAGGGGGAATGCACGTTATTTAGTTCGTAGATTTTCTGCATTTTCTCCCCTTACCCCCCCCCCCCCACCCCCTGCGCCCCCTCCGCCCACCCCCGTCCCGGCCACCCTCCTCCCCCACCCCAACCACTAAACTTAGCAAATACGTACGGCGGTAATGATGATGGTGATTTCTGTTTTACAAGCCATACATATAAAGGAAGTATTAAGCACATAGTAACGCTCAATGAAATCGTAAGACAAACTTCCTTACGACTGATATATAAAAGAAAATGTTTCTTCGTGAAATGTCGATGAAGACCTTTTAAATTTTATGAAAAAAAAATACAAAGTCCTTGAAAGGACTATGACAGCATACAATTATTTGCAAATAACTATCTAGTTGTTAATTACAACGGAGAGAAAGTTTTGAAGTGAAATGTTGCATTAATTGACTATAAGGCCAGATATTCAAGAGAAACAAAATATGTGCCTAAAATTACTGCACCATCAATTCTGTGGCTAAAGAGGGGAGGGCCTGTGATCCTTTTGAGAAACTTGTCAAAAGAATTGGTAAATGAGCTCAAAGGAACAGCGATGGGTTTTGAGACAGTCGGGCCAGTGACCGAGTTCCAGTTGACGACTGTAGGCAAGAAGACTTTGTTTTCAGGTGGTTGTATTAATTCTCGGCGATCTCAGTATAATTTCACGGCAATATCTGTAAAAATGGTTATAAACATTGTATGTTTTATACCAAATAATTTATTTTGTGTTGTATTGTATCGTAAAATAACATGTTACTATAATCGAAGACACATGTCAGACTTCGCACCAAAGGTTTCGATGTCTTCCTTACAAAGAATATGGAGCTTTTCTACCCACAGAAGCGAAGATTAATCAGATTTCCAGGATGTGCTAGCGGAACCGAGTATCCATTTGTAGCATATGGACTATTGTAGTATAGTCGATTCAAGAGTAGACTGATCTTTTTATAGCAGAATTCTATAATTTCAAAGTACCAATAATTCACCTATCCACCTGAACTTATAAAAAAGAGGCAATTGAGACAGCGACTCATGTTTCATACTTGGATTGTCCTCTTTATCTCAACAATGCAAAGCTTTGTACTAAGCTTTATGACAAACGTGGCAAATGGACTTCCCCCATAGCTAACTTTCCCGTCTTGAGCAGCAACATTCCCGCTGCACCAGCATACGGCGTATTCCTATCATATTCTAATTAATCCGTTATGTCAGGGCTTGATATAAGTATCAGGATTTCATTGAGCAAGGGAAATTGCATGCTACAAGACGGTTGGCACAAGGATATCAGAAACAAAACTTGAGTCGACACTCAAAAACTTCTATGAAAGTCATCATGAACAAGTCGACCCCTACAATGTGGCAATGTCCAGAATCATTTCTGATGATTTTGCCACTGATAAGCCATATTCATATCCCGAACTAGTTCAACTAATGGCTATTCAGTCATCTGTGTTCACGTTGTTAGGCATGGTGGGCTAAGCTTGCTTACAAAAGAAGCTTACGTTCTTATGACGCCTGATCTTACTCATTTACAAAGCGTCCATGTCTCTTCATCTGAACGTTTTAATTTAGCCTTGCGTCTGTCGACTTATCTCCGGATTTATGGCCTGGTACTTTGACCGCCTACCATTTTGTTTTTCAAATTCCGTTTGAAGAGTCATGTGCTGACATTTTGATATCTTTCTTTCGTTGTTGGATTTATTAGAGTGCGTTCACATGCATCCATCTGCCGAATCAAACTCACGAATCAAACTGTTTTTATCTTTCTAGATGGGTGCAGCTGTCGAATTAACTGACTTGCGGTCAATTGCACCCATCTAGTCGAATCAGTCATTCGATTCAATTTTACATTTGTCGATTCTGACAGAGTGACTGCCTGTTCAATAGATTCAGCCAACTAAAATAGACTGATTGGTCTAAATTGTAGACTAGCGAGTCTTAAAAGAGACTGATCAAACGGTAGTTTGATTGATGTAGCTATATAAACGCACTCTAGCTTTCTCTTTGAAAAGCACTTGACTAGTATTATTGTGTTCTAAAATACCGGTAATTGTGTCCCTTTTTTGAGTCTACAGCCCAACCTTACAAACAAATCTCGCCATAACAGATCAGGTACCGTTAAAGCTGCCTTTGCCATAACGATTCATAAGGCACAAGGCATGACGTTAAAAAGCAAACCTCTGCTTCAGGAGGTGTTTGCTATTTGAGAAGTTGATCTGAGTGGCCCGAATCGTACAAGGTACCACAGGAACGCTACGTCTAAAAGCAAAGCAAGGTTCCCGAATTAAACATTAGATTTACTGGGGGAAGTATATACCTATTCGTTCATTATGAAAGTAGATACAAACTTATGAACTATTTTTCCAGACCCCTAACATTTGTACTCTGTTTCTGGGAAGAGAGTATTAAGTATCTAAAAAATTGAATATACAAAGAATATGATTTCATGTAAGATAAAACGAATCTTTATTTTGATTATAAACATCAATTCGAATCAAAGTAATTTCAAATCTTAATCTCGAAAATAAAAGATTTCAACTGCCTATAGAAGCTTTCTTCACAATTTTAACATTGGATTGAGTAAATCTAGCCGTTTGTCGTGGAAGCACTTAAAGCACTCTGTAAACAGGTGTGGCCTGATCACAAACAATGATTAAAACACATTACGACAGACATAATGTTCACTTTCATTTCTGCGTTGAAATTGATGCCCAGTAGGTCTTTAAAACGGACCAACTTGGTGTAGCCATGGGACGAGTGAGGAGCGAAGACTCTTTACGGGTTGTCATTTTCCATCCACGGGTTGTCAAACCACAACCGAAAATCATTAACGCATTTCTCCAAGACAATTTTGCGCCTTTATATGACGTGCCAGTTGCTGCAAAGTCGGGTACTGCTCATTGATCTCTAATAAGAACATGAATACGAACGAAAACTATACCTTTAGCGAATTCACAGTTTATATCTATTTATGGCTGTATAAGTCCCGTGGTGATTACTGAGCAAACGAACGGACGAAAATAGTACTAAATAACGTTTTGACATTTTCCGTTACTAATGCATCAGAGCTATCAACACCTTCTGTAGATCTTAAGCTTAATGAATGTAAGCAAGAAAATATAAACAACAAAAAGTGTTTATTGAAAACTTGTTAACCTTTACTATACGGTCTTTTCAGGTTGAGAAGATTCATTAAAAGTGTTGATTCATTGATGAGTTAGACGACCTCCACATGGACCGAAAAAATAATTGTTTTGAACCACAATAAAAGATGAGGGAAAGGGTTGAGATACTTAAACTCTCCAGTGATTTATTACTGACCAATCAAAAAAAAGGTAAGAGAAAAGTACAGGGCATGCAACAATCCCAAGCCGAAGTCTTTCCCGGACATCAAGAGGAAGAGCAAATAGACAAAACCAAACAAGCGCAAATCGAACAAACGTACGAAAAGCACTAAGATTAGCTCTCTCTTCCCCAAGCGAGATAATTGCAATGTTAAAAGTACTGAAAAACACAAGAACAAAATAACACAAGGCAAGTCGGAACTTTTTGTTGTTTTTTTTTTTCTACTCTGTGTTCGTATCTTCAGTGTAATAGTTTCCTTTTCCAATTATATATGTGACTATTTTTCGGTTAAGTTCAGATAAGGAATCGTCACCCATTTGGGAAAGAGGTGCTGACTTAGCTTATCATATGTTCTATTTGTTTGTTGATGTCATTGCAATTATATTTACTTCTCTCCCTTTTTATGTTGAGGACAGGGTTTGGGATCTGATTTTATCAGTTCCTGATCGTTGTTTGTTTTTTTTTCATTTTGTAATAAGAAAGATAGAAGTGCAAAACATCGTTTTCAACTATTGACCATCTGTTATGCAAAGTGACCGTGTTTACTACTGACCCCCGCACTCTACGAAGTGCACAGTTTGGCAAAGTGACTGCGACCTATAGTTTTATAACCTTGATAGTTTTAGTATCTACATGTATGATGGTTTTGCTATTTTCTTCTTTTTTTTTCTTGGTTGTCTTTTGACATTTAAAAGAGAAGACAGGACACATTACAAACGGTTTTTCCGCGTTGGCCTTGTTCGATACAATATTCTGTTCTAAGATGATAGAGTTCAAATTTCTTCTATATTGTAGTGCACCGGGGTTTGTGCTAGCGCCATTGTAAACAGCCCTCTGTTGACAAAACTAGTTTTCAACTACATCTGAATTAATCAGAGATTGGGTGATATATGCACCATCCCAGCCTAATAGGTCCATAGAGCTAAGTTAAAAAAAATACCAGCTAACAAGAATTGATGTCTTACATAGACTTGTTAGACATCAGCTTTTTCCGCATTTTCACAGTTTTGAGTTTGAACGGCTCTTGTCCAGTCGAAAAAACAGATATTGATTTCAGCTGTCGTTTAGTATTTCGTCGTCCTTTGCGCGAATGGGTCTTGGGCTATGAAATATGTCGATCATTTTAGATGTATTTCTCAGAAAATCGATCTCCCCGTTCAAAAATATCACCTTGATTAGCATGACTGGCCTTTTACTCAAGCGTGCGGTTTAGCATATCTTTGTTCAACACCTCTTAGGCGAAGTGGTACCTTATTTTGCCTATTGTGTTAGAAACATGTCTTCATTATTATTTTTTGTGAAGTTGAAAGGTATTTTTATTGGTCTATTGGACATTTACTCACATTTCTCATTGTATAATATTCATATTTGGCAGCGTAAGGTTTCTTGTGCTGTACTTTGTAACACCATTTTTCATGAGACTGTTTCTAATTTTCTTGATCACGTGATTTGCCCGTCATGAATATAAATGATTTGTTTGGGTTACACGGTCTTGCAGAGATTGTTGTCGAAGGATCTTTCCCCCAATTTAATGTGATTGAACTAGCTGTTGTTCTGTGCACAATCGGTGCATGCATAAACAGCAGTAAAATCAAACATATAAAGATAGTCAACCGCTTCCCAGAGGACGAGGCCAACAACTTCCATCCGAGCATAAAATTCACGGCTGAAATTTCAACCAAGCAGCACGTGTTTCTGGACACCAAATCAAATCTTATGGGCGATACAATATCTGTTGATCTGTATACAAAACCAACAGATACACACCAGTATTTCCTACCCACAAGTTGCCACCCGAAGCACTGCTGCAAAAATGTTCCTTACAGCCTTGCACTTCGCCTCAGACGTATCTGCTCCGATTCGGAAACCTTTGAATCAAGAGCAAGAGAACTGACTGACCACCTCTGCAAACGAGGTTATCAGAAACAGGAAATTTCACTTGCCATTGTAGAGCACGGCAATAAAAAAAAGAAGACCTACTTTCTTATAGGCCTAAATCCGAGTTGAACGGTCTCCCCTTCGTGTTATCACCCAGACTTGCCAAAACTGAGGGATATAGATAACAAACACTGGCCTATCATTGAGTCCTCTAGCACTTTGACCGAGATCTTTACAGAAAGACCGACCATGGCCTACAGAATACCCTCGAGTATGTGGGATCTTCTTGTACGTGACAAGCTCAAACCAGACATGCGTGATGATGAACCACTTGGGGAGACACGACCGTGTGGCAAAGCAAGATGCAAAACCTGCAAAATGATAACCCGCCCCCCCCCCCCCCCCCCACACACACAGAGCGCGAAGTCAGCGTCTGGGGCAACAATCAAGCTTAGGTGAAACACTAGTTGTAAGACTACCAATGTTGTCTACCTTATAACATGCACCAAGTGTGGAAAACAATATGTTGGTGAAACCGGTGATCATGTGAACCGAGATGATTGAAAACAACCGGTTCGAGAGGTTTCCTGTCGCAGAACACTTCTGTTCACCAGAACATGATTTCCTCAACCACGCAACGCTTTGTTGCTTAGACCATAACCCGGAGTGGACAGATCGAACCAGGAAAGCAAGAGAGGGCTATTGGATCCGACCTCTGAACACTCTACGGCCATATCGGATCAACAAGGGCGACCAGTAGAGGGAATCATCGTTCCTAGGCATGCGACAGCTTATGTGGAACGTTTTGTTCATGTGATTGTATGTAAGTTGGGCCCATTTGCCTTACGTATTGGTGAAAAACACTCAGTTTGGTGTATATCCCTTTCGGTATAAGGTTTATGTGCGTTTTATACATTGCGTATATGGGTACAGTGGTGTTGATGATAGTAAGATAAGCGTTACAGATTTTGCACATTGTGTTGATACGGAAGATAAGTTTTATACTTTTTGCACGTTGTGTTTACGCGTATTGTTTACATTTCACATATAATAATTGTTGCACTTTTATATATCAGGAAATTGTTTCTTTTGCAAGGAGATATTATAAAGTTTAATTTACGGGTCAATAGTTGATTCATTCCTTCTTTGATAAGTGTTCGACTGACCTGTTTAGGGACTGATGCTTAATTACATTTCAGAAGTGATATAGCGCCATTTACATCTTGTTCTGTAATCCTTATAAATTCTAAGGTTGGGTGATTAGCAGGTTCAATTCTGGTGGTAAGTATGTTTGTCACTTACAGTGGACTGTTTGGCGAAGTTATAATTAAGCACTTCCGTAATATGTGTGTCAGATTCAATTAAATCATCTTCAGTTTCAAGGCATGAAACTGATGGTTTATCAAAGTTTGGATTGAGAAATTTTGCCGCGATTTCGTATCATGTTTTGGCATTGTCTGTGTTTTCTTTAGTATTGCCGATACTTTTATGTGTGTTGATTTTAGTTTCGTGTATCTTGGCTACTGCGACATTGTCTATGTTCATTATTTACTCCTTCTCCTACCCAGCTAGCATTCTACGTAAATCTACATCGGGCCGTCATCGGCCCGTCAGCTACGCTGACGGCCCGATATAGATTTACGTAGAATGCTGACTGGGCTATGTCTTTTCATAGATGGACTGATCTCATTTGGTTCATTTAGGCGAATGAGGACGGTTTTATTTGGAATAGAGGATGTAGCTGCCTTAATGATTGCGTCTGTGGTTTTATTTGCTATATCATTAAAGTCTCCTTTTAAAAATATGCGGTTCCAGTCTGTTTCTTGTAGTAATTGTTTATATTTATTATAATCCCCTTTATCATAAACCCAAATATGTCATTTAAAATACCAAATTTGCAGGTTTTCTATATTTTAAAATACATATTATTAGACAGTGATAACTTATCAGGTCAGGTAAAAAGGGTGAGATTTCGTCACTATACAAAATATTATTTGGTTTGCTCACAAGAAGGAAGTCAATTAAGGAGAAAGAGTATTCAGTGTAATGTGTCGGCTGTTTTATGAGTTGATGAAGATTGTGGGAAAGAACCAGCTGATTTATTCTATTAGCATATATGGTACCTAACATGTCGCAGTTAAAAAATCGCCGAGAATGATGGCATCGCTAATAGCGGAGGTTGTAAGATTATCAAAAGATTGTTCAGTAAGGTCCCAGTAGTTGTTGCGAGAGTTAGATGGTCTGTAACAGCCACAGGGTAATATTTTATGAGACTGCATTGTAATGTGGATACAGATTGCTTTAAGATTATTATTGAATCAGATCAGCCTTCGCGACTGACAATACTCGTGTGTAAATAGCTAAGTCACCTCCGTGCCTTCTGACTAGATCCTTTCTATATGGTGGAATAAACTTGGTTATAAGAATATAAGCATTATTTATTTAACGAGACAGCCAAGTCTCTGTAAAAACAAGACTATCATAACTTTGCATGTCTGCTTCTAATCTATCTAGTTGGGGTAATATACTTTGAATGTTTCAATGCAGTATGTTTATATTGTCAACAGAAGCAAGACTGTTCGACTTTGATAAAGGCAAGGATTCTGTGAAGACGTCATGTCTTGACAATAACAATAGTAGGAGAAAGAGCAGAAGGTTACATATTATCATGTTGCTAATCAGTTTCTTAGTAAAAAGTATGTTATTTGCTTAGTTTTACCTGGGACTAGGTTACGAGTTGGACAAGTAATATTTGGTGTACATTTCACTACGTGTATAGACTAGAGAGTAAACGAGAAAAACTTTATGATAGCTAGAACCAAACAGATAGTAATCAGGCGGTGCTTATCACCAGTCGAATAGAACTAAGACTTCTCCGCAACAGCAACTGGTTAAAGAGGGCTCTATCAATTGGAAAATGGAAATATATATAAGCAGCGTCGTCACCAATTCTGTACTAAGAGATAGACCATTTGAGCACGCATGAGGGAAAGGAGTGAGGGAAAAAATGGGACAAGTTGATGATTCAAATAATGTTAAACTATGAAGAAAACATCATTAGCTGTTGATGATTCAAATAATGTAAAACTATGAAGAAAACATCATTAGCTGCCACTTGATGACCATTGGTAGTAAGTACCCAGGACGTAGAATTGTTTGGATCATTAAGTTAATCCGTATAGTGTTTGATTTCACTACAAACATTTGCTGAAATATTTATAATTATAATTATTGTTATTATTTTTAATTCTATTTTTTTATACAAAATAAAAAAAAACTGCTGGATTCTGGTCAGTGTTGACTAGGAGAGACACCTTTTCTTTACACAGCTATATAAATCCGTTCTTTAACGACCGATAGAGAGATCTTAAGGATAGTTTAATTACAGATTTTTGGTTTTACATCCAATAATATTATATTTCGTGAATAAAGATTGTTCATTTTTCTTGCTTCCTATTATGATCAGCGTTCCCATTTACTATATTAGTACTTAACGCATTTTTGTAATTAACAACTTGGGAGACAGTGACTTTTCAATGCTAGGTATAGATGAATACATTGAATGAGTGTCATTTGTTCTGTAGCAAAAACCGTGACACCAACGGCCCGAACAGCACTGGGACCACGACAACCCGTACCAACCATGGACATCTCTAGCCATCGAGGGCCAACCACAGCACAAGGCCTGGAGTCAAACAGGGATAACCCAGGGATGACCCTCAGTTTTACATAAAATTTTGGTACGCCACCTGTACTCACCAGACTCGTCTCAATGAGGTGACCCCAATGAGTACCAACAACTTACAATTCTATGATAATAAATGTCCCCAAAATATTGCTAACTACTAAACACTTGCCTTCTTGAGCCATCGTAAGAATTTTACAAGGACTCGAAAATAAGCCTATAACAATCACGGCAAACGATTGGTGACAAGCCATTTCAGTTCTAATGTGTATTGACTATATGTTGCATAAGCTCACCATGACGGGGCCAACCCCGCAGAAAGGAACAATACTAGCGTTCACTTATAATATATCAAAAGAGATTCTTAAGAGCATATCTGAGCTCGTACATTCGACAAGATTTTAGCGTAAGCCACAATCCATCTCTGACGGACTATGTACTATAATCAAAATAGGGTATTTAGATCCCCAGACAATTGTCACTAAATCTTACCGAAATGTGATATTTCAGTCTTCTATAACAAACATAACATTAGATCTTCGTAACACGAACCTAAATTTGTCTGACTGACAAGACTGGATTAAGCGCTATAAACAGTGGTTATAATTTCACAATGCAACCATACATTCAGGCAGCCAAAAACAAACCTTCACTTAAGCATGCACACAAACAATATTTATCATCAGATATATAGATGAAAATGCAACCCTGCCCGGTGATCTGTTATCCCCGGTTTCAATCTACTATTTGACGTTATACAGCCGGAAACCAGAAGCCCCGGGCCACGGAACAAGATTATATTCTGATTTAAAAATGAGTAACAAAATACAATAAATGCTAAATACACAAATACAGTTTACAGGACTGGGCCTAGCTTATCAATGTTGTTTATGGAATGGGTTAGTCTGCATTTAATCACTCATGCACCCTGATAAGATTACATTTCGCTCCCATTACGAAAACACGCCTATTCAAATATATAGAAAATTTTTCCTCCAAAAATTTTAAAATTTTCAGATAAAAAACTGATATTTTTCATATTTCTGCTCAAAACATAGATTGTGGGTACTCGTTAGAACCGCCTCGGCGAGGCGGTTCTAACGAGTACCCACAATCTATGTTTTTGAGCAGAAATAAGAAAAATAATGTATACCCCTGTCAACCCCAGTTTTACTATATAAAAGTGGGGTTTAAGGGGGTCAAAATTATATAGGTATGTTTTCGTGATGCTTAGCGCAGGTGAACTATATACACAGACGTGTATGGACAGATCGACCAATCCGACCGACCGGTTCGACCACTTCAACAAATGTTCACAAAGATACATTCAGTATACATTCTCAGCATGCCAGTCTGAAAGCCCCGCATTCCACGTGAACCAGCTTATCGCGAGCTTGCCCAGGCAGTACCTGTTTACACTATAATTGCATATTTGTAAATACGACCAAAGCAAAGACTTTAAGAGGTCAAAGCGACAGGTCAGTTTGATGGGCTTTTAACGGACACAGTCGAAACATTTTTATAAAGGTTACTATTGTACAAATGTAGTCGAATAAAGATTACAGTACAACCCTGTACTGCGACCCACTGCCTTCGGCTCCCGGCCCTACTACGTCAATAAGAAAGCCAAAAACAGAAGTCAAAGGTCACCGAATAATGTTACATTTATACAATTTGTAAAGTTAGTTTCAATGTACATCTCAATATACATTATTACATGTCAACAAACCACCGCGTTTTCCACAAACGGGATGTAGGGTTCCAGATCACACATTAAGTGTTATCATTTAGCGGAGTCCTCCGTAGAGCGCGCTTACCCTCGCTGCCAAAGAGGGTACATGTTAATTTACCTTAGACAGACAACAACAGAGTACATCTAAGCTATGAATTGATAACCTCTGTCAAATGTTTGTCTAATACATAGCATTTGAATATCGCAGGTGCCTTCGCTTCCATTGGTTTGTTGGCCAGCTCTGCGACGGATTCAATTCAAATCCTTAACCCTATGCGTGTCTCGGACTCTCTATGGAATCGTCCAACACAGCCAACAGCATAGACAAACGAGAAAACTGACAAAATAATAACCGTATTTGAACATTTGACAGTAATTGATATCAATGCTTAATTTAGTCACTCTTTACGTTGTTTTCTTGTACAAACGAAGACAACTGACCAGTCCATAACTGGCGATATTTAATACAGGCAATTCGATGTTTTTCTGTATTGATGTTGTTAATGTTACATGTAACCCATAAAGCGCCTATCACAACTAAAGCAGACGGCAATTTTCAAATTTTGTTTTTATTTTTAGAAGAAAACATGTTTTGACATTTCATGTGAATCGTCTACCAAGGAAACGATTCATATGAAATATCATGACTTGTTTTCTCTGGAAAAAAATATTAGAATGTCGTTTGCTGCAAATTTTGCTTGGCACTTTAAAGGTTAACCGTATTTACCATACTCCCAAGCATTCGGACAGACAGGCACGAACAATCAGTGATGACCCTGATCAGACGCCGCAGTACACAGCATTGATCAGGGTCCACACTGTCATTCTTCAAGCATTTTGTTTTGGTACAAGAAGGTAGTAAACCAGAATCGTTCCGATTTTATGATCAGTATGGTAAGGACCTGAGGTATTCATTTACACGGAGTAGATATGGTATGCGTTTATCCACCAATGAAAAGCGGATGCTTAGAGCATTCCAAATCTAACCACTCGTACCCCATGTGTTGCTGGTACAGCGACATGTATACATATGAAAAGAATGTATAATAAAATAAAAAGTGGAATTAAAGATGTTGCCCAATCCTTTTTCGTCCATTATAACAAAAACATTACACCTTCAGAGAGTACTAGAGCTGTTTTAACAAAAAAAAAAAAAAAAACATATGTCTCCCAAGCTGCCACTCACATTTAGAAAGCTTACCCATACCGATTGTTTGTCGTCACTGCAAGCCCACGCAGAGGGGATGCAGGGGTGCGAACCCTTTTCTGGGAAAATTATATATGCATGTCATCTGATGATGATTTATATTTCTGTAAATTTTCATGAACATATCTTGAATGGTTTTTAACTTATACAGCGGAAAAACTACTATTGTCAAATTTGAAAAGGAAATAAACTCAAAAAATATAAAGACAAAAGCTACACTGCTTATGGTCTGTACGGCATCTGATGATGCTTTATATTTCTGTAAAGTTTCATGAAAATATCCTGAAAGGCTTTCTGCTTATAAAACGACAACGAAACTACCATTGCAAAATTTCAAAGGAAAATGACTTCAAAAATATGCATGCAAAAGTTACATTTCTTGTGTCTGCATGTTGTCTGATGATGTTTTATATTTCTTTGAAGTTTCACGAAAATCTCCTGAACGGTTTTCTATTTATAGAGCAGACACGCAACTACTCTTGTCAAAATTCTAAGGGGAATAACGCCAATATATATAAACAATAGTTATGGTTCTTCTTGTCTGCACGTTGTCGGATGATGCTCAATATTTTTATGAAGTTTTTTTTATGAAAATGTCTTGAACGGTTTTCAAGTTATAGAGCGGACACAAAGTGACCGTTGTCAAATTTCAAAGGGGAAATAACTCAAAAAATGTATAGACAAGAATTTCTTGTTGTCTGCAAGTCGTCAGATGATGTTTTATATTTCTATAAAGTTTCATGATACAATCTTGACTGACTTTTAAGTTATAGAGAGGAAACGAAATTACCATTGTCAAATTTCAAAGGGAAATAACTCCAAAATTGTATAGTCAAGAGTTACGGTTCTTGTTGTCTGCATGTCTTCTTATGATACTTTATATGTCTATGAAGTTTTCATGAAAATATCTAGAACGATTTTCAAGTTATAGAGCGGACACGAAATGACCATTGTCAAATGTCAAAGTAGAATAACTCTAAAAATATATTCATAAGAATTATGGTTTTTGTGGCCTGCAGATTATCTGATGATGTTTTATAGTTCTGTGAAGTTTCATGAAAATATATTGAACGGTTTTCAAGTTATAGAGCAGACACGATTCTGTGACAGATAGACGAACGAAAAGATGGAAGTTCAAACTAATGGATAGTTATGTGGCTATAATCACTATTTTCGCATACATTTGTGGCTAATGGAATAATTCCCATTTAAATACATTGAAACTGTCCATAATTCATAGCCACATGGCTACTCATTCGTATGTACGGACAGACAGACGTGTTAACCATTGGATAATTATGTGATTACCATCACTATTTTAGCACACTTATAAGGCGAAAAAATAGCCACGTAACAGAAAATAAGCCACATTAAATACTGATTTTAAGTCGCTGACGGAATTAAATCCCATTTAAAAACATTGAAACTGTCCATAATTCTTAGCCACCTAACTGCTTTCGTGTGTACGGACAGACGGACAGACAACCAAGGCAAAAACAAGATGTCTTCACCCCTTTTACGGGGGAGATATAAATATATGATACGAGTAAGTGTATATTATAACCCTCTCTGGCAATCCTTGACCTCTGACAACATGGCGCGGTTCATATGCTAACTGATTTTGTTCATCAATTATCTCCGTAATTGGCTTGTCATTGTCCGGAAATTAGTTATGGCAATTGACTGAACACTGTCAAGGCAGTCCCTCCGAGGATTCACGTCCAACTACAAATGTAAATGATGAAACCCTGCTGTTTGAATTAAAATTAGCCTAAAGCGTTAGGCTTTAATATATTAGCTTGGCCATTGCAAAAATATTATGCATCATCGCATACCTTGACCAGCCTGACAAATACTCTGACACCGTATCTCATTACCAGACTAGTCTTATTGACAAACAATTTTGTTTCTCGTGCAATTCTGTCTGAAAATGATCAGGTTCATAGTGTCAAATCCACCCTGTAAGAAAGTAAACTTTCACAGTCACAAATGGAAAAAGATTTTAGAAAAAAAAAAAAATGTCCCTCACAACCCCGCCAGAGTTGTCGTTCTTGTAGGCGACACGTTATATTGTCCTATTCTACATTTCTATCATGTATCATCAAAATATTATGAATGGTATTTGAGTAACAGAGCGGACGCAAAATCAAATTCATATTTGTCATTCTTGTTTGCAAGACGTCGTCTCGTCCTGTTCTACATTTCTACAAAGTAAATTTAAAATGATCAAAATAATCCAATAGATATTGGAGTATTTAGAGAGAGCAGACATGAGTCAACTTGAAACGCAAGAAGAAGAGATAACTCCAAAAGTAAGAAAGCCAGAGTTGTCATTCTTGTACCCAACACGTCATCTCGTCCTGTTCTACATTTCTAATTAAAATTAATTAAAATAATCAAAATAACCCTATGGGTATTTAAGTATTGGAGAGAGCAGACACGAAATCAAATTAAAATCTAGGAAGAGGAGATACCTCCAGAAGTAAGAAAGCTAGAATTGTCATTCTTGTATGCAACACGTCATCTTGTCCTGTTCTACATTTCTACCAAGTACCATCAAAATATTCCGAAAGGTATTTGTGATTCAGAATGGACACGAAATCAAATTCAAACGGAATAAGGGGAAATAACTCCAAAAGTAAGAAAACCATAGTTGTCATTATTCTACGTGACACGTTATCTCCTCCTGTTCTACATTTCTACCAAGTATCACAAAAGTATTTTAAAGGGTATTCGAATTACAGAGCTTTAAACTATTCCGAATGGTATAAAAGCCTTAAGGTCGGAGCCGTCATTAAGTCTGAGGCCCGACCCACCGGCGTGCATCCAAAGAGGGAAGCAAAGTTATTCACCGTGAATGAGTTAACTACCATGCATGCCGTCTGTCGTATTACATTTATGTTGTAATCAATCTTTATATATCGAAGAATCATTTTTACGAAATTGAATGCTAAAATCATTGCAAGCATACTCGTATATTTTGTGAATTTATATACTAAGTCACCATAAAATTCAAGTTCAGATAGGCCTTGTTGCAGAAGAGATTGTCCAACACTGAATAAAACCGTCTTTACAGTAAACTGAATGATTGTTTTAGAAAGCTGTTCATAAAACTATATGTGATATCTTGAGTTCCTGCTTTCAGCAAATAATAAGGTTTGTGATAGCTGTGTTATGTAAGGTTAAACTTGGTTCAATTTTGGAATATGAGCTTAACTATGCCTAATTTAGTGCCACAGAGGCCTTTCTGTTATTTAAACTTCATTAGTGTAGCTAAGATGAGTATATCCTGTCATTATTTGATGTTTCAGCTAATGTGCACACTAAAAATCTTTATGAGAATGGGTTCATTTTTTTTTATTATTATTATTTTTTTTTATCGAAATTGATACAATTTCATGGGATGCAACTCTGACAAAATTGTTTTTCCGCCCCTTCCTCTCCTTGGGAGCAAATTCTTTCCTTTTAAAATAGACCCCTTTGAAAAAAGAGCTTCATCACGAAAACACGCCTATATAATTTTGACCCCCTTAAACCGCACTTTTATATAGTACCCACAATCTATGTTTTGAGCAGAAATATGAAAAATATTGGAATTTTTTTATCTGAAAATTTTCATTTTTTGGTGGTAACATTTTCAGTACAATTGAATAGGCATGTTTTCGTAATGAATGTGGAAAAAAGCAAACAGTAACTTACGAAAAATGTATCCTCTGTGAAAAGGACGGATATCCTAGCACGTGTATCCATTTTCCTTAATTAGAAGTTAGTTAATAACCGCAATTATTATTCTATTCTTGTCTTAGACTGCTGTGCCTGTCGGCACGTTCTCTATTCATAATTACCTCGCAGTATTAAGCGTCCTCTAATGACAAACCGTGCGCAAGGAAATTACATTTTACCTATACCACTGGTAAAAAGTGCACACTTTTAAGTTTGTCAGGTTCTACTCCATAGATTATTGACCGGCGCGGGAATCGCATAGCTTTGGATTTTTACACATGGGAGCGTGTTCGATTAGCTCTCAAAGGATTCTTAACCGCATAGTAAATATTAATAAGTGCCTTAATTTTTGCAATATAAAGTTACATCGGACTTTTATGGCGTAATGGTTAGCATCTTCGGCTGTCACGCGGACGGGCGTGAGTTCGAATCACGCAGTGACTGATTTTTTTTTTTCAAATTCAGTACGTCTCTTCATGGTGACATTTTTTTATGTTGGTCTACAGCCAATATTTCTCATTTCTTTAGATGTGCATGATTATTGCACATTTTACCTGTATTATGTGTAAAATGGTATGCAAAGCTACAAATTGGATATATGGAGGGCAAAGTTACAAATGTGATAAAGATATCTGTCCTACTCATATTTAATTTTCTCAACACAGACATAATAATCACCTTTCATCAGGTTAACAAGCCTATGCAATGAAGATTCGATAAAAACCTAATTTTATAAAGTAAAACTGGCATTATTAGTTGCATTTATCAATTTTGTTATTTCTGTTCTAAAGCTCGAACGGTACGTGCATGTGCGCGTCACCCTGCGTTAAAGTTTTCTTTTTTTTTTTTTTTTAATTTCCATTTCTCAGCAGCCACGAACAGAAAGCATTCACATTTGGAGAATGTGTACGTAGGAGGGTCTTCTGCGATTCTATGAGAATGGACCCTGAGTTCAAGCCTCGGGATGGGGCTAGAGGTCAAAATCTGGGACACTTCTGTAAAGTGTTGTTGTGCTGCGGTTAAGTTTTTGAATGCTTATATCTATACAATCAGTCATCAAAAAAAAAAAAAAAAAAAAAAAAAAAAAAAACACTCATATTTAGAACATGTGTATGTAGAAACCCATCTTCATTCAGGTGCATGGTCACCTATGTTTTATGAATACAATAAAGGGTTCTTCAGGTGCAAGGTCCATCTTTATTGTTGCCATGATAATTTTACATAGAGCTATGCCCAGTCATGCTCTATGTCATTATTGCATACCTGTTTTCATTGACCGGTCGGTTTTTCTATCGGTTTGAGTTTGACATGTTTCAGGTATTAATTACAAGAATCATACATTGAGCATATTATAATACATTTCAAATAACATGAATCATCTCCAAATTAACAATAAATACAGTACAGTCCCCGTGTGTTCTTTATTTTGCACGCTCATGTGGTTTAAACGCTCACGTGGCTTTTTAGTGTTTTTTTTGTGTGTGTGTTTTTTTTTTTTTGTGTGTGTGTGTGTGTGTGTGTGTGTGTGTGTGTGTGTGTTTTTCACGAGAAATTTCTCGGCATTATACATGTGTATACGTGATAAAAATACAGTACAGTCCACACAGTTCTTTCCTTTTGCACGCTCGCGCTTTTTAGTGTTTCCACGTGAAAAGGTTTTGCTTTATATACTTGTCAGATTAATGTCCAATTTATTCTCATTCCATTCAAAAAAAAAAAAAAAAAAAAAAAAAAAAATAAATAAATATAATAATAATAAACCTTAATAAGCATACATTAAAGAATCATATTGTTGTTCTTTTTTACCTGTTTCATTGAAAATTTATTAAACCTTTAAGTTAGTATACCCTTGTCCCATATCTCTAAGTAAACATGAACAAAATTTGCGCCGGTACTTAGACGTTTACGTTTATATATTTCGTCTTGTTATCACCATAATACTCAAAGGCAAAGGAGGGTGATAAAATAGCAAAACGTTTTGTGTAGTTGTAAGGCAGAAGGTTAAACTGAGGTAGGGGTGTGTGTTATTGAAAGGTCTAACTCTAAGGCTGGTGTGGGCTAACTATTAAAGCTCTATCTTGAATACTTCAGCAGTTAAAACTTAAACGCAGAACTTAAACATGGGTGTAAACGACAAAGTAAGAACTGACCTTGACCTACATAAAGGGTTTAACGGGGATGGGGGTGTATGCTAATGAAAGGTCTTACTATAAGGTAGGTGTAGGCCAAATATGAAAGCAGTACATTAAACAATTAAAAAAAAATATGCACACTTTTGAAGACGCCGACAGACGCCGACGCCAACGACTGGGTTACAGCATAAGCTCTCCAGGGACATAGTCCCGTGAACAAAATATGAAATCGAAATCTTACATGCTGAATCCCTTGTTGGTGTGGACGAAATATAAAAGCCATATCTGACATACTTCAGCAGTCATGTACACTTTTCAAAACTTAAACACAGCTGTAAATGACCTAGGGAGAAAGTAAAACTGAGTAAGGGGTGTGTACTATTGAAAGGTCTGTCGTTGGGTCCATCGAGGTCACAATCATAGAAGACATCCCTCCCAAGGTACCGAATAAGGGTTAAGCTCCATAGTACTCCATTTTACTACTGACCGTTCCAAGACGGTGTTTCACATGTGCGTCTGTTAAGTCATTGTCTGTTATTCATCTCTTCTGTTTGTTTCTCGGGAAGGCGGTGATTTACAGTCGACTTTCGTTATCTCGACCTCGCTTATCTCGAATAACCGCTTATCTCGACGTGAAAATCTGGTCCCTGTTCTAACATGGAAATCTAACAACAGGTATCAAAATACTGTGGAAAAGAGAAGAAATTGCTCCTAATTTCTCCTCTTTTCCACAATATTTTCAATATATCTCTTAACTTCAGGAATCAAATTACACATTCATTTATTAAATGTGGTTGTTCGATTTATTGTTTTCCGCAAATCTGATATGTCGAGGTACGGATATCTCGAAGTATACCAGAGAGTCCCTTGTACCTCGAGATAACGAGAGTCGACTGTACTCGTAATATGTAGCTGCCTCGGAATTAATGGCGTTGTTTCGCGGGAGTAAGACTGCGAGTAATTTAAGCTATTTTCTGCAGACCGTTCCAGAACAGATCCTCAGTTGTAGGTTCTTTCTTCTTATGTCTGTAATTGCAAATGTGACGTTTTGTTAAATCATTATTGCATAAAAAGCAGTGTCGCACGTTATTAACAGCCGTGCATTAACCGGCGAAAAGCCATGTATTAACAAGGCAATTCACGCGCTGTTTATGCACGGCTACGCAACTTTCAATATGCTCGCACCGGGGCCACGATTTGCTGCCCTTACGAGATGTGTACTGCCTGGCCCTAGAACGAGCATAGTCCGTGGAAATTGCGTTCGCGAGACATCGGTGAAAAGGCGAAACAAAATAGTGCAAGAAATAACGCGAAAAAGCGATCGAACATGGTTTTTCAATGCATTAACATTCGCCAGGTCCCTAGGGAGATGTTGAAAACCGAGGCCGGAGGTCTCTGTTTTCAACACCTCCCTCGAGACCTGGCGAATGTTAATGCATGAAAAACAATGTTTGATCCCTATATTGTTACCCAGCTGGCGTTCTACTTAAATCTATATTGGACTGTTATCTGCCCGACAGGGTGGATACATATTATTTATTCGTTCGGTGCTCGGGAAGGCTCTGCCTTGTGCTAGTGGCTTTTCCTGGTTAATTTTTATGTAAATGTCACATACCTGATCAGGAAGAAGCTGATGTCTGATCTGAAAGACGTACATACTACCAAAAAACTTATCTAAGGCTCATTTAGCCCATTCTTAAATCTTGGAAAATCGAGTTTTGCTTAAGCCGGTACCAGATCGAAGTGTTTGGGGGAGTCATGCAGCCTTGCAGACTAGATAGCTATCATAGGAAGAATCTCAATAAAACTGAGACTGTCATTCTCGTTCTTTTCATGTTGCTTGATTCAACGGCAATTCTTATATGTTTTATTCAGCATTCATCAAATATTTAGGCCGAAGGCAGCCGACACAACTAAAATGCGCTTAACTTTTTACCAATGACATATTATACGAACAATGAAAAATGCAATAAAATGCAAATAACGTTGATTCAATGTTGATTCAACGTGTTGACGTTGGGTCGACGTTGTTCCAACGGTGTGTGCCTGCTGGGAGAATATTCGGTTTCTTTCGCAATTATATAATACTGTATCGGAATGCATATGCCTGATTCAACTATGATAATACGCATGCTGAAATTTACCCAGCAGAAAGTCGATGTTTAAAAAAAGCGGCGACTCAACGTAATGACGTTGAATCGACGTTGTTTCGATGTTGTGGGTCTATAGGTTATCTTAACTTTTATACGGATATGTACATTTACTTGTATTTAACACGACAATGTTCTAATGGTGATTAGCTCTGGCACAACTAAATGCCTGATCTCATTTCTAGATAATTTTGTCTACTTTTAACCCTAAAAGCGCTGACCAAATGTGTAACAGACAACATTCTTATTCGATATCGGCTTTGTAAGAAAAAAAGAAGACTCGACATTTCATGTAAATCATCTGTTTGGCGAACGATTCACATAAACTGTCAAGCCTTATTTTCTCTGAAAAATAAAACGAATATTTCAAAGTGTCGTGTGCTGTTGCTGTGATTAGCTAATGCATGAATGGTTAATGGCAATAGGTATTGGTAGTCAGGAACAGTCTCATTCTGTATAATCATTATATAACCACTTTATTAGCCCTTCAATGCTTCATATTTCTCTGAAATGGACATTTTATTATCCAAGAAAGGTTTAATAAATCGATATACAGCATTAATACAATCATAAAATGTGGCACTTTATAGCCGTTAAAAAGTCTTTCGTTCTAGAACTGAGTCAAAAATGAAATGATTTTTATCGTATCTCTGAATAAAAGTTGCCAACAATTTTTCAGAGATACAATAAAAAAATCATTTCCTTTCAAGAACGAGAGACTAACTGAATTTTTTCCAGGCTGTCAGATGCCACATTTTATGATTGTGTTAATACCATATATCAATTTATTAAACCTTTCTTGAATAATAAAATATCTATTTTTGAGGAATGTGGTGCCTTTAAAGCACCAATAAAAATGCAGCAGACGACATTTTCATTTTTCATTATTATTATATTTTTTTCATAGAAAAAAATGTCTTGACAGTTTCCATGATTCTTCAACACTTAATTTTTATAGAAAATAAAAAAAGAATGTCAGCTACAAATTTTGCTTGGCGCTTTAAGAGCCTTAGTCCTTAAAAGAAGTGCGAAGGTCCAGCTAAGCAGCACAACTTGATTAGGACCTTGTGTATTAGTAAAATTGTACATGTGTTCTATATAAATTATCAATAATTCAGAACCCCGTCACGAAAACATACCTATATAACTTTGACCCTCTTAAACCCCACTTTTATATAGCAAAACTGGGGATTACAGGAGTATACATTATTTTTCTTATTTCTGCTCAAAAACATAGATTGTGGGGACTCGTTAGAACCGCCTCGCCGAGGCGGTTCTAACGAGTCCCCACAATCTATGTTTTGAACAGAAATATGAAAAATAATCAGAGTTTTTTTATCAGAAAATATTCAGCTTTTGGGGGCGAAATTTTCTATATATTTGAATAGGCGTGTTTTCGTAATGCGGGCAGGCAAGCGAATCACCCTGATAAGGCTGTGCTAATGCGCAGGCTAATCTGATCACACTGCTTTTGTGCACGTGCTGTTCGCGTACCCTATCACGGTCCCTTTTCCTGCTAATATTGCAATATCCGTTTAGTCTGTCAATATCTCACTAATATGGTACTTATCGTGTGTTCCAGTTCACTTTATCCTGTTTTTACCAAAGTTCAGCATGCTGAATAAAATTATCAGCAGACGAGATAGTGAAATATTTTTTCCTAATTTTCCAAAACAAACAGGTTTTGACATTCCCTGCAAATTGTCTCCAGTGAAGACAATTTGCATGAAATGTCAAATCCTGTTTTCTATGAATCAAATAAGAAAAATATCATCAATTTGTCGTCTGCGGAATTAGCCCAGAGAATGGTAACGGTTAAGCACAAACGCGACATTTTGTACTTATGCGGCATTACGTTGACGTAATTTTGATGGGCTTAAGAAAATCAGGCTTTTCATTAAAAGTTTATGGAAGTCAGGAGTACAAAAAAAAACAAAAAAACAGACAGTCAATTTGTATAAGTTCATGTAGAATAAAACGAAGAAAAAGAACATCACGAAAACATATATAATTTTGACCCCCTTAAACCCCACTTTTATATAGTAAAACTGGGGTTTACAGGGGTGTACATTATTTTTCTTATTTCTGCTCAAAAACATAGATTGTGGGTACTCGTCAGAATCGCCTCTGCGAGGCGATTCTGACGAGTACCCACAATCTATGTTTTGAGTAGAATTATGAAAAATATCAGAGTTTTTTTTATCTAAAAATTTTCATTTGTTTTGAGGTGAAATTTTCCGTATATTTGAATAGGGCGTGTTTTCCGTAATGAGATGAAAATACAACCATAAATCTGAAAGCTTGAACGTTTGTATTTATTTATTTTGACAACAACTGAAAACTTAAATGATGTATATAATTTTGTCAAACATTAATGGCAACCAAATCAAGGTAATGGAATAGAGATCTTACGTTTGAAAGGTAAACCATAAAACTTATTATTGTGTGTGCTAGGGGAGGCGTATGTTTTAACTCGATTCCGAGGTCCGTAAAAAAGACAACATTTACACATCTTTAACCGTTTTATTATTAGGCTCTCAAAGTTGATAGAGATGCCATATCGCAACATTGTTTCTTTAACTTTTACCACTCTCTGAGAAAAATTAGCAGATGACAAATGGATGATATCTTTCCATTTTTCCCAGAGAACTAGATTTGGCATTTCATGCAAATTGTCTCCATTAGAGACACTTTGCATGAGATATCAAATCTTGTATCCAGGGAAAAACATAAGAAAAAAAAAATTCAAAATGTCGTCTGCTGAAAATTTTACCCAGAGTGCTTATCGTTAATCCGCATTATCAAAAATGAATTGTTTGAGTTTCCGTAGCAATCTGCTGCAAAAGTTTGGATGAAAAAAAAAAAGTATTATTTGCTGGCCAGTAATATAATATTATGTTCCATTGTTCCCTATTTTACTGTTGTATCCCAAAATATTGTGCTAATATTCCCCAGCAGCAAGACAGTATAGCCCCACCAAAGTTTGGGCAGAGTTTATAATAATCTACTGACTGAAAGCAATGAGAGATAGCAGCAGTATTTCTATTATCTCCCTTGACAGGTAGTCCAAGGTAGATCAAATACTAACCAGGTCCTTCCAATTGGAATCCTTGTTTTATCATAGGTCATCACTGGAATTTAACAAAGTGTTAACTTTACATTTCTCCATATCCACATGGGAGATTAATTAATATTATATATTTCATTGCACAGAAAATGTTTCTTTTAAATATTTTGGAAGGTGTATTGGAATATGACCTTGTTAAAATTAGATTTATGAAGGAAAAGGAAGTGATACTAAATGGAAACACTAATGATAAAAGCAGAGGAATCCAACAGAAAATAATCAAGGGAGTTAACTGACTGCTTTCTCCTGTTATGCCACCATTCTGTACATTCATCATAATCCAGGCTGACCCCATATATATTTGAGACTCTCCAAATAGAAACTGACCTTATGGCATATGTGAACAGGGTACACTCAGATCAGCTTGTGCATTCACAGGGTCTACACTATTCCATATACTGCAAAGATTCTATTTGCAAACAGTGGAGATCCTGATCTGCATGTACGCTGGTCACATAATAATAAAGTTTGAATTTCTATTTGGAGTAACATATTTACATTTTTCCACTCATCAGCTGTATGCTCCAAATATGAAACAAGCACTAATTAACAGAACAAGCTGCTAATAAGCCAGAAGAGTGATAGCAATGATACATAAAGATAAATTATTATTATTATTATTTAATTTAGGTCATGATGTTGAATGTTGGCATAGGATCTGAAATTGGGACTACAGGGGAACTCATTCTGGTGATCTTAGAAATATGACTAGCAGACTTGGCAATTTCCAGCCCTTAGATTTGCACAGTCTGGTAATAGCGTTTCCTGTTTACAGATTAGATTCTACATACATGTATAAAGATGAAGTAATTGTTCATCGATAATGACTGTCCTTGATCATTACGATCTACTTCTGGTGCTAGTATTTTGTGCGTTTGTCACATATTGAACGTTTGAAATACCATGTGTGTGAGTACCTTAAGACAATAATTAGACTGTGCAGAGTTCGTTGAACAGATATACAGTCTGAACTGGTACCTTTATTTATATCTAACATTTCTGTAGCCGGGTATTGTATTTTTGTTCAGTCCTTAACAAAATTAACAGGAGACAAATTGGCAGTTCGTGTATTTTCCCTGTTTTTTTTTTTTTTTTTTTTTTTTTTGTTCTTTTTTTTTCTTAGAAAATAAGGAATGAGACCATTTTCATGAAATAATTAATCATATTTGCCGTGAATCAGTATATTCAAACTGCTAGCATAATAGTATTCATTTCAAATAAATCAGTTCTTACCACAACTTGCAAACGTCAGTGTACCTGCAGACATCAAGTTAATAAACAAGTAAAATGTATTCAGAATAAACATTGTATACATGTATTTTAAGGCATTCCAAACATATTTATAAATTTATACGTGGGTAAATTTTGCACCTAGGGGCAAATGCATTTACATGACGAGTTTACCCCTAGGTCTAAATTTGCCCTTAGGGATAAATTTGCCCCTAGGGGAAAACTTTTGCATATAAACGGGACAATAGATTTATGCAGATCATTGGATAACCGTAAAGACGTGGTTCCGTTTTCTTACATATCGGATATTAGATTTTAACGGATACTAGGTTTTAAGGATTCTCACCTAATCTATTTAATTCTTACTTAACTGATAAGAAGGCTATATAATACTGCTGCGAAAAGCTAAAAGTACATATTCTGACAGTTTCATGTTTTTCACCTATCATTTGCCAGCGTACATTCTGGTCTTTTTAAGGGTAATTGCTCAACTTTCAGAGGAGGCAACTCTGTTAGAGATGTTTTGCCTCCCTTCTGAAAAGCGATCCGCTCTAAAAGGAAAGAATTTGCTCAAGTTCTTTCCTTTTAGAGCGGATCTCTTTTCAGAAGGGGTTTGGTGTTTAAGAAATCACACAGGAAGCCACAATAATTATCTTCCTTAAAAGTTCCCTTAAAAAAAGAAAATACAAGAATAAGTAATTATACTATTTACCTGACAAACTCTATTCAAAAACAATGACTAATAACGTGCATATAAATCCATCGGCTAAAACACCAAGAACTTTCTGGCGAAAGAATGTGCACAGGTACCGGTTAACCGCTTAGAGGACTAAGCCTCTCCAGTAAGTGTGGATAGGTAAACTGACCGCGCTCTACATGGCACTTATACGTTGGCTGGGCCGTAAAACCTCAACGCAAACTAACAAACAAAACACCAAGAACACCAAAAGAAAAAAAAGTCCATCAGGTGCAAACAGTGAACAAACAAGCTAACAGAATATTAACCCATTTATGCCTGGTGTCCCATAGAAGTGGCATTGGCAAACATGTAGACCCAGATCAGACGCCGCACAACGCGGCGTCTGATCAGGGTCTACACTGTTTGCATTAAATACCGGTAAATCGGTAATACCATTACGAAAACATGCCTATTCAAATATACTGAAAATTTTATCACATAAAAAAGGAAAATTTTCAGATAAAAAATTCTGATATTTTTCATATTCCTGCTCAAAACACAGATTGTGGGTACTCGTTAGAACCGCCTCGCCGAGACGGTTCTAACGAGTACCCACAATCTATGATTTAGAACAGAAATAAGAAAAATAATGTATACCCCGGTAAACCCCAGTTTTACTATATAAAAGTGGGGTTTAAGGGGGTCAAAATTATATAGGCGTGTTTTCGTGATGCATAGTAATAATAATAATAATAAAAAAAAGAAAACAACCAGACACCCCTTCTGTTGTAAAAAAAAAAAAAAAAAAAAAAAAATCTGTCAAAAGAATTTAGGTAGCAGAGTCCACTCGGCATAAATTGACTCATGAAGTGGTTAAATGACTGCAGCATGACAAATGGCGTCTTCGAGGTACTTGTGAAGTTAATCCAAATCAGCCAGCAAAGCCCATCTAGTCTCATTACAAACATACAGCTATTCAAATATACTGAAAATTGCATCACCAAAAAATTAAAATTTTCAGATAAAAAAAAAAAAAATGATATTTTTCATATTTCTGTTCAAAACATAGATTGTTGATACTCGTTAGAACCGCCTCGACCAAAACATAGATTGTGGTACTCGTTAGAACCGCCTCGTCGAGTACCCACAATCTATGTTTTTGAGCAGAAATAAGAAAAATAATGTATACCCCAGTAAACCCCAGTTTTACTATATAAAAGTGAGGTTTAAGGGGGTCAAAATTATATAGGCATGTTATCGTGATGGATCAGTCACTTTCCAAAACGACGTTATATTTACAGTGCCCAATAATTCTGTAAGCCCTGATCAGACTATGTGGATGCACAGGCTGATCTGTACATTAGCTGCTCGCATGTGCCCCAAAGACCAATATTCTCCTGGTGTGGCGTCTACTTACCTAAGAGTGTATGTTCTTGTTTCTTGTTTCATCCGTGGGGAGCAAGATATGAGAAGTAAGAAATACATATACTAAGAAACAAGAGGAAAGAAGTCAGAATTAAGAAATAAGAACTAGAGTTTATTTGTATGTCTGGAAGCAACCAAATCACGTGGAAACATCAAAATTAGGAAACGAGAAATGCAATACAATAAGATAAATTTGAGCCAGCGCACGACAAAACATACAGTAAGACATGCAACCAGCGAAGACGCAAATCAACCTGCGCATCCGCGCAGTCTGCTCAGAATCTTCGCTGATCTAATGTGCCTTCGACAGCCTCCGGGATATCCAAAGAGGTATAAACGAGAACCCTTGCCATACTGGAAGGATGCACAGGCTGAACTTAGTCTTTGCTGGTCACAGAGGTCTTATTCACACCGTACAACCGGCGCCTTTGACGACAGATCGCTAACGAGACAACAGACATAAACAATGTGGACATAACAAGGGTTTGCGAAGAAATTGTGCCAGTAAAAACGCAGAAAGAAAACATTTCTTTTTAATGCATTATGGGGATATTGTTTATTATTTGAAGACCCCGCAGTAGTATTCTAATTTCAGTTCAATGCTGCAAAAGCCTATGTGAGGTGGACGAAAAAAAAAATTTCCTGAAATTTGCACCAAAATTCGTTTTTTTGCAAGGGTCCCTCTTCCCAGGAACAAAATCTGGTATTTTTTCTTGCATTAAGTAAATCTGCAATCTTTCAACAGCAATTCTGCAAAATTTGGCTTCGCAACTCGGTTTAATAACGAGGCTATACGCTTCAAATCGGAGCAAGTGTCTAAAAACGGCTGTCTTTGCCAAAGATCTTTTTTTGTTGTTTGGCTTACACGCACGGCAGAGGAGAAAATGTGAAGTCTAACACGGACGGCAGATCAGAATGTCAGTAGTTTCTTCCAGAAACTGAGCTCTGACTGAGTTTGCACTGATGCTTCGGTATGAAATCGGTATATGCTTTAAAGGAACACTTTTATCAGTATTTCCAAGTCTTACAAAGTCAAAATATCAATTACAGGAAAGTCAAATAGTAGAATACAAGCGTTATCTGGCGATTTGGAACCGACTCAAACTGATTTAGTACTGAGGGCTTATGCCTTATGGGAATTTGTGACTGAAAAGGATAGTTTCATTACGAAAACAAGCCTATTCAAATATATTGAAAATTTTACCACCAAAAAAATGAAAATTTTCCCATAAAAAGTTTTGATATTTTTCATATTTCTGCTCAAAACATAGATTGTGGGTACTCGTTAGAGGCGGTTCTAACGAATACCCACAATCTATGTTTTTGAGTAGAAATAAGAACAATAATGTATACCCCTATAAACCCCAGTTTTACTATATAAAAGTGGGGTTAAAGGGGGTCAGAATTATATAGGTATGTTTTCATAATGTCAGTGCATAATCGAACACTTGATTTCATCCCACAGAACTCACTGTCTGAACATCGCGAATAAGAGCTAAATGAAGTATCTGGTTCGGTAGCATACAGCGCTAAGGCCCATGTGGACATAATCTCAGCAGACGGTGACATTGTTGTTTCAACTGATAACATCTGATTAGCCAATAGACCTAAAAGGAGAGAATAAATTAGTAAAATGAAACTACTCTTGCTTAATGAATAGTAGATTGAGTATCTCCATCGATGTTCCGTTGTGCCTCTCCATACTGAATGAGATCAGTCTCTTGTGTCACTGTATTGAAATTTGGGTCTATGACTGTTTTCAAACATGATTTTTATAGTCAACAAAGGTTGATGATTGAGACATTAAAATGGTAAATCGTGAATATTCGGCTAAATACCAAACGGCCCGAACACCCCTGGGACCACGCCAACCCGCACCAAATATGATCCATCTATCGTAAGTAATTACAGACCAGTATCTCTCTTAAGCACAATAGGTAAGGTAATGGAAAAGATAATTCATAAGCATATGTTCAATTTTTTTTAGGATAATCAAGTCATAACATGCTTCCTATCAGGATTTGTACCTGGAGACTCGACCGTAAATCAATTGGTCGATATTTACAATACTTTTTGTAAGGCTTTAGACGAAGGCAAAGAAGTTAGAGCAGTCTTTTTAGACATAAGCAAAGCTTTTGATCGTGTATGGCATAAAGGTCTACTTTTTAAGCTGAAACAAGCCGGTATAAATTCAACCCTTCTTCAATGGTTATCCAGTTATCTTTCAGATAGAAAGCAGGGAGTACTCATTCCAGGTGGAAGCTCTGGCTGGTTACCCATTAAGGCAGGTGTCCCGCAAGGTTCCATTTTAGGACCTTTACTGTTCTTAATTTACATTAATGATATAGTTCTAAATGTTAATTCAACTGTTCGACTATTTGCAGACGATACCAGTCTATATTTTATTGTGGATAATCCAAATGAAGCTGCTAGATGTTTAAATTCAGATTTAGATCTTATGTACCAATGGGCTGAAAGCTGGTTGGTAAAATTTAATGCAAATAAGTCAGAAGCTCTTCTAATTTCAAGGAAAACAAATAGGCCTTTACACCCCCAACTCTTAATGAATAACGAACCAATTAAAGAGGTTTCTTATCACAAACATTTAGGTATATTTCTTTCCAGTGATGGAACTTGGCATGATCATATTAATAGCATTACTAGTAAAGCTTGGTTAAGGGTTAACTTAATGCGTAAGCTTAAATTTCTTCTAGACAGAAGGTCATTAGGAATTATATACGTATCTTTCATACGACCACTTTTGGAGTATGCGGATGTCGTGTGGGACAACTGCACATTATATGAAGTTAATGCACTTGAGAAGATACAACTGGAAGCAGCTCGTATAGTAACTGGAACTACCAAACTTGTATCCTTGGAAATGTTGTATAAGGAAACGGGATGGGAAACCCTTGAGGTCAGACGTTCTAAACATAAATTGTATTTGTTTTACAAAATGAGTAATAATATTTCTCCAGAGTATCTATCTTCGTTAGTTCCACAACCTATTAAAAATACTACTCATTACGGTTTAAGGGACGCTTCTAATATACGGCCACCACTAGCGAGAACGCAGTTATACTATAAATCGTTTCTTCCTTCTACCATAAGATTATGGAATGATCTGTCCCCTGAAACGAGAAACGCACTTACTCTTACGAGTTTCAAGTATCAAATGAATGAATAAGAACATACAGAAACCACCTCGATATTTTACAGTTGGTTTTCGATTTGCTCAAATACAACACACACGTCTTAGAACTTCTTGTAGTTCTTTGAACCATCACTTGTTTTCTAAAATTATAATAAACGACCCATACTGTCAATGTGGTTCAGTTGAAACCACCAAGCACTACCTTTTCGAATGCCAGAGATATAGTCAACTACGTCAGGAAATGTTAAATGAGATATCAAAATACTGTACGCCTAGTTTAGATTGTTTACTATTTGGAGACGATCATTTAAATCATAGTTGTAATTCTGATGTTTTTATGGCTGTGCAGAACTTTATATTTAAAAGTAAACGTTTTAAGTCTTGAGAAACTCTCTCTCTCTCTCACTCTCTCTCTCTCTCTCTCTCTCTCTCTCTCTCTCTCTCTTCGTTATATGTACATGTATATTGGTTTGAACTCAAATTTGGAAGCATCACTCATATTTATTTCTTTGTAAATGTCACCGGTTGATTGTAATTTTATGTTATATTGGGAAACAGATTCGTATAAGCCTTTTGGCTTCTTTCTGAATCCCATTACTTATTCTCAATATTGTATGAACATATGTAGAATTTATTGAAATAAATATGTTTAAACCAAATATGGGAAGCTCGAGCCACCAAGGGCCAACCGCAGTACTAGGCCAGGAGACAAATGGGGACAACCTATGAATGAACCTCAATTTTCCGTAAAATAAGGATGTGTCACGTGTACTAACTAGACTCGTCTCGATGAGGCGACCCCAAATGAGTACCCATAACTTACATCCCCATAATAATACAAGATATCCCCAAACACTCGCTTTCTTGACCATCGGAAGGATTCTACAGGGACTCGAAAACGAGATCGAATCAGTCACGGCAAACGAGCGTTCGGTGTTTGAGCCATTGAAGTTCCTCTATGTATCGACTATGTGTTACATAAGCTCTACATGGTGTAAACACCGCAAGAGGGGACAATACTAGCACTCACCTACTATATATTGAAATTAGAGATTCTTAAGAGCATGTCGGGACTCGTACGTTTGACAAGCCTTTAGAGTAAACAACAATCCATTCTATTTTATTCCATTATTTTTCATAGAAAACAAGTCTTGACATTTCCTGTGAATCATCTGCTTGGTAGACAGTCCACAGAAAATATCAAGTCTTACATGTATTTCCTAAGAAACAAGAACAACAAATATTTAAAAAAAATGTCGTCTACAGCAATTGTGGTTGGCGTTAGTCTTTAAAGTCTTTTCCTTTATAATACCCCGCCATACGATAGTGGTGGGATATTATGGTTTCTCGTTGGACTTCATTGTTTCCGTCCGTCTGTCCGTCCTGCCGTCTGCGAAAAGTGCGTTGGATGTCCGTCCGTCCTTATTTTCGTTTCTGGATGATAACTTGAGTGAATGTTAATGAGTTTTCTCCAAACTGGTTTTGGGTTGTTAATAGACAAATTTCGTCAATTTTGGGGTCAGTTGTTAAACCATAATATACAAAAGGCCAAAATTTGTTCAGGTAGTCGTCCACGTGATTATCACTGGCCAATGTAATAAAACCGCGCGTTGGATAAAATCCAGGTTACGGTCGCTGTGACTTAGTGGCGTGCTTCAGAGCGCTATTGATAGAGGGTTGTCTGTAAAACCTGGACTGTGACATTTGGGACATTGGCAAACAGTGCAAAACCAGATCAGACGCCACAGAACACGGCGTCTGATCATGATCTGCACTGTTCGCAAAAATTACAGGAAGTTAAGGGTTGAATGAATCTGTCTTAAGTCCCCTTTCAGGACTATTTACCCAGCCTCCACTCAGAGACAATCGAATACTACAACAAATAAAACAGAAAAAAAGAGAAAAGAAAATTCATTTCTTATATTCCAAGTCTTTCAATATATGCCCGACCTGAATCAATATATGCCTGACCTGAATATTATATGATTGAAGCAGTTTATCAGCAAAATTAGGGTCCAAATGTACAGTCCACTTCCTCATGTGCATATGTACTTGGCACGTTGTGTTGTCGAAAGTGTGTGAACTATATCCAATGATCTAATTTACCCCAAAAATCAGCAATTTTAGATTTTTCCCGAGCCTGACACAGAGCCAGACTAGCGTAACTGTCTTTTCGACATTTTTATTTTGATCCTTAAATATTTACCCTAGAATTAGATCTATAGGGAAAAATTGGTCTGACCTATGCAATTACTATAGGGAAGTGATAGCCAAGGAATTTTATCTAAGAAAACATTTTCTGTTTTAGTTTCTCTGGTGATTTTTAATTGTGGGACTTTCAGAAATTTTGAACCAGTTGAACTTGAAAACATGCCTCAAGTTGACCTACCCTACCGCATGCAAAATTAGGGTCCAAATGTACAGTCCACTTCCCCATTTGGACCCTAACGTTTATCGCAGCACTTGACGCGTCCAAGGCTACAGGATTAGATGGTCTTGGGCCTAGAATAATTAAAAAAAAGTCGGCCAAGTTTTATCACCTAGTATTGCCGCACTTATCAATAAAAGTATACAAACTGGAGTATTTCCAGATCAACTCAAATGCGCAAAAGTATTTCCAATATATAAAAGTGGTAACAAATCGGATCCTGGAAATTACCGACCTATTTCGATATTACCCACCATCTCAAAAATTTTTGAAAGGCATATTAACAAACATCTAATGGCATACCTTAATAAGTATAATCTTATCCACGAAAGTCAGTCAGGTTTTCGTCAACGGCATAGCTGCCAAACAGCACTCGTTAAACTCATAGACCAATGGATGGCCAGTATTGATAAAGGAGATACAGTCGGGGCCCTTTTTATAGATTTTAGGAAGGCTTTCGACTTGGTCGACCATAATATTCTAATCAATAAACTTTCCGCATACAAATTCAACAACATGTCTCTTAAGTGGTTTACCTCATATCTCAAATCTCGTCAACAAGCCATAGACAGTGGTTTAGGGTTTTCATCGTTTTCAACTATTAAGTCTGGGGTCCCACAAGGCTCCATTCTTGCAACTACCTTATTCCTTTTATTTATAAATGACTTACCCCTCATGCTAAAATATTGCTTTTCTGACTTATTTGCTGATGATTTGACAATCCATACAAACAGTCCGGATATAAGTGTTATAAATTCAGAGATACAAACCGACTTAGATAGAACAAAAACATGGGGAAAACAAAATAAAATGACAATACATTGTATAAAAACAAAATATATGTTATTAGGAGCAAGACACAGGCTCAATGACAGCAGTGAACTGAGCTTATATATTGACGATAATTGTATTGAGAAAGTTACCAAACAGAAGCTTCTTGGCGTATTTATAGACGAAAACTTGTCATGGGCACCGCACATTGACCATCTTTGTTCATTGATATCAACTAAAATCTCTCTTCTTAAACAACTGGCTGAATATGTCCCACAGAACATTCAGAAACTATTTTACCAAAGTTATATTTTACCCCTGTTTGATTATGGCTGTAACACATGGGGCACCACATCGAGTCAAAATATCGAAAGACTTTCAAAACTGCAAAAACGAGCTGCCCGCATTATTTTGCAAGCTGAATTCAGAACGCCATCTGCTACTATGTTCCAAGAGCTCGGATGGCTAACTATACCTAAAAGATTAATTTATAATAAAGCTATTTTAACTTATAAGGCACTAAATAATATGACACCAATATATATTACAAATCTACTAAAGCCAATGTCAATCGCCCATGAATGATCATTGAGATCATCTTCAAACGGCCTCTTATCGGTCCCAATATCTAGAACTGCACTATACGACCGCTCTTTCTCACATTCTGCCTCTCGGTTATGGAACTCAATGCCGACATCTCTAAGGACAACAAACTCACTAAATGAATTCAAAACATCTCTTAAACAGTATCTTTAAATTTTTTAATTTGATATATACGCATACAATGATAACTTTTATCATAAATACGGAGTGTGCAATTTTCATTTCGATGTAGCGTTAATGTAATATTTTTCACTTTGTGAGCTATGAAAACTTTTATCAAGCTTGTTCTTAAAATCTATTTAATTTTTATCTCAATTTTAACTTTTAGGAACTCTAAACCTATTATATTTTATCCAGTTTTAAATACTTTCCGACTTATTGCATCCTGTACAAGAAACACAGTTCTTATTGTTGTATAAAATGTAAATATGTATGTATATGGTTGCATGTAATGTTTGTGTTTTACGTTATTTTATGTTCAGTTTGCTATACATCTTTTATGGAGGGCCACTTGGTAGAATGGCTGTTTGAGCTAAAAGTGTTACCCTCTAAAAACATTGTATAAATAAATAAATAAATAAATAAATGCTTTGCAGCCAATTTTTCAATGGGAGAAAAGAAAACATTCGATTTTTTAAAACCAGTGACTAGAATAAAAAAAAAAATGTGTATACATAGTTACGACAAATGGTTTTACATAAAATCATAACAACAGTTTGCAAATTTATTTCTATGTGGAGCGCAGGCTAAAACCATTACGAAAACATGCCTATTCAAATATACTGAAAATTTTACCACCAAAAATGAAAAAATTCAGATAAAAAATTCTGATATTTTTAATATTTCTGCTCAAAACATAGATTGTGGGTACTCGTTAGAACCGCCTCGATGAGGCGGTTCTAACGAGTACCCACAATCTTTAAGGCGGTTCTAACGAGTACCCACAATCTATGTTTTTGAGCAGAAATAAGAAAAATAATGTATACCCCTGTAAACCCCAGTTTTACTATATAAAAGTGGGGTTTAAGGGGGTCAAAATTATATAGTTATGTTTTCGTGATGAACTTTCAAAAAGATGTTGAAAGGAGAGTAGCTCTTTGTCCAAATGGTGGAAAAAAAATCTAAACCTGCTTTTTTGGGTTTTTGGGTGATTTTGATCAATGGATAAATTCCTAAAAACGTTCGACAGAAACAATATGCCAGGTACCTGTGCTACTTTCAAAACTGGGACTTGACGTTTATGCAACGTCCCGTTAACGTCGATATAACGTCATGACGTTGCATTGACGTAAATCCGACGTTGTTTAACGTCATGACGTTGCATCGAAGTTAAAGCGCGTTGTTTAAACGTCATGACGTTGCATCGACGTTGATGCGACGTTCTGTAAACGTCATCTATCTGTTGGATTATTCAGGCTAAACCTGAACATACGAGGTATATATATGTCTGTAAAATAAATACGACCTGCAGTTGCATTTATACATTTTTGTATACCTGAGTTATGTACCATTATTCATTGTTTACTTCTCCGGGTTCAAGAAAAAGAACTTTGCGTGTTTTTAACAGTTTGACATTCAAGAAAAAAGTAAGTGTTTATGTATAACAGACTTTTTTTTTGTCAAAGTTGACTTCATATATTACACAGCAGGACTTTAACATTGATACTCTCGTCCAATTAGATCTACTGTCACGTCACCATATCTGGGTCTCAGAGATCTGGGTAAGTAATTAGTCTGAAACATAACCTACCATCGGCTATTTTTTATACCATTAGATCACTGGCTGTTGATCAGCAATATAGAGTCCAGATCTGGACTATTATATGATATAATATTGCTGATCAACAGCCAGTGCATTAGATTGTCAAATTGCAAAATGCTTAATTAGCTTTCTTCTACATGGTGTGGTGATTACCGGGACAGTCGGCCTGGTTAGCTCAGTTGGTAGAGCACTTGATATCCTGCATCGGGCACACTTTTTCCGCCTTAGTTTACTTTAATGGCTTCGGGTTATGTCTCAGGATTCTTTAATATAAGACCACTGTCAGACCCCAATTCCGGGTCACTCAGGAACTGCAGATCCACATCAAATTCTCAACAACAAAGGAATCCCTTACCAAAATACAGTGCTTCTGGCAATGTATTGCTCATCACGAAAACATGCCTATATAATTTTGACCCCCTTAAACCCCACTTTTATATAGTAAAACTGGGGTTCACAGGGGTATACATTATTTTTCTTATTTCTGCTCAAAACATAGATTGTGGGTGCCTGTTAGAACCGCCTCACCGAGGCGGTTCTAACGAGTACCCACAATCTATGTTTTGAGCAGAAATATGAAAAAAATATTAGAGTTTTTTATCTGAAAATTTTCGGTTTTTGGAGGTTGAATTTTCTATATATTTGAATAGGCGTGTTTTCGTAATGAGCAATATTTCCGCAATACATTCTGGCAGTATTGCTGCAATATTGTGGCAATACTGCATTTCTTATGCAAATTAGTTTCCCGCAATATTGCCAGAATGATACTTTCTGGCAATATTGCTGCAATACTGCCAAAACCACCCAGATATGAACTGGCACATAAATTTCTGGCAATATTACCAGAATTCTGACAATACTGCCAGAATTCTGGCTATATTGCCACAAGAAAAGCATTTAGTCACCACAATGTAGAAGGTACATTGTAACTGTGGTTTTCAGTTTTCTCTTAATTCCTACATATGCAAAAGACTTGAAAAAAGCTTGATGTGATTGAGTCAGGGAATGTGCTAGTAAAACCAATGAACTTGAGGAGTCCATGCATGACATTTGCTTATTAAGCAAACTCATCTTTCACAGAAAAAGCTAAGTTTTCATGTAACAACTATCATCTTACATGGAGCACAAAATGCCAAATGTCCTTATGTCTGTTTCTTAATTGGAACTATCTCTCATTCTGCTGTTGTGAAGATGTAATAATCTTGTATTTCCTACTTTCACTGCCTGGTTAAAGTAAGTCTGATAGCTAGGCAAATTTCCAGAATTCATGCAGAATAAAAGAACTTATAAATTTCAGAAATATAGCAACCATTAGAAAAAATATAGTGTTGAACAAAAAAACAAACTATCTGAAAAACACCCACTTGTATCAAAACACTTGGCTAATGTGTTCCTGTTCATGATTGAAACAGATTTTTAGTTATACACATTTACTTTGTTTGCATCAGTTCCCTCTAAAATCATTAAAGGAAGTGATACAAGAAGTGCCGACTGAGCATGCTCCAGAAATAAGGCTGTGGCAATAAAATATTGCCAGAAGCCTGGCTTGTAATTGCCACAATAATGGCAATAAGTAGGACTGGCTAATCAGAGCTGAAAAGATAATCGATCATTAGTCCTACCATTGTGATTGATAATCGATTAGTAATCGCTGAAGATTTGATCTTAATTTTACCTATGACCCTTTCTTATGTTATATTGAGCAAACAGTGTAGACCCAGATGAAACGCCGCAAACAGCTATTTTAGACATAACAGTGGGTAGTATATCGGGCTTGTTCAAATTTTAGATGAAATATGATAAGGAGTTGAGGTGTCTGAATACTAAGGGAAAATACGGTAAAGTAACAAACGCAGAAATCAAATGATCGATTATTAGCAAATCTGTAATGAGTCATTTTTTGTGGAATTTATCGATCAATTAATCGATTATCCGATTAATCGTGCCAGCCCTAGCAATAAGCCAGCTTCAAGAATCTGGCCTTTCTGGCAACGAGTTTATATTGCGGCAATATTGCTGCAACATTTTCACTTTGGTAAGGGAAGAAGACAAATACAGTTAAACGACCACAAAAAGAAGAGATGGCAAGCAGATTCGGCAGCTCTTTTCCCAAGAAGGTGGCTACTCAAAAACGGCTTTTTGGAAGATGTCGAAAATAGAGTAGGAGCTTTTTAAGCACTAATCGCAACTGAGGCAGACGACATTTTTATATGTTTAGAGAAAATAAACCATGACATTCCATGTGAATCGTCTACATAGCAGACGATAATAAAAAAGATATTTAGAATGTCCTCTACTACAATTTTGCTCAGCGTTATAAGGGTTAATGTTGTTTTATAGAAATGTCAGAGAGTGTAGTTACAGACCGCGAGAAGGGTGTGACCCCCGATTCAGAATGGGCCCGTATGTGGCGTGATGGAGAAGCTGACTGGCACACAGGCGTCGTTGATCCGTAAGTTTCTATTATATATAAGTTTTTCCAGACACTGAATCATGAACATTTGTTTACGCGTCTCTATAGCAACATTAAAGGAAACATTTATTTATCTATTTACTTGTTTATTTACTTATTTATTTATCTATCTATCCATATATCTATCTATTTATTATGCTTAATTCCATTTTTATTTTGGGGCATTTTATTGACAAGGGAATTGAAACTTCAGGAATTTGTTTCACTAGAATCATAATGGCTACAAATGTTTAATCCATTTTAGACAAAATAAACTCTCCCACACTAAATACTGGAAGAGTCAATTTCAGGTATGTCAGGCAATGTGATCTAGATATTCATAGAGAAAAATGGCTTAACTATTTGCAAACAGTGGATGTGGGTCTGCACTGTTTGCCAGTTACTCTTTTTGGGTTTCCAGAATGAAATGGATTGAGTAATCTAATAGACTGATTGCACCAGACTGCTGAAGCGCAACAATTAACGTCCAGTAGAATTCTTTTCTAACTGGTTTTACAGAACACCATAGTTACATGTACCAAAAATTTTGAGACACCTTAAACCCTTCTCTTGCTGAACACGACATGCCATGTCTTAGCAAACAGTGTAGATCCACGGAAATTAGAAGTGCGCGTTGTATCTTAATTTATTCCGCATGATAAAGGTTAACGTTTGACTACCTGCTGATGCGCTAAAATTGTTGGATCAGTGGCAAACAGTGTAGACCCTGAGCAGTGTCTGATCGAAGTCTGCTCTTTTTGCTCAGGCCTGTCTGTCCCAATTTGGTAATTTATAAAAAAAAAAAAAAAAATTATATTCATTTAGATCTGTCTGCTCAGCAACGTACTGTTTTAAGTGGCGTTGTGGTAACATATGGGCCTTCACGTGAGAAAACCTACTTTCTGACATGTACACCCAAAGAAAACACAAATTAGCCTACGCGTCCGCGCAGACCGGGGTCCATAGCGCAGTCGGTAGTTTGTCTGTTTGCAGTTTGCAAGTTCGAATCACAGCTCAGCCACATAGCGCCCTTAGTGTTTTCCAATGAAATATTTTCTTAGGCCATTCTCCCGCTTCGAATGACACCTTTCGGCTGATTCAAGAAGGGCAGCTGTCAGTTACTGGCAAAAGTACTGGTTAACCCGCCTCGACGACGGAGTCTGTCCAGGAAAAGTGTGAGTAGTTTAACTGACCGGCTCGACATCACAACAGTGTTAATGGGCCGTAAAATCAAACTAAAACACATCCGCGCAATCTGAACAGATTATTGTGTGTCTGCATGAAGAAATTTTGAATCAAAGGCTTTCCATGATGCGCCCAGTAAATATTCTAATGAGACTCCACAAATGCGAAGGCTCATCTGAATCTCCGCTGCTTATAGTGTTTCAAATAACATTTTATTTTGTAGATATTTGAGCAAAAATGGACCATCCCTCTTTGAAGACGCAAAGAAAAGAATATTTCTTCCACTTTGTGGGAAATCTCCAGATCTGCTGTGGTATGACAACTACAAGTATTCAGTTTGACATCTCATAGGCTCTTTCTGCAGTAATTTACTTCAACGGTTTGACAGAAATATAGAGCTAAAGGGCGACGTGCATTACGGATCTCCATTTATATTTGATGACAGGTTTGGATAAAGTACAAAGTGTGTATAGATGTATATAGTGTGTTCAGAAGGGGGCCAAAATTGGGCCTTATTGCACATAGTCCTTTCATATAACTGGGCTCAGTTGTTCAAAGCTAACGATGTCGTTAGTTAACGATTCGTTAAAATTTACAACGAGTGATACGCAAATATGCTGAAATTTTTGGCTGAAAAAATCTGAGTAGCTTTTGCAGTGCTCACATTTTTTCAGCAAAAAAAATCTGAATATTGTATATTGAATCCGCTAAAACAGTTAACGAAATGACCCTTAACGAGCTCGTTAAGCTAACGACGCTTTGAACAACTGGGCCCTGCTCATCATAGTAGTAAAGTTAACTCTTGTCAAACATGTATGTACAATGCAAGATGTAAAGAGAGTATTGTAAAATCATGTATCTTTCATATGAGCTGATGCTGGTATTTGTAATTATTTTTATTTATTCAAATACGTTGGTACAACATGTACTGTCATAACTCATTCAGGTCAGATACAATGTGTACTCGGAATGCGAATTATGAACCGAAGTCCTCGTAATTTATGCTTTATTTGAATCGAGGTACAACTTGGTAATCAGATTTTACTTCACTTTTAAGTTTGTTTAAGTTTTCAGTTTTAAACATTTTCCCTAGCAACTGTTACATTATACAACTTACCGTGATATCCATGAAATCAACATTCTCTTTTAAAAACCCATTTACGCCCGAAGATTCATAAAAGGGACGATGACAAACAGTGTAGACCAAGATTAGACGCTGCAGATTGTGGCGTCTGATCAGGGTCAACACTGTTTGCAATACACACAAGAAATGTCTGTAAAACGTGGTAATAATAAAAAAACAACCAGACACCCCTTCTATTAGACAAGGACCTGTCCAAAGAGTTATGGTAGAAGAGTCCACTTGGTCATTACGAAAACACGCCTATTCAAATATATGAAAAAATTCTCCTCCAATTTTTTTAAATTTTCAGAAAAAAACTGTGATATTTTTCATATTTCTGCTCAAAACATAGATTGTGGGCACTCGTTAGAACCACCTCGGCGAGGCGGTTCTAACGAGTACCCACAATCCATGTTTTGAGCAGAAAAAAAAGAATAACTTATCCCCTGCAAACCCCAGTTTTACTATATAAAGCCGGCCTCGGTGGCTCAGTTGAATGCGCCGTCCGACTGGAGACCAGGAGGTCGCGGGTTCAACCCCCGCCGAGGTCGGCAACATTCTTTCGTGGAGATTGATCATGAAATATTTTCTACGGTCATTCTCTCCCTTCCGCTGATTCAAGAAGGGCAGTTGTCAGTTTCTGGCGAAAGAATGTGCACAATACTGGTTAACCGCTTAGAGGACTAAGCCTGCCCAGTAAACGTGTGGTTAGGTAAACTGACCGCGCTCGACATGACCCCATTGGGTCGACTGGGCCGTAAAACCTCAACACAAACAAAATTTACTATATAAAAGTGGGGTTTAATGGGGTCAAAATTATATAGGTATGTTATCGTGATGGTTAAGGAAAGGACCTGTCCAAAGAAATGTCCCAGCTCATTTTGCTTTGTGATGCTGGTATTGTTGCTTTTGGCTTTATAGGTTTTATGAAAGAGGTCACGAGGTAGTTGGTGTGGAAATTGCTGAAGAGCCAGTTCAAGAATTCTTTCAAGAGAACGGGATCCAACATTCGGTTGAAGAAATTCCAAACGTGGGCACTTTATATAAAGTATGTTGATTGTTTACTTTTGCACATGTAATAATCCCAGATAAACCCGTCAGTGATTTTTTATTCCAAAAAATCATTAAACATATCCCAAGGAACGTGTTCTCAGGCTCTTAACCTACTATGACAGATTCGGTTCTCATCGAGAACCTTTATCAGATTGCGAGCTTGACCTCGTGACGTCACGGGACTTTTACTGCTTACCATTAGACTGGTTCCTAGTGGTAAACAAAGGGATCAAGGGGTATTCCTCTCAATATCTTGTCATGTCTAAACGAAAATGGTTCAGGTCCTTCGACCAAGATGGTCGCCAGACACTTTCGATTGTTTTCTCATTTCTCGTCTCCTATGTAACTACTAAAATTTATTCAGCCTCCTGAACACGATGTTCTCGTTGTGTCCCAATAGAATTTGTTCTGGGTGGCCATCCGAAACGGCCTTTCAAAAACTAAAAATCGCCAATCGCCGACCGATGATACAATATCATTACCGCATCTCATCCGACAGGAATGGGCAGAACTTCTCAAGACTTGCTCACCCCTGGACTGAGAAATTAAATAATAGTAGATGTAAATGAGGCTCATCAACACCTAGCTCGAAGTCCGACCCTAACGCTTAGCACTCTGGGTAAAAATTCAACAGACGAGATTTTAAAATAGTTTTTTCCTGTTTTTGTCTAGAAAACAGGGCCCAGTTGTTCCAAGCTAACGATGTCGTTAGTTAAAGATTCGTTAAAATTTACATCGAGTGATACGCAAATATGTTGAAAATTTTTGCTGAAAAAATGTGAGTAGCTTTTGCAGTGCAAAAGCTACTCACATTTTTTCGGCAAAAAATATCAGAATATTGTATGTTGAATCCACTAAAACAGTTAACGAAATGACCCTTAACGGACTCGTTAAGCTAATGATGCTTTGAACAACTGGGCCCTGGTTTTTAAATTTCATGCAAAGTGTTTCCAATGAAGCCAATTTGTATGAAATGTCAAACCTTTTTTTCTGGGAAAAACAAGAAAAATGTCATCAATATGTCGTCTGCTGAATTAGCACCGAGAGTGGTAAAGGGGGTCGTTTGGAGTCTGACAGTCCCAAATATAGCTGCATTTGGTTTCCAGTTGCTAATGAAAACTTTGACAATAGATACATGTACATAGTTAAAGATAGAGCACTTTTTTCAACCAAATATTGTTGATAATTTTCTTATTTTTCGATGAAAACATATGTTGTGGTACTCAATAGAAGCGCTCATTGAGGCGCTTCTTTTGACTTTCCACAACATATGTTTTTGTGAAAAAAAAAAGAAAAATATTTTCCTGATCCCCGTCCCTCTTATCATGGGTTATGTAGATGACTTGAATGTGTCCCGAGGATATCCAGCCAAACGCCACTTTGACAGCACGAAAACATGCCTAAATAACTTTGACCCTCTTAAACCCCACTTTTATATAGTAAAACTGGGGTTAACAGGGGTATACATTAGTTTTCTTATTTTTGTTCAAAAACATAGATTGTGGGTACTCGTTAAAACCGCCTCGTCGAGGCGGTTCTAACGAGTACCCACAATCTATGTTTTGAGCAGAAATATAAAAAATATCAGAATTTCTATCTGAAAACTTTTGGTGGTGATTTTTTTTTCAATATATTTGAATAGGCATTTTTTCGTAATGGTCTTGATCCCACTTCATCACTCTAAAAGATCTGGCCCTATTTCGAAAAGAGGTAATCAGGTCAACTTCCAAACACAGCCATTCTTTGTGTCAAGTCAATCTGTTAATCAGTAGACTTACATGTAAAACGTCTCCTGGTACTTCACCATAGTGCAGATCATCCTGGTACTTCACCATAGTGCAGATCATCCTGGTACTTCACCATAGTGCAGATCATTTATTACTCCTTTGGAATCACTGAGCCTAATTTGATTACTTTGAAAATCAAATACCGCTAAAATTGGTGCTTGGGTGGTATACGGACCCACAAACTATATAGCTGATTATGAAGAGACTTATTAAAACCGAGTCTCCGATTTTCGCTTTTTTTTTTTTTTTTTTTTTTTGCGGGGTTTGGGGGAGGGGGGCATCACGAAAATACATACCTTTATAATTCTGACCCCCTTAAACCCCACTTTTATATTGTAAAACTGGGGTTTACAAGGGTATACACTTTTTTCTTTATTCAGCTCAAAAACATAGATTATGGGTACTCGTTAGAACCGCCTCACCGAGGCGGTTCTAACGAGTACCCATAATCTATGTTTTGAGTAGAAATATGAAAACTATTAGAAATTTTATCTGAAAACTTTTAGTTTTTGGCGGTGAAATTTTCACTGTATTTGAATAGGCGTGTTTTCATAATGGGGTTCTTTTTTTTCAAAAGGCAATCGTTTTGAATTTTATTTAACGGGTCATGCCAACACTAAACCCCGACTAGTCATGAGGGGCTAGTCTATAAACATAGCAATGTTTGATGCTCAATCAAAGATGATTAGAAATTTAGCAATAGAGGATTCGATGGGGTCTCACCCACCTCTAGCCCTGCCTCTAGTCCCCACTCCCAGCCTTAACGTCATCCCAAAAGGATGAATAGGGGTAATCGTAGGTACCCGATTAATTGGATCTACTTTTTGGGGGCGGTTGCCAAACCGCCACCAGATTTACCATACAGCTTTTCGACTATCATTTTCCTGTTACCTACTGTTACTGACTGCTCTCTCCCGCTACATTACAAGTTACAGCCTTTCGAACAAATAGACAGTGAATGTTATTATTTTGAAGTGCTTTGGTTGGTTTATGTATGTTGTAATTCATTTTCCGTTTGTAGAGTGATGATGGAAGATTATCCATTTTTGCTGCGAATATTTTCAACATTCCGACGTAAGTTATTGTCTGTATACATTGATCTCACACATTCGCAATAATCTCACGTACCGTATTTGTCCTAATTACCGCACTATTCGCTCAGTTTTTTTTTTTTTTTTTTTTTTTTTTTTTTTTCAAAATTACTGTGAACACTCATTTGTGGTAAAATATGTATCTACAAAGGATACACAATAAAAAAAGATCAGAAAAAGACTTATTTGATGATGGTTATGCGATTTTTTTTCTGATTTTCTTTATAAAGGCATATGTTGTGGATACTCATTTGAACTGCATCGACAAGTCGATGCAATTCATATGAGTATCGACAACATATGCCTTTATAAAGAAGTAGATAAAAAGTACACTGGCTGTAATGTGAAGACAACGGAATTGCTTGACTGTGCGCTTATAGGGATATGTGCGGTAATTAGATCGAATACGGTAATTTAGAAATGAAGGTAATTTTTTCACGTTCTTTGAAGTATGAACAACATCGGGTCGTGAGCAAAGTGAACTACGAGGGTCCTGCAAATAGTTTTGTCACTGGGTTCGGATTACTTCAGTGCTCCGTCTTATCAAACATATTTTTATTACAAACTTTCAAAGAATTCCCCCTTTACTGAAACACATTTTTGCAATCGTTTTACCCAGTCGCGAAAAGCAGGTAAATAGTCTTCTTTTTGTATCTGTTGGAGACACTGATAAATAGCGCTGCCAAGAGAACTTCTAGACGTATACTTATTTCCAAAAAGAATTTTCTTAAGCCTTGGAAATAAAAAGAAGTCACAGGGACTCAGGTCAGGTGAATAAGGTGGATGGTTTAAAACTTTCACCTTTTTAGAACCAAAAAATAGTCTTAACAACCTCACACTTATGAGAGGCGTTTTCATGTAAAAGGTGGACTCCTGACCATCCTTTGCTTGGTTGTTTCTTATTGTAAAACTCTTTCACTTTCTTCAGTACAGAATTGTTGTAGAATCGGCAAGTAACTGTATGACCAGATGGACAAGGCACTTGAACGACTGGCCCACTTGAATTAAAGAAAATTGCGTACAACATATTTTTCGAACTTATGTTTCTCTTGGCAATACATGGGCGTTGTTGATCTTTTCGCTTCCATTGCTTATTATCAGCCCTTCTTTGTGCCTCAAACATGTGCACCCAGGTTTCATCAACTGTTAGCAAGTTAGAAATAACCCTACTATTACAGCCTTTATATGTTTACAAAAGTTCCCGGGCACATTTAAGGCGTTGTGTCTTTTGCTCCTCAGTGAGCAAATGAGGTACCCACCTAGCGCAAACCTTTCTCAGGTCCAAACGCCTTTTCAGAATGGTTTGCACATTGCCTTCTGATATGCCAGTACAACTAGCCGTATCTTTGACAGACAATCGCGCATCCTGTTCGACCACAATCTTTACAGCAGCGATGTCAGCCTTGGTAACAGAGGTTTCAGGCCTTCCAGGACGGGTATCATCTTCACCAGAAAATTTCCCGGCTTTAAAAGCTTTAACACACCTAAACACTGTGCGCATTGAAATGGTCTGAGGTCCATATATACCACACAATTCATTAAATATCTGCTTTGAATCTATATTAAGCCTAATGCGGTATTTAATTTAGCTACGAATTTCAGTCTTCTGGTCCATGTTCCAATGTAACAAGTAAACTGGTCAGTGTATATGACTGCATCTATTTCAATTTGAAATAACTCGGTCAGTTGGAAAGCAATTTGCACGAAATAAACGGGTATCGTTCAAGTGCAGTGAAGCATTTTGAAATATACCTGGGATAAAACTAAGTAAGCCTATTAGTGACAGAACTTTTTGCACGACCCTCATACAAAGGTGTTCATGTAAACTTTGCTTGCGACTCAAATGTTATTCACACTTCAATGAACATAAAAAAGATTGCTTTTGTTACTCATATTTGTATTATTTATCATCCATTATTTGGCGAAAAGTCTGACACCAGGGTTAAAACTGAAATAAGAAAACAATTGCATGCAATTTTCTCATTAACAGCGAACAGCGTCGTTGACGTCATATCGTCGCCATTGTCTATTCAGGGAATCATGGTTTATTTTTAGTTCACTTAATGATCATGTGATGTTGTTTGAGTTAATGCATTCGTTGAAGTATGAACATTATGTCCCACTAGTTTACTATAGGTGTTTTTTTTTTTTTTTTTTTTTTTTTTTTTTTAAATGCACTAAGAATGCAAATAAAGGGGAATGAAAACACATGCAATGATGGCAACTCTGTCAAAATTATGTTTCTTACACAATATTCAGTCAACAAGTTTAATTTACATTAACATCACTATCATTTCCAACGTTTCGACCTCTCTGTCTAGGCCCTTTTCAAGCTATTTTACCGTTTACTTTACATAGTCATTACTCTTGCATTTGTACACTGGTATAAACCCATCCAATATTGCTTACCCAGCGTTGCCATGACGTCATAACGTCCACGTCCATTTTCCCGACGTCATGACGTTGCAACGAAACTGGGGTTAAAGCAGGAAACAGCATAAGCATATTTTTACTTCATTTGTTTCCAGTGATCCAATCATCTTAGGATACTGGACATACTTGGCAAATATACCGCCATTTTTAACAAGGAAAATAACTTCCCAGCGGGCACATGACGTTTATACAACGTAGGCTCAACGTCGATGCAACGTCATGACGTTGCATCGACGTTGAGGCGACGTTGTATTAACGTCATGTGTGCTGGGTTTTGACCTTCCCGCCCTATATCCTACACCCCAAACCACTTCCGAAAAGGGGTCTACTATAAAATGCAAGAATCAGCTCCCAAAAAATTGTCCTTATGCGCTGGTTGTTCTGGAATGCTGCTATTTTTAGATTTTGCTGACATTTGCACAGTGTGAATCAAAGCGCTGGCAGCACTTGTGGGTTGATTGTCTCTGAGTGTAGGCTTGGCAAATAGTCCTGAATGGGGACAAGAAAGTGTCATTTAACCCTTATCTTCCTGTACTTTTAGCAAACAGTGCAGAATCTGATCAGACGCCGCGTTTGTGGCGTCTGATCTGGGTCTGCACTGCCAATGTTCCAAACGTCCCAGTCCAGGTTATCAACAGCACTCTGACATCACAGCGACTAGAGCCGCGAGGCCATAAATAACTGTTACCTGGATTTTGATTAACGCGCTGTTTGATTACATTGGTCAATGATAAACGCTTGGACAACTATTAAGCCTGCCCAGTAAAGTGTGGCTAGGTAAACTGACCGCGCTCGACATGACCCATTGGGTTGACTGGGCCGTAAAACCTCAACACAAACAAACCTGCGAGTTGTATTCTGTGGCTCGAATTGTAGATAAGCCACCCCAAAACGGCACATTAGGTTTTGAAGTATGGTACCCTTTTTCAGAGAAACCTACGGAAAGTTTGACATAGTGTGGGATAACAACTCTATTCCAGCCATCAATAAGAGCGATCGTATAAGGTATGTCATTTTTAGGATTAGATAGCGCGCTGGATTAAAAATATAGCAGACAACACATTGAAATATGGTTCTTATTTTTCCCAAAACAGGTTTTGGTATTTCATGAAAATTGTCTCCATTAGAGACAATTTACATGATATATCAAATCTATTTCCTGGGGAAAATAAGAAAAATGACAGTTTTTCGTCATCTGAATTAGCCCAGAGAGTGGTAATGCTTAAGGAGTTTTGCAATCTTGGGTAACTTGAAACGGGCATTTACATAGCAGGACTTGTTAGGAGGAATACTTGGTGATAATTCTGAGATGATTTTCTCCAGTTCTCCATAAAACATGTAGGTACTCATTAGAAGCGCCTCGCCGAGACACTTTCTGATCGTATACTCAGAGTATATATGGTAATTTGTAAATATGAAATATCTACGCTCATAGAATAAACTGGGACACAAAACCTGAGCGAAGACACGCCGGTGCCACCAATTAGTAATGTGTTCTCTGATGAAGCTTAATTTATTTTCAAGGAATTATGATATGATGTAGTTTCCGACGAAATTTAGTAGCAAGATAATACGATATACGTGTACTGTGATGAACCCTACTTTCTTCGTATGGTGATGTAACCAATAACCAAATTACCGTCTTTGTGGACAGGTATGGAACATTCTTGTGCAAAAATTATGTAGGTCTCAGTATCAAATGTACCACATATAAACATGAGAAAGAAATAATATTTTGATTATACCTTGCTTTCTTCATACTTTCCTGGTAACAGTCCGAAAATCGCCAAACTATTCTTAAGTTGCATTTTTAACGTTGTAATCTTGCTGTTGGTTATTTTGTTAGTTTCAGTTCCGACATAGCACACCTTTAATTAAGGCAACAAAAATAAACTGATATATTCTGCAACAAAACACTGTGCGGAAGAACGTGACAGGAAGAACCCCCGTTTCATGACGTTTTCTAAGAATTTTCCTGACGTCATCTGCACTTTCCTGGATGTTAGACTGTACCGTCGGTTTGTTTTGCATCATACATTACAAATAGACGTCAATACATGTACTACAGCCAAGGAAGTTTGTGGGGTTTCGTCGAACAGTGGCGAAAGGTTGGGAGAAATTTGAAGGAATCAGTAGCTTGTTTGTAGATTTGTAGTGTGGTAGAATCGAAATAGAATAGCTCTAGTGTTGAAAACAAAGTTTGTCTGTCACTTGTAAGCAGATAAATCACTCGCGCTATGCGCTCGTGATTTAACCTACATTACAACTGACCTATAACCTGTCATTTATTACACAAAAATTCATGGCTAGAGCTGTTCTATTTCTTAAATATAAAAAAAATACTTTTTTAAATGTACCTTAAGCACCTATAGTTTGTATAAAATTATGATTCTAAATCAGGCTATAATTTCTAGGTATCGTGACATGATGTACTCTGTGATGAAGCCTGACACTGTCTATTACTTGATGACTCTAGAATACGACCAGTTTGTTTGGCCAGGTATGCTAAATCACGCTATTCTGAAATGCAATGTCGCGGACAGTGAAGGCCAAGGCCAGTCTTAATTTACAGAATCCTGGCGTACTGTAGTGTCAGAGGCCAGTAATACCTATAACGACATTGCACAAATGCTCACTGGTCTGGATCTTTGCTAGATATGCTGCCAAGATGCTTTTGCTTATGACACTTCACCCTTACCACTTTCTTGGTTTCTTCAGCAGGCGACAAATTGATGATGTAACTTTCCTTATTTTTTTTCCCAGAAAACAGGTTTTGACATTTCATGCGTATTGTCTCAAATATAGACAATTTGCATAAAAAACCTGTTTTCTACGAAAATTGAGAAAAATATTTAAAAATGTTCTCTGCTGAAATTTTGACCCAGAGTGCTAAGCGTTAAAGGGGAGTAGCTAAATTTAGAGCTTTTAAGAGGAGTACATACACTTTCTGGCGAGGAACATGTAACCCTGTATAATTGTTGCTATCCCCTTCTGAAAAGGAATCCACTTTATAAGGAAAGAGTTTGCGCCAAGACAGAAAATAGGAAGACACAAAAGTTTACTCCCTTGTACAAAATGGCAGAAACTCTACCAAGTGTATCTTGCCCCCTTAACTACATTTGGGCCCCCGTAAAGCGAAACAGGGTCTTGAGGCATATCTGGACAGTGGACAAACGAGCAGCTTGGTCTCGAGAATACAAAACTTATTTTTCATGCTCAGCTGGGTTCAGCATGGAATTCGTCTTGCTAATAAATCTCAAATTAGTAACAGTTACAAATTCTTTCTTGCTAAACACAGCTGAGCATGAAAATTTCTCTGCTAATAGATATGAAAATGCCAACTATTGTTGGCATTTTCTTATTTATTAGCAGAGAAAATTTCATGCTCAGCTGAGTTGAGTACGAAAAAAGTTTTTATAACTTCGGTGCCTGGTCTGGTCCTTCACTGTCCTTTTACATAATCACAGCATTCTGTACAGTATAGATCTATATTATATTAACCCCGAGTATTCTGACAGACTGTCCTGATCAAACAGTTTAGATCCTGATCAGACGCCACAGAGCACAATATGATCAGGGTCTGAACTGTTTGCCATTATTCAAAATTTTTAGATGTGATATATCAACAGATTGTAAAATGGAGTTATTCAATTTTTTATTACCCGCCACACGATAGATAGTGGCGGGGTATTATAGTTTCACGTTGGACGTCCGTGTGTCCATCAATCGTCCGTACAGCTGTCCGTATTTTCGTTTCCGGACGATAACTTGAGTAATTATCTGTGGATTTTTACCATACTTGGTATGTGCTTTGATATCGGGGAAATCTGGTTGAGGAATTGCTATTGAGCAAAGTTTTGACAGAGTTATCTGCCCACCACACGATAGTGGCAGCTTCTTATCGTTTCACGTTTTTATTGTCCCCCGCCTTTTCGAAGAAAAGCGAGGGGACATAGTATTCGGCTTTCCGTGGTGCGTGGTGCGTGGTTCGTGGTGCGTGGTTCCGAGTTTATAGTAGGTACCTTGTGAGCGCAACTCCTCCTACAGTTTTTAACCAATCCTTCTGAAATTTTACAGGTGTCTTCATCATGGTCTGAAGATGTGCTTGTGCTTTTTACAGAATCCTTAATTTTTTAATTCTTTTTTTCACTTTTTTCACATTTTTAACTTAGACTTTTTTTTTTGCATCGTGGTGCGTGGTTCCAAGTTTATAGTAGGTACCTTGTGAGCGCAACTCCTTCTACAGTTTTTTACCAATCCTTCTGAAATTTTACAGGTGTCTTCATCATGGTCTGAAGATGTGCATGTGCTTTCTACAGAATCCTTAATTTTTTTTTTCACTTTTTTCACATTTTTAACTTAGACTTTTTTTGCATCGTGGTGCGTGGTTCCGAGTTTATAGTAGGTACCTTGTGAGCGCAACTCCTCCTACAGTTTTTAACCAATCCTTCTGAAATTTTACAGGTGTCTTCATCATGGTCTGAAGATGTGCATGTGTTTTTTTACAGAATCCTTAAGTTATTGTTTTACACTTTTTTCACATTTTTAACTTAGACTTTTTTTTGCATGTTTCCGAGTTTGTAGTGGGGAACTTGTAAGCGTAACTCCTCCTTCAGTTTAATGCCGATCCTTCTGAAACTTCACATTTATCTTAATCATGGTCTGAAGATATGCATGTGCTTTTTATAGAATCTTGAAATAATATTTTTCAAATTTTTTAACATTTTTAACTTAAACCTTTTTCATGCTTCAATACTATGAAAGTGTATATGTAGTAGGTACTTTGTGAGCGTAAATCCTCCTAAAGGTTTGGACCGATCCTTTTGAAACTTTACAGGTGTTTTTTATCATGGTCTGAAGATATGCATGTGCTTTTTACAGAAGCCTTGAATTATTTTTTTTTTTACTTTTTCCACATTTTTAACTTAGACTTTTTTGCATGGTTCTGAGTTTGTACTGGTGACCTTGTGAGCGCAACTCCTCCTACAGTTTTATATCGGTCCGTCTGAAACTTCCCAGGTATCTTAATCATTGTCTGAAGATATGCATATGGTTTTTGGTGCGTGGTTCGTGGTGCGTGGTTCCGAGTTTATAGTAGGTACCTTGTGAGCGCAACTCCTCCTACAGTTTTTAACCAATCCTTCTGGAAATTTTACAGGTGTCTTCATCATGGTCTGAAGATGTGCATGTGCAGTTTACAGAATCCTTAAATTTTTTTTTTTTTTTTCACTTTTTTCTTTTTTTTTTTCACATTTTTAGCTTAGTCTTTTTTTGCATCGTGGTGCGTGGTTCCGAGTTTAAAGTAGGTACCTTGTGAGCGCAACTCCTCTACAGTTTTTAATCAATCCTTCTGAAATTTTACAGGTGTCTTATCATGGTCCGAAGATGTGCATGTGCTTTTAACAGAATCTTTAAATTATTATTTTTTTCTTTTACTTTTTTCACATTTTTAATTTCGACTTTTTTTGCATGGTTCCGAATTCGTAGTGCGAACCTTGTGAGCGCAACTCCTCCTACAGTTTAATGCCGATCCTTCTGAAACTTCACATTTATCTTACTCATGGTCTGAAGATATGCATGTGCTTTTTACAGAATCTTGAAACAATTTTTTTCAAATTTTTCACATTTTTAACTTAGACTTTTTTCATGCTTCAATACTATGAAAGTGTATATGTAGTAGGTACCTTGTGAGCGTAACTCCTCCTAAAGTTTTGGACCGATACTTTTGAAACTTTACAGGTGTTTTTGTCATGGTCTGAAGATATGCATGTTGTTTTTATAGAATCTTGATATAATTTTTTTCAAATTTTTCACTTTTTTAACTTTTAACATAGATTTTTTTTTCATGCATCAATACCATGAAAGTGCATATAGTAGTAGGTACCTTGTAAGCACAACTCCTCCCACAGCTTTAAGCAAATGCTTCTGAAACTTTACAGGCATTTTGCTTGTGGTCTGAGGATATACATGTGCTCTTTTAATCTTGAAATTATGTTTTATTTATTTATTTATTATTATTATTTTTTTTTTTTTTTGGATTTTTTCCACATTTTTAGCTTCAGTTTTTTTCCTGCTTCAATACTTAGGTAAGTGATACAGGACCAATGGTCCTCTTGTTAACTTACACATTTTTAACAGCTCAAATAAAAATAAGGCGGGGGACATAAATTCCCTATGGAATTTGCTTGTTAATAACATGACATGGGTGTTTACATTAGGTTCCACATGTAAAAATGTCTAAACAAAAGACAATGTATGCGGTCGAAATTGAACGCAAGTTCAGATTCCAGGATGTTTTACAGTCATAATTTTAACCCTTGTCACGCCCACTTCTAATTGTCAGCCAATCAGTTTGCTTGGTCAAGGTTGTTGATACAAATTCACGTACTTGATGACAAATAGCGTAGATCCAGATCAGTTGGCTACTTCAGAAGCCAAGTGATCTTGATCTACACTGTTTGCAATGGCAGGGCAGGGTTCAGCAGGACCGGGGTGAAGATGAATAGATACAATTTCAGGGAAGACAACTCTTTGAAATTCGTTTTCCTCTTTTCTGAAGAGAGGTCTACCGTAAAAGGAAACAATTCGCTACAAGGGTAGCGATTCCTTAGGAATAAATTCTTTCCTTGTAGAGTAGACTTCTGTTCAGAAAGGGCCTGTAGTAAAGCAAATAGGAAGTTAAAAAAAAGTTGGCCCCATTGGCGAATTTTTTTTTCTGTCTTTTAGGTCCGCCCCATAGTATGAACGATAAACCCGTTGAAGAACTGTTTGGTAAGGGTAACAGAATTTTACTCTCTCTTTCTCTTCTTCTCTTTCTCTCTCCCTCTCTCTCCATCACGAAAACACGCCTATATAATTTTGACCCCCTTAAACCCCACTTTTATATAGTAAAACTGGGGTTTACAGGGGTATACATTATTTTTCTTATCTCTGCTCAAAACATAGATTGTAGGTACTCGTTAGAACCGCCTCGGCGAGGCGGTTCTAACGAGAAGCCACAATCTATGTTTTGATTAAAAATATGAAAAATATCAATAATTTTTATCTGAAAATTTTCTTTTTTTGGTGGTAAAATTTTCAATATATTTGAATAGGCATGTTTTCGTAATGCTGTCAGTTATCGTTGGATAAATTAATTTGTTAATGAAACAATAAGAAAGAGTTCTTCATTTATGGATTCTTTTTGGTTGGCTATGTCACCTTATTACACTACGATGTAGCGAATAAATTGTATGTCATGTTGTTTCTGATAATGTTTCAAGTTTAGTATTAATAACAATAGTCAGTCAAAGAAATATTTCAGCGGGCACATGGCGATTATACAACGTCGCTTAATGTCGATATGACGTCATGACGTTGCCTAGTATACAATTATTGCCCTTGTGCGAAGATAATATGACGATTTTTTCACCCGAGGCAGATAATGTTACCCGAGGGCTGCCTGAGGGTAACATAAACTGTCGAGGATGAAGTCATCGTACAAGAGGAATAATTGTTTTATTATACCGAATTCTTACAAGTGCAACTGCACTGACAGCAATGACATCACCTTGAGGTTAATATTGCCTTGTTTGTTTTGTGTTGAGGTTTTACGGCCCAGTCAACCCAATGGGGTCATGTCGAGCGCGGTCAGTTTACCTAACCACACGTTTACTGGGCAGGCTTAGTCCTCTAAGCGGTTAACCAGTATTGTGCACATTCTTTCGCCAGAAACTGACAACTGCCCTTCTTGAATCAGCGGAAGGGAGAGAATGACCGTAGAAAATATTTCATGATCAATCTCCACGAAAGAATGTTGCCGACCTCGGAGGGGGTTGAACCCGCGACCTCCTGGTTTCCAGTCGGACGGCGCATCCAACTGAGCCACCGAGGCCGGTCCTAATATTGCCTTGTAGGGAAACCTGATAAGATATCACCCTGCATGTGAAACACGCTTACCGAAGTGACATCAGAAGGTAATATTACTTGCGAGGGTTATTTTACAGGGTAACCTGACAGAATATCACCTTGCACGTGATATCCTCTCGACCAATGAGCTTTCTAATATAGCTGATGAATATTAAGAAGGTGTAATAAACGTATAAACGTCATGACGTTGCATCGAAGTGCATCCTCCTACAATAAAAGTCTTATATATGTTAACCCTCTTAGTCCTACAACTCAATACGAGTACCTATAGAAACAGTGTAGATCTGCAAGAGACAGATAAGGACTAATTGTTTTATTAATTTTGACTGACATTTGCGGAAGTGCATGTGTCCAGTTTAAACAGTGACGTAGCCAGAACGGAATTATTTTCACGCTCACTCAGGAAAATCGGGGCTACTCTTAAAGGAAAGAATTTGCTCCCAAATGGAGCAAATTCTTTCCTTTAAGAGTAGCTCCTATGGTCACGGAGCAAAACATTCAGTGTTAATGCCACTTTATCGTAAAAAAAAAAAATCTTAAGTATGTTACACACATACGTGATGTGCGTAATGAGAGCTACGTCATTGTTAAAGACGAAAATGTCTACTTGAAAACTCTAGAGACATGAGGGTTAAAACTCGCATTCTGGAATAAAACGGAATTGATTAATCTGTATATTCGTATCTGGCATTTGTATTTTGAGTTTTTACACAGTATATATCATTTAGCAATATACACATTTATTTTTTTGTGTCCTAATTTTAGTGTGCAAAGTGAAAAAAAAAACTTGCAAAAATTTTTGACCGATTATAAGCAATGGGCACTCTTTCAGGGCAACAACTGCCAAAATTGTTTTGCCTCCCATTTGCAAAGTGGTCTACACTAAAAGGAAAGAATTTGCTCCTTTTGGTAGCAAATTTTTTCCTTTTAGAGCAGACCCTTTATCAGAAGGTCTTGACGTGAAAAAAGGGAACAGAGTCAGAAAAGTGATTGCCCTCGTTAAAAAATGGCGAAAATTTGAGAATGAATTGATGATCAGGGGTGGATTCAGAGGGGTCTTTGACTCAAAATTTCCTTTTCATAGGGAAATTTTGGATACATTTGATGAATTTGGAATTATGTGTTTACTCTAATTATTCATACCCCTTTTCTTTTTATCTTTTACTTCTCTTCAACAAGTCCATTTTACTACCTATGAATGTGTGCAAAATTGCTGTATGAGTGACAAAGTTGTAGACCCTGATCAGATGCCGCGTTCTGGGACGTTTGATCTGAGTCTACACTGTTTGCTTAGGTCTGTCTTTTCGAATACGTAGATCAAGTTTGGAAATTCGATGAACTCGAACACCCTCAGAAATCATTCTGGATCTGTCTCTGATAATCTCGTGACGATTTCAGCAATATCTGTGTTGACATGTATAATATGGTGAAACATATGTGATCTGAGAGACTTTTAATGTAAATTTATTGAGTTAACCCATCTATGCCGAGTGGACTCCTCAAATCATTGTTGAGGTCCATTTCCAATAAAATGGGTTTTTTGTTAGTTTTTATTATTTTCATGTTTTAAAGAAATTCATGGTTTTTTTTTAATGTAAACAGTGTAGACCTTGATCAGACGTCGCGCTCTGTGGCGTCTGATCTGGGTCTACACTGTCAATGTCCCTTTTATTGGACGCTAGGCATAAATGAGTTAATCGTGAATAAGTTGACACATTCTGTCGAATCCACTAACGTTTAGAATCCACTGACTAACGTTTTGCTGGTTTTCGTTGGTAATTAATTTATATTTCAGGACATACTTGCCAGATACAGCTTTTAGAGAAAAAAGAATTAAAACTATTCGGTAAATCTAGGCCTAAAACAGAGGCAAATGATGACGACTCAGTAGATCAGCCGAAGAAAGAGACAGATAACAAACCTACAAAACCACTAAGACCTGAACAGTTAGCTCTAATAACATCTCCGTTCTTATTTAAACGCTTGTATAAAATGACATTCAAATAGAATGCTGTATTTCATATATTACCATTTTATTGTAATAAGTTATATGGAAGCCTATATATGACATTGTATTTTGTGTAAGGATGTTTTGCGTTTGTAACTTGTGACTTCATGCATTACGAAAACACGCCTATTCAAATATATTAAAAATTTTACAACCAAAAACTGGCAAATTTTCAGATAAAAAATTCTAATATTTTTCATATTTCTGCTCAAAACGTAGATTGTGGGTACGCGTTAGAACCGCCTCGGCGAGGCGGTTCTAACGAGTACGCACAATCTGTGTTTTGAGCAGAAATAAGAAAAATAATGTATACCCCTGTAAACCCCAGTTTTACTTTATAAAAGTGGGGTTTAAGGGGGTCAAAATTATATAGGTATGTTTTCGGGATGTTTTGACTTTTGAGTTTTATGTTTTGAGTTATCGGAGTTTTGTTCTGCGTTTTACGTCTTTTGTCAGATGCGTTTTGCCTTTTAACAGGTGCGATAAAGGATATGAATGAAAATGAAGTGAAACAGGCAAATTCTTTTGTATGTTACCCTATAAGAAATACCTGTAGCTTTCACGTCAAAGTTACTGGCCACGGGTTGCGAGTGCATTGCCAGTTACTTTTAAAAATAAAAACAAGAAGTCACAAGCTACAAAAACAAAACAGCCTTACACAAAATACAATGTCAACAGTGAACCCTCGTTACAACGACAGCATTTGTGCTATTAAAATGAATTTGCCGTTGTAAAGAATCTTTAATGGACAGAATGATACGTAAGAAAGGCCTTGTTTTATTCTTATTTCCTCATAGAACAATGTTTTGGATATTTGTTAGAATCGCCTCAGCGAGGCGATTCTAACAAATATCCAAAACATTAGTTGCTTGAAGTTTAAATTCAATATTTTTGCATAATTTCTCATTAACTGTCATCTCTTCAGCGAAGGTATCGTGACATTCAAATTGTCATTTTAAGGAATTTTGTCGTTGTATCGAGTGTCGGTATAAAGAGGGTTGACTATATATAGGCTTCCGTAGAGTTGCCATACGAAGTACATTTAGTAACTATTAAAGCAAAACGTACATTCTTAGTCTTACTTTTAAGGGGAATGGATACACTTTCAGGGGAAGTAACTCTGACAAAAATGTTTTGGCGCCTTTCTGAAAAGGGGTCAACTCTAAAAAGGAAAGAATTTCCTCCCAGTCTTCCTATTAAAGTCGACCTTCAGAAGGAATTCTGTGCAAGAAACAAACAGTATGTCAAAAAATTGTCTCCCTAGTAAATTATAGCGGAAAATACTAGAATCAAGGCCCCTTAATTAGTACCGACGAAATGAGAAAGGATTACATATTATATTTTAGTATGCATGAATATATTTTCAGGGAACTTAGTTCTGTCAAAATTGTTTTTGTCTCCCTTTTGAAAAGGGTCTTCTCTGAAAGGAAAGAATTTTCTCTCCTCGGATGCACCTTCTTTCCTTTTAGAGTAGCCCACTTGCAGAAAGGGAGTCGTGTGCAGGTAAGTTAACAGGATGTCACAAAAATTGTCTCTGTTGTCTACAAAGTATATCCGATCCACTCTCTCTTGAAAGAATTTCTAGCAGCCGCATTTTTTCTTTTAAGTTTTCATAGAAAATAAGTTTTGACATTTCATAGCAGGTGATTCATATGAAATGTCAAGATTTATTTGCTGTGAAAAATAAAAAAGAATATTGTAGTCTGCTGCAGCTGTAACTGGCGCCTTTAAGGTTCAAGGTTTTTTTGTTTTTTTAAATATCCTTTCAGTAAAATGATTTTGTTAGTTTCTTGGTTATAAAAACAACGAGTTCAGAGAATGATGATTATATTCGAGAAAAAACAACTGTTTTGTTTTATAAGTCTGGTAATTATGCCCATCTGTTTCTTATACCCTCCTCCTCCTCCTTCACACACACACACACACACACACACACACACACACACACACACACACACACACACACGCACGCCCCGTTCCCATGGCGACGATCAGGGAGGTATTAAAGCTTGCTTCTCTATATTTGTCCTTTCACATATCCGTCTCAAGTTAAGAATATAAATGTTTTAAAAAACACCAATGGCGTAACCAGAACAGAATTATTGTTACGCACACCCAGGAATAATTTTCTAAAACTCTCCCTAGTATCGCTTCGTAAAAAGGGCCTTCTCTTAAAGGAAAGGATTTGCTCGGGGAGCAAATTCTTTCCTTTATGAGTAGCATCAAATTTTCGAATTTTCGAATCGATTAATTATTTTGTATGCACCTGCAATTCGAAGAATAGTGGAAAGGGCTTAAAGTGTTAGCCCTGTCCGTCCGTCTCCGACCGCGTCAGGCGTTACAATGTGCGTTAAGTTTTTTTGTTTTTTTTTTGTTTTGTTTCAGGCGGAGGCATCCGTTTGGACACATTTCTAGTTTATATGAGCAGGCCCAATGGTAAAAAAGCAAATATTTTCTTTTGGTTGGTAACTCTTTATTGCAAATATATTTATTTTTCTTACGCACATGCATAACGTTCGTAATGGGCAATACGCCTTTGAACACTCTCTACTTATAGCGGCTATATTTTGAAACTTCACCAATGTTTTACTGACACAAGAAACATTTGCATGTTCTGCAGCGTCTGATCTGTGTCTACACTGTTTCACAGTGTTCCCTTTTTAGGATGGGCTCGGCATAAATTGGTTAATACAATATATCAGTACAACCTGTCCCTTTCTTAATCCACTGGTATGCTTTTCCATTGTTTAATTTTTACCAGTCTCAGGGCTAATTCAGCAGACGATAAATTGATGACATTTTTCGTTTTTTTTTTTTTTTCTGGAAAACATGATTGGAAATTTCATGCAAATCGTCTCCATTGGATTGGAGGCAATTTGCATGACATGTCAAAATCTTTTTTCTGGGAAAACTAAGAAAACTATTTCAAAATGTCGTTTGAGCAGAAATATGAAAAATATCAGAGTTTTTTTTTTTTATGTAAAAATTTTCAGTTTTTGGAAGTGAATTTTCTATATATCTGAATAGGTGTTTTGTTTCGTAATGTAGTGTGAATTCTCAGCATAAACACATGAAAACCATCTCCCTGATCGTAAATATATAAAGAAATTATTATTCATTAGATATTCATTAGATATTGTGCAATTTAAGTCCAAAACTTGGTTTTCTTTATCAGGCCTGTTTGCTTTGCAATGTCGAAGCTCATTTGATATACTTTTTTGTCGCCGATTGCTTTGGCGTTGCCTCCGGTGTCAACAATAGTAAGTCCAACACCAAGACTTCTACGCTAATGAAACTTCATACACACTCCTGCCATGATGTATCCTGCCCACTGTCATCGACTGTTACTGACCTTGACCTACGTTGTATGCTTGACTGAACAATGTTAGTTTCTTCGTTTAGCTCCGTTCCTTGAACACTACCAGCAGTCACGACATCGCCATCAGAAAATTTCTTGTTTTTTTTTTCTTTCTTTTTTTTCTTTTTTTTTTTCAAAAAGGCTTTATTCATACAGGTATTTAAAAACAAAATGTTGAGAATAGATCTAGAATTAAATGCTTTCATCAATCTCTGAGAAAAGGACAACATAAAGTATTTTTTCATACAAAACAAAAATTCTGCAACTCTCCCTCCCCCGCCCCCTTCCAACCCCCTAACCCCCCCTAACCCCCCCCCCCCCCCACACACACACACACCACCACCTACCCCTACGTGCAATTTACTGTCAAATGTAATCTAGCTATCATCCAGCTTTACAACCATTTGAACAAGAACATGAAGGTTATGATCTTAAGCATTAAAAAAAACGTGATTAAATGGCGGATGATAATCGCGTTTTCTTGTTTCGCTGATATAATTCTCAAAATGTAGGGAAAAAATCGTTTTTGGAGGGTAGAAACTGACTCTGTTTAAACCATGATATAGTTGACTTGGTAATTCGTCATTCAATCTGGATATTTCAAGGAATATAAGGAATAAAACTGCCGGTAATCTTTTTTATATATGACCATCAACATCCGAATAGTGCTCAGTTTATTGACATTTATGATTTTAACTTTTTTCATTCAAATCTGTGAATGAATGACTGTATAGACGACCCACGTTCGATTATAAAAAAAGTATACTGTTCACAAAAAGTTAGTACAGCACCACTAGTATGAGCTTGGCCTGTGCAACACATGTGTAAGGCAGCAGTAAAAAGCGGTACTTGCCATCTCCAGAATACACCACTGAACTGAAGAAAAACCGTCTGCAGTCTGATACACAGTCTGATACGGAATTATCTACAATAGAGGATACCCACCCATCGTCTGAATGTTCTGCCGGGGAGCTAAGTCAGCAAAGCCAGATCACCCTGACTGATATTGACCTGCTGAAAATTGGTGTAGTGCTGCAACAAAATTTTAACCAGCAAGTCACTCAACAAATTCAAGAGTCATTCCAAACACAGGTCTCACAGCTAGTGAATTCTATATTTGAAGGTGTATTGGCGGGCTTCATTCTAAAATCGCTTCCCTGGAACAGGAGAACTTGGATTTGAAGAAACGTGTAGAAAAACTGGAAATCAGTGCTGACAATGCAGAACAGTATAGTCGTCGTAACTGCTTGCGAATTTCTGGTGTTTCTGAGATCAATGACGAAGTTACCGACAACATCGTTCTTGACCTAGCAACAGCTATTGATGCTGATATCAAACTCGAGGACATCGATAGAAGCCACCGCCTGGGAAAGCCTAAGTCTCGTGATTCTAGTGATGATACTCCAGCTAGACCTCGTGACATTATCATCAAGTTCAGCACATATCGTGCCAGGCAGAAGGTTTATAAGGCGCGAGCTCTCACTAAGCAGCGCGGGTACAAGGGAATCTTCATTAATGAGGATCTAACAAAGAATCGCAGCCTACCCTTGTATGAAGCGCGTCGTCGTTTTAAGTTTAAACAACTTCAAGGTGCCTGGTCTTCTGATGGAACTATATTGATCAAACATTTTGATAACACTGTAGTGAAAATTACTAGTGTAAGTCAGCTCCCTGTATTTGTGCCACTTGAACAATCTCGAAATTAATCCGAATAATGTGCGAACTGTTAACAGTGAAGTGAAGCCTTTAGTAATTTAGGATAGTTTACTACAATTTCCAAACCATTGTAACACAACCACGGTGGCTTTATAAGGATTGATTTCTGTTTACTGACCATTACGTCACATGGTTAATGTTGTAGTTTGTATGCCAAACATGAGAATCCCGAGCTCCGTCATGGTCAGTCATGGTCATTGGTTGTCATAAAATGCCTTAACGTGCCTGTTTTAGATCAAGTATAGAAATTCTCATTAGTTGAAATTTAACGCTTTCATTACCTGTCCGATCATTATGTGATAGTATCTTATTCTGCCATTGTTCGAATATCGAACAGATATTTTTATTTTCACAGACGTTTTGGTTTTACTTCAACATGACATGGTAGGATTGTTAATCTCTCATTTAGATCTAGGTCTATACTGTTGTCCAAACCGGTCTGTCCATGTTTTTGATGTTATTGCGGTAAAATTAGTGACGTGGTGTATATATATATATATATATATATATATATATATATATATATATATATATATATATATATATATATGTGTGTGTGTGTGTGTGTGTGTGTGTGTGTGTGTGTGTGTGTGTGTATCAGTTACACTTATACACCGACTGAAAACCACGCAAAGCTAAACATTTTGTCGTACTTTTCCGTATAAATTAAGTTATTCCTTATCGTGTCATCGATAGTCTAAAACGAATCAATACTGGTCGCTCATACTTATAAGTCTGTATTCTTAAGGGGATAACGGTTAAAATGGTGACACGATTTATTGTAGCATAATAATATGTTATTATTATGCTAAACCCGTTGTTGTCAATACATATTTAGCTCGAGGAAGGTTGTGGTAGTCTCTCTATGGGTCAGGACGGCTTATTTAATGATCATTCCCAGCCTATATGATGACGTTGAACAGTAGACATGGGTTGAATGGAAAAATTGCAAACTTTCATCGCACTGCTCAAGCAGTCTGATCTGGGTCTCCAGTGTCTGATCAGGGAAGGTCTGTACGGTATTCTGTAGGGAGATCGGCAAGCTATCTATACTGCTTAATTGCCAGAGATTAATGATTTAATATCAGTTTGTTCTGCATACGTCGCAGGTCGATAGATTCGAGGACGAATCAATTTAAGCAGGGGTCGACCGTGGGGCTCGGTAGCTCAGTTGGCAAGAGTGCTCGCACGGTATGCGAGAGGTCCTGGGTTCGAGTCCCGGTCGGGTCATGTTCTTTTTCCTCCCCTGTGACACATATGTAGGTTATAAATAACAACGCACCTCATAACGGAACAAAATATGAGGAAAATGAATTTTGTACATTTGGAGCAGTTAGACGCACTCTTCGTAAAAAAGCGAGTCTGATGAACCTATTCCTTGATACTACTACAAAGCTGTTATTTTGGAGGTCTGGAATATAATCTACAGAGTAATCACTCACTATCAGCTCTGAGCTCCTTTGCCACTGACCCATTTTTGCCGAGTGGGCGCCACTGTCTCAACTATTTGGGCCGGCCTGTTTCCGGTCGCAATTTGTCTGACTGTCTAATTGTGTTTCTTGTTGCTGTCAGTGAAATGACAGAAGTTCCTTGATATAATGCAGGCAGTAATGACCCTGATCAGACGTCGTGTTATACGGAGTCTGATCCGGGACTGCACTACATGCCATTGTGCCTTAATTTGACGTAAGCATAAATGGATTAATGGCGTTAGAAAAGTATATATTCTTCAGCAAATATAAGGTGTGAATTACTAAATTATTTGCATATCTTAATATGTATAGTACCTACAATAAGTGGATCAATGGTGCATCTATTTGAGCCGGCCTGTTTCCGGTCGTAGTTTGACTGACCGTCTTATTGTATTTCTTGTTTGTTGCCTGTGAAACGTCAGAAGTTCCGTAATATGATGCAAGCAGTGAAGACCCTAAAACGCCGTGGCATACGGAGTCTGATCAGGGTCTGCAATGCTTGCCACTGTGTCTTTAATGGCACGTTATAAATGGACTTATGGCATTGGTGAAGTATATAGTCTTCATCAAAAATAAAGCGTATATATTTTACTAAATTATTTATCATTTGCTGCTTTGTCAGTGTTCTATTATTTGCATAACTATCTTATCTGTATGGTACCTACCGTACAAATATGAGATAGAGCCTATAGCAAGACACACCAAATCATTATGGCATCTTCGACATGTTTTGAACTTAGTCATTGTATACATGTGTATTAGACAATCAAACTTTGATAAAACTATATTCATGGTATAACACTTAGGAACTGTTGGGATTGCGGCTGCTAACTGATTGGAAAACCCACAGCACGATAAACATTTATGTTATCTGTAAACCCTCTATTCTTTGTTATCATGTCTATTTTTGTTTTCATCATTTTTTGTATGTTTTTACGAATTCCTTCTATGCACTTATGGGTATTTGGGGGTAGCGCTCCTTGGCCATTCCCGTCGATTCATCATTTTATCACTTGTATGCGAGTTAGCACACCAGTTGCTGATTTGTTTCTATTTCTCCTTTCAACAATTACATAGTTTATGATGTGAAATAAGTATCAGTAGCTGATACGCCAACATACTGTTGCATGTACAAGTTCTCAATTCTACTTCATTTTCTTGTGTTTTTTAGTATCACGATGCAGACGATTTTGTCTTATTCATTCTTCAGATGAAACAAAACGAATATATAGCTAACAATATTATTAATCATAACTATTGTAAAAAGGTTAACAAAAGGAAAGAATCACGAAGCAAACGCAAAATTTATATTGTATGTTTATATATGTTCTTTAACTGTAATGTTGATAGCATGGCTGTCTGTATTATTACTATCTGCTGGCGATATTCATCCGAACCCAGGCCCATCGTCGTCAACATCATCAGTTACCACTAGTTCAATTTCTTGCATCTCTTCTACATTTACAAATTCATTGAATATAAGTCACCATCTGTCTTTTGTTCACTACAATGTCCAAAGTCTGGCTCCAAAACTAGATGTTTTGCACACAGAGTTATTCCATTTTGACATATTGGCTTTTACTGAGACCTGGTTGAACTCGTCCCTTTCCACGTGATATTCGTCTACAGTCTTTTAACAGCCCTGAACGCAAGGATCGAGTTGGAGACAGTCACGGTGGTGTCATAATATATGTAAAGGAGGGCTTACATTATAGACGCAGGCAAGATTTAGAACCTAGAGGTATCGAATGTATATGGATTGAACTTTCAAATAACCATAAACGCACGCTTTTTGGCTTATTTTACAGACCACCCAATTCCGATCTTGCTTATTACTCCCTGATAGAAGACTCTTTACACTTAGCTGTTGACTCAGGCATAAATGACATAATTATAACGGGTGACTTCAACTTCAACATGCTACATCCGCAATCATCGCGGAAGATACATAGTTTCTGCATTCAATTTGCATTATTCCAAGCTATAAACGAATCTACTCACTTTACTGAAACTTCCTCTTCCCTACTGGATATTCTCCTCGTAAGCAATAATTCCCATTTAATAGTCAGTGGTGTTGCTGATCCATTTCTGAATCAAGAGCATCGGTACCATTATCCAATTTTCGGTATATTCAATTTCTCTAAACCCAAGTCAAAATCCTTTACTCGGCATATATGGAAATACGATCAAGGGGATTATAACCTATTACGCAATAAAGCTGCATCTACTGACTGGGTATCCCTAGAAGATAATGACATAAACACACATGCAAAGAATGTCACTGATTACATACTATCCATATCAAAATTATGCATCCCAAATAAAAACATAAAAGTAAGACCTTCCGATCCACCATGGATAACAACATTTATCAAACGATATATTAGAAAACGCAAAAGAGCTTATAGAAAAGCTAAACAAACTGATTTGCAGTACCATTGGGATAAATTTAGGAAACTCAGAAACAAAGTAGTCTCGTTGATAAAAGAATCGAAAAGAACATGTGATGAAAATATCGCCAAGAAGCTGAAGTCTGATTCCCTCACTTCTACAGACTGGTGGTCCACTCTAAAAACTGTGATATCTTCCACTGCCACCTCGTCCATCCCGTCTCTGGAAAGCAATGGACGTATATATACTGATGAGCAAGACAAGGCTAATCTACTTAATAATTATTTTAAGGAACAAACACTTTTAGATGATAGTAACGCTGAACTTCCAGCTTTACCTCCATATAACATCGAATCTACTTTAAATTCTATCATCCTCACCCCTTTTGAAGTTGAATCTGTCCTAAAATCACTACCGATTGGAAAAGCATCTGGTCCAAACGGATTAAGCAATCGTATTCTTAAAGAACTGTCAAAAGAACTAGCTTTTCCATTATGTGTCCTCTTTAACCGATCACTCAGTCAAGGTGAAGTACCTAAACAATGGAAAGAAGCAAACATATGCCCTATTCATAAAAAAAGATGATCCCTCATTAGTAAGTAATTGCAGTCCCTTCTCTTTGCTAAACTCTGAAGACAAAGTATTTGAAAGGCTTATATTCAAGCACTTATACAATCATCTTCGAGATAATAATGTTCTATCATCTTTACAGTCCGGGTTCATACAAGGAGACTCCACTGTAAACCAACTCACTTTCTTGTATAATACATTCTGTCAAGCCTTAGACATGGGCAAAGAAGTTAGAGTTGTCTTCTGCGACATCATGAAAGCATTTGATCGTATGGCACGCAGGGCTTTTACGCAAACTTAAGGCAGCAGGTGTTCAGGGAGAACTTCTCAAATGGTTTATAAATTATTTAGCTGAAAGAAAACAACTCGTTATACTTCCTGGTGTCGCGTCAGACTGGACGTATATTCTTGCTGGAGTGCCGCAAGGCTCCATACTCGGACCAATACTTTTCTTAATCTACATTAATGACATAGTCGCTGAAATTGGCTCCAACATTCGCCTGTTCGCTGACGATACTAGCCTCTACATTATTGTTGAAAATCCTATTACATCTGCTGTTTGCCTTATCTCAGACCTTTCAAAAATTTCTATCTGGGCAAACAACTGGTTAGTTGACTTCAATCCGATCAAAACCGAATCAATGCTGATATCTCGTAAACTAAACAAGCCTGTTCACCCACCCATTTTTATGCAAGAAGTACAAATAGCTGAAGTGTCATCTCATAAACACCTTCGCTTGGTTCTGTCCAACGACTGCACTTGGCACCAACATATTGATTACATAACTAAAAAAGCATGGAACAGGATTAATATTATGCAAAAACTCAAGTTTAAGTTGGACAGGAGTTCTCTAGAAATATTATTTACAACTTTTATAAGGCCCTTACTTGAATACGGGGATATAGTATGGGACAACTGCACACAATTTGAAAAACAAGAAATTGAGAAAATCCAAATCGAAGCCGCACGAATCGCCACTGGAACAACCAAACTTGTATCTCTCAATGCCCTGTACCAAAAGGCTGGGTTACACAAGAAAAGAGACGGGAAAATCATAAACTTGTCATGTTCTACAAAATGCATAATGACTTAACTCCGTCTTATCTTTCTTCTTTAGTACCACAGTCAATAAACAATCTATCCCAATACAGCCTCCGAAATGCAGATAATCTACAATCTATTCACGCTAGAACTAATCTATATTGTCAGTCTTTTCTACCATCTGTGGTAAGAAAATGGAACGACTTGTCCGATGAAGCAAAATGTTCCAGTTCGGTTACTTCTTTCAAGAATTATTTAAACCGCAACAGAATGTCTATTCCAAAATATTTCTATACAGGCAATAGGAAAACACAGATCTTGCATACACGTCTCCGATCAAAATGTAGCAGCTTAAACAGCGATCTCTACTCCAAAAATATAACTGAATCTCCATTTTGCCGCTGTGGACAGGTAGAAAATTAGCACCATTATCTACTTTGTTGTCCGTTTTACACCGCACACAAAAACGAACTCTTTAACGCTGTATCAGAGTATCAAACAATATCGCTTAATCTTCTACTATATGGAGATGCCTCTTTACCATACACAACAAATGTTCTTATATTTGAAAAAGTCCAAAAGTATATAAGCGACACAAAACGCTTTTAACTGTTGAAGCCATTTAAATAAAATGTTCTGTACATGCAACTCTCTATTGAAAAGTTAGTAGATTCTGTGGGATACTTACCAGGGAAGCGCTGCCCTTATCCCCCCATTTGTTTTTATTAAAATCCCTTAAGGTCTTGTGATATATTAAAGCGACTTCTACGACTGATATTATCAGCCTTAGAAGTGGCATTAGTATGAATCAGTTAACAGTTATGACACTTTAATTGATATTCTGACCTTACTGTCATTTCCAGTATATTTTTTTTTCTTGCTTTCGTTATCTTATCATTGCTCTTTATATTATTTTTTTAAATCTTTAATTCACATTCACAAATTGAGATCCATTTTGTTTAACATTTTTTCCGTCACTATTTGTACAACTGTAATTGTTAAGGAGAAGAACTAAATAAGTAGTCATACTTTCGTTCTGATCCTATTTCTTATGTGCTACAATGTATAGTGTTATGTAATATTTGGATAATAAAATATGTTTAAACCAAAAAAAAAAAAAAAAAAAAAAAAAACTACACTGAGTTTTGGCGCCAACTCCTGAAGGTAAATAACTCATTTATTTTTCTCCCAAGTTGCTGTGTAGCGTACTGCCCCTTCCTACATACTCTATCTGTCATACTGAGCTCACCTATGATGACAAAATGTGTAACCCTTATTTTAACCAAATAAATACATGTACTTGTATGCAAAAAAGTTAGAAATTATCTCATTTTTTTTTAAATTGGTCGGTTTCAGTGCCATGCCCATTGATTCCCCATCATATATTAAGTAAATTTAAACCACTTCAAAGTGAGTATCAGTGTTTTGGCACGCTGTGTTAAAAACAGTATAATGGAAAGCGGATCGAAAAGTTGGCAATCATGTAATTTAAACTCATTTTTGAGGGGCCAGACTGGCTGTTTTCGGCCAGATAGGCCTCATCCGTGACCCTCATATAAATTTTCAAAAATCCCGGAAGTTTAAGCTTACTATTATTGGCGCCAAAACTGTAAAACGCCCATTACGAAAACACGCCTATTCAAATATATTGAAAATTTTACCACCAAAAAAATGAAAATTTTCCGATAAAAATTCTGATGTTTTTCGTATTTCTGCTCAAAACATAGCTTGTGGGTACTCGTTAGAACCGCCTCGGCGAGGCGGTTCTAACGAGTACCCACAATCTATGTTTTTGAGCAGAAATAAGAAAAATAATGTATACCCCTGTAAACCCCAATTTTACTATATAAAAGTGGGGTTTAAGGGGGTCAAAATTATATAGGCATGATTTCGTGATGCGTCCCGGTATGTCTCATCCAGGCCGTCACACATGTTAGCGTGTCGTCATGTACTGATCCCTCTCTAGACTGGCTCCAGTCTCCAATGACTAAATATTATTCCCATAATCCTGTTTAATAATACACAAATATATTATCATTATAAAGACTGGTCACTAGTGACCAGCCTGTATAGTCATGATGTTACTTTGGTTTTATTTTAGTGGATTATTAAACAGAATATAAGAAAAAATATTTAGTCACTGGAGACTTAAGCCAGTCTAACCCTCTCTCGAGCAGCTTGCCATGGTGTGAAATACTTTATATACCCTGAAACTTCGGATACTTTAATGTCTTACCATACTTGTAATAAAATTTAAACAAGTCCATTTTTCTCGAAAACCAGCAGGATGAGTGATAAAGAGTGTAGATTAGTGGGGCGTATGATCAGTGTTTACACTGTTTGCTTACGCCCGTCTTTTCCAATATTGACGTACCGACTTGCGTAGGTGAGTATTTTCTCAACCGAGCATACATGTAGCAGTACAGTCCTGTATCAGTACCGATGGGGTTGGGAAGTTGTTTGACCTACACAAAAAGTGTGCGTGTACAGTGGCGTAGAATGGAATTATATTTACGCACACTCAGAGAAAAAAAAATAAATATTATCCCTAGCATCCCGGGAGCCACTCTAAATGGAAACAATTTTCTCGCAAAGGGAGCGAATTTTTCTCTATAAGAATAGCGTTACGGAGAAAAAAAAATGTGTTAGGTGGTTGCTCTTTTAGTATTGCAAATATTTTTTTCCGTACGCACATGCGTAATGTGCGTAAAGAACGCTAAGTTACGCCTATGCCAGGGTGCTTATGTTGTAGGCATTAAACCCATGTCATGTATTTTGTGGTCAAACTGACAATGGTATAGAACGCTGTTCCATAACGGTGGTCCATTTGAGCCTTGATAAATGTTCTACGCAAGGGAACACCAAATAAACTAATACATTCATAAGGAGAATTCCAATAGTCAATAACCACTAGGCTTAAAGCTGACACATCCCCTTATTTCACTTGTTATGTCCTCAACCGAAGAAAGTGGAGGGGCATACGCTTCTGGGACGTTTGTGCGTCCATGTGTCTATCCGTCCGTCCGTTACGCTTTTTGATGCATAGCATAGTTAACCTCTGAACCGTGCATGCTAAGTTTTTATGAAATTTCATATATAAATTCCTGATGAAAAAATAGTTAACACTTATTTTTGTCGCACCTGCTTGTAGCTGGGTGCGATATAGGCGTCCGCTTTTCCGTCTGTCCGTCAGTTTGTCCGTCTGTCAACATTTATGTCGAAGTTCAACATTCATGACAAAGTTAGTATTCTAATCAACTACAAGACAACCATCAAACCTTGCATGAAACGTCTCCCTGACCTTCTGACTTTGCGACATAGGTGTTCGCTTTTCCGTTCGTCCGTCCGTTCGTCTGTCCGTCTGTCAACATTTATGTCGAAGTTCGACATTTTTGTCAAAGTTTGTTGTATTCTAATCAACTACCTGGCTAAACAACCACCAAACCTTGCATGAAACAGCTCCCTGACTCCTGAATTTGCGAGATATGCGTCCGCTTTTGCGTTCGTCCATCCGTCCATCCATCTGTCAACAGTACTTTTATGTCGAAGTTCGACATTATGTCAAATTTAGTATTCTTAGCAACTACAAGACTAAACAACCATCAAACCTGACTTTGTGACATAGGCATCTGCTTTTCCGTTTGTCCGTCCGTTTGTCTGCCTGTCCGTCCGTCTGTAACATTTATGTCGAAGTTCGACATTTATGTCAAAGTTAGTATTCTAATCAACTACAAGATTAAACAACCATTAAACCTTGCATGAAACATCTCCCTGACCTCCTGACTTTGCGACATAAGCGTCCGCTTTTCCGTTTATATGTCTGTCCGTTCGTCTGTCAACATTTATATCGAAGTTCGACATTTATGTCAAAGTTGGTATTCTAATCAACTACAAGACTAAACAACCATCAAACCTTGCATGAAACATCTCCCTGACCTCCTGACTTTGTGACATAGGCATCCCCTTTTCCGTTCATCCATCCGTTCGTCCGTCCGTTCGTCTCAGATTTATGTCGAAGTTCGACATTTACGTCAAAGTTAGTATTCTAATGAACTACAATTCTACAACAACCATCATTCCTTGCATGACACATCTCCCTGACCTCCTAACTTGCCAGGTACATTGATCCGGTGACCTTGACCTATATTTCGCGCTCCAGTGACTTTGATACAATTTACGTTGACGTTCCAGATCTTCTCAACTACGATAAGGCATACAACTACCAAACTTTGTATAGTGCTTCTCCTAGATGTACTGACTTGGCAGGTTCCTTGACTTGGTGACCTTGACCTATATGTTGCTCTCCAGTGACTTTGACACATTTTGTGTTGACATTCGATATCTTAAAACCTGGTGAATAGATCGGTAGTGATGTTTAACTTTTGAATAAATTTGGAAAAATACTTCATGAGTTATGGCCCTTTATAACCTTGGGCATTTTACATTGCATGCTTTTTTGTTGCATAGCAGAAAACATATGAATAGTGCATGCTATGGTTTTGAAATTTCTTATCTGGCTGACACATGTTTTTTTTTTTTTTTTTTTTTTTGTTGTTGTTGTTAAGGTTACTTTCATTTCCTGAGTTATGGCCCTTAGAAAATATATGGATGAAATCTTGTCAGCACAATATCTCAAAAACTATTGAAGCTGGACAGAGTCTTGAAACCTAGTGAATAAATTGGTATTGATTAGTAGATGACCTGACTAACTTTTGAATAAATTCTGAAAAATACTTCATGAGTCATGGCCTTTTGCAAGCATTTTGATGCGTAGCATAACTTCTGAACCGTGCATGCTAGGGTTTTGAAATTTCATAAATGGATTTCTCATGAAAAATAGCCTATATGTATTTTTTTCTCATCCAGATTTTGCCCCTTTCCTGTCTTATGACCCTTTGAAAAAAATATGGATGAAATCCTGTCAGCAAAATAGCTCCGAAACCATTCAAGATAGAGCCTTGAAACCTAGTGAATAGATTGGTAGTGATGAATAGATGACCTGATTAACTTTTGAATAAAGATTGAAAAATACTTCATGGGTTATTGCCCTTTATAACCTTGGCCATTTTTCATTGCATGTTTTTTTTTTTTTTTTTTTTTTTTTTTTTTTTGTGTATAGCAGAATTTTTTAACTGTTCATGCTATAGTTTAAAAAATTTCATATATGGATTCCGTAACAAAAAAATACTAGAAGTAGGTGAAACGTATTTTTTTCTCATCAGGATTATGCCCGTTTTCTGAGTTATGGCCCTTTGAAAAAATATGGATGAAATCTTGGCAGCATAATATCTCAAAAACTGTTAAAGCTAGAGCCTTAAAACCTGGTGAATAGATAGGTAGTGATAAGTAGATGACCTGATTGTCTTTTAAATAAATTCTGAAAAATACGAGTACTTCATGAGTTATGGCCATTTGTTACTCTGGGCATTTTTACATTGCGTGCTTTTTTATGTATAGCATAACTTTGGAACCGTGCATGTTAGGGTTTTGAAATTTTATATATGTATTCCTCATGAATAAATAGCTAAACATAATTTTTTTCATCAGGATTATACCCCTTTCCTGAGTTATGGCCCTTTGAAAAAATATGGATGATATCTTGTCCGCACAATACCTCCAAAAACATTCAAGGTAGAGCCTTTAAACCCGATGAATAGATTGATATCGATGAGAGGATCACCTGATTAACTTTTACATAAATTCTGAAACATTCTGCTCTTATAATTTTGGGCATTTTACATTGCATGCTTTTTGATACATAGCAGAAAACTTTTGAACCGTGTATGCTATGGTTTAAAATTTCATATACGGATTCCTTATGAAAAAAAAGGTGACACCTAATTTATTTATTTTTTTTTTTTTTTTTTTTTTTTTTTTTTTTTTTTTTTTTCATCAGGATTATGCCACTTTTCTGAGTAACGGCCTTTGAAAAAATACGGATGAAATCTTATCCGCAAAATATCTCAAAAACTATTGAAGCTAGAGGTTTGAAACCTGATGAATAGATAGGTAGTAATGAGTAAATGACCTGGTTAATTTATGAATAAATTCTAAAATAAAATACTTCATGGGTGATGGCCCTTTGTGAATCTGGGCATTTGTCAGATTGCTACTTTAAATTATAAATCTGTTTAAAACAAGTTCTGTATAAGTAAAGTTCAAATTTGGGGCATAGTGTTTTATAAACATTATCTCTAGTTGTTGTATATATGTTAAAAAGAAAGGCATGTGTCTGGCGAGTCCAGTGGTGAAATATCCTACTGAAATGTTCTCAATACGTACTCAGTCATTGGAATTTTGTGTTTTTCCTCCTGTGCGTCTCAATATAGATATTCATAAGAAACGAATGACGTCATTTGTTCTGATGAATAATTTTAAAAATGTTTTAAATAGCTTTTATTTCAAAATATTCTGGGAATGTATGCAAAGAAAAACAGATCACCATATTTACATGTAGCACTTCAGTGCTTATACATTTTTATGGTCGGTTTGATTTTTAAATAAAATTTAACTTTAGAAAATTATACTTAAGAAAAAATTTAAAATTAATTCAAATTCTATTTTCTGAAGTTATTCTCTTTAATTTTTATATAATAGTCTTCTGGAATGTAATGCTCAAACATTCAGTTATTTATTCCTGATCAGCTTCATTACGAAAACACGCCTTTTTTTAAATATATTGAAAATTTTACAACCAAAAAATAAAAATTTTCAGATAAAAAAATCTGATATTTTTCATAATACAGCTTAAAATATAGATTATGAGAACTCGTTCGAACCGCCTCGGCGAGGCGGTTCTAACGAGTACCCACAATCTATGTTTTTAGCAAAATAAGAAAAATAATGTATACCCCTGTAAACCCCAGTTTTACTATATAAAAGTGGGGTTAAAGGGGGTCAATTTATATAGGCGTGTTTTCGTGATGTATGCCAGCATAGTGGTCTGTATTCCAGCATAGTGATCTGTATCTTACATTTTATATATTTCAAAAATGTTTAAAATCTTATCAAATCAATTTTTTATCATTTGGAAAATGCTAACTTGAAATATCAATAAAATAAACATTACGAAAACACGCTTATTCAAATATATTGAAAATTTTAGCACCAAAAAATGAAAATTTTCACATAAAATAATTCTGATATTTTTCATATTTCTGCTAAAAAATAGATTGTGGGTACTCGTTAGAACCGCCTCAACGAGGCGGTTCTAACGAGTACCCACAATCTATGTTTTCGAGCGGAAATAAGAAAAGTTATTTATACCCCTGTAAACCCCAGTTTTACTATATAAAAGTGGGGTTTGAGGGGGTCAAAATTATATAGGTATGTTTTCGTGATGTTAATGACTCGAACATCGATGGCTTGTTTACGGTGGCTGATTCGAACTCATGTTTGAGTCCCTAGGAAATTCTTCTAGGAAAAGATCAAGAAAGATCAAGACAGATCGGGAGACGGCAATTATATTTTGCACGAGGAAAGTGATAATAGGCGTGATTGTAATTCGGTTAAACAGGTGAACTGTCTGCCGAGAAAAACCCAGCTAAATATTTTATCGCTTAATGTTTGCGGCTTAACTTCAAAATTAATTTGCCCAGAATTTATTTCCCTTATAAATCAATATGACATCATCGGGTTACAAGAAACAAAAACTGATGATGCTGATACTTATATATCAATACAAGGGTACAAAATCTTTTTTAATAACAGAACTGGTGTTTCGAGATACAGGTCAGAGGGGCTCGCACTTATTGTTAAAGAAAGCCTGCTGCCATATATTTCAAGTTGATCAGTCGAAGCCTAGCAAGCTGATCTTGTTCTTTACTGTCTCGAAAGAAATTTATGATATGGAATACTGTGAACAGGACTTGGTTTGTGGCATTGTGTATATCCCACCACTTGGATCAAAATATACTAACGATGACCCGTATCTCGAAATGAAAGAGGAAATTTTTAGATACTGTTCAGATAGGAAGCACGTATTATTATTTGGCGATTTTAATTCCCATTCTAAAGCTCTTCCAGATTATGTTAAACTTGACGAGTATATGTGAGACATTCATGGCTTACAGGAGCTCTATGAAGAAAATGTAAACATCCTGAATTATTTTGAGCAGCTCGATGTCCCACTAATCCGAAAAAGCGCAGATGCCTCTATAAATAGTTACGGACATGCGCTATTGGAATTTTGCAAAAATAATAATTTCTTTATTATGAATGGTCGCTTAGGTGCCGACTTCTTACACCCAAAACCCACACTAAAAATAGCAGCACAGTTGATTATTTTCTCTCCTCGGCATATGTCCTTTCTAATGTTATAGATTTTAAAGTCGATGAATTCTCTCCCCTGTATTCGGATGTGCATTGTCCCCTAGCATTATCACTTCGCATTGGATGTAAAGTTGAAGCACAAGAAAACATATTTCGAGAAAATGGCATAGCACATAAGTTTTGGGATCCAAATAAATCTGAGGCTTTTATTGATAACATTGATACAGCTAAATTAATGCATATAGAATTGAAAATTGACCAAATTTTGGGCGATAATGCAGTTTCGAAAAAGGATATAGATGAAATTGTGACTGAAATAGGACCTTTATTTAACATTAATGCACAAGAAACATTTGGGCAGAAAACAAATTATGAACGTTGTAATAAAAGTCTCATACGAAAACACACGTGGTTTAATACACAATGTCAACATGCACGGAACCTGTATCATAAGGCACGAAGAACATACAACAGATACAAAACTGATTATTATAAAACAATTTTTAAAAACGTTAGCAAAAATTACAAGAAAACGTTAGCGTTACAAAATAGAAAATTTAAGAACGAAAAAATAAAAAAAATAAAGTCACTAAAAAATAGCAATCCTCGAGAATACTGGAAAATTATCAATGCACAGAAAAATACGACAAAAAATTCAAACATCTATTACCGATTTTTATAATTTTTTCAAAAGTGCAAATAATTTATCTACTGACGCAAACGAGCAAGCAAATATCTTCCATGAAAGTAGATCGCAGGATGGATCAATAAGCGAAGATATAGAAAGAGAAGTTAATCAACCCATTACAGAATCGGAAATACTTAAAAATATACAAACGCTAAAAAACAATAAATCTCCGGGATCTGATAATATTGTAAACGAACATATAAAAACAACAGTACATATTTTCATGCCTATATATGTAAAATTGCTTAATCTTATATTTGATACAGGGATTATACCTGACAGTTGGACGATAGGTATAATAAAGCCAATCTGTAAAAGCAAAGGCGACCCAAAACTCCCCGAAAACTATCGTCCAATTACATTATTAAGCTGTTTCGGAAAACTTTTTACTTCGATTTTAAATAATAGGCTTACGTCATATGCCGAGAAATATAATATCATTAACTGGTCTCAAGCGGGATTTAGGAAAAATCACTCCACATCTGATAACTTATTTATACTTAAGTCATTGATAGATATTATGCAGTCGCAAAAGAAAAAACTATATTGTTGTTTTATAGATTTCAAACAGGCTTTTGATACCGTTTGGAGGGTGGGTTTTTGGCAGAAACTGCATGAAGAAGGTTTAATGGGAAAATGTTTTAATGTCATATTCAATTTCTATAATAATATTAAGTCAAGAGTTCTAACACATGAGGGGAGTACAGAATTTTTCGAATGTTTAACCGGGGTCAGACAAGGCGAAAATTTATCACCTTTCTTGTTCACGATATATTTAAATGATCTAGAGCATTTTCTGTCAACTAGGAATATTGATGGAGTTACATGTGACTTCAATACTGAAAATATAGCCGGATTTCTAAAGTTGTTTATTTTATTATATGCCGATGATACTGTTATCTTTAGTGACAATGAAACTGATCTTCAAAGCGCGCTTCTAGTTTTTCAAGAGTACTGTCAAAAATGGAAACTGAGTGTAAATACTTCAAAAACAAAAGAATTAATATTTGGTCGAGGTAAACTCAATAAAACCAAGCAGTTTAGATACCAAAATGAAATAATAGAAACCGTCACTGATTACAAGTATTGGGTATCTATTTCAGTAGGAGCGGATCTTTTGTTGTAGCAAAGAAACATATTGCTGAACAGGCTAATAAGGCAGTTTTTGCCCTAATAAAGAATATAAGAAGTCTGTCATTACCTTTCGACATCCGAATTGATTTATTTAACAAAACAATAAAACCAATTTTACTTTATGGGTGCGAAATATGGGGGTTTGGCAACATTGATATGCTTGAAAAAATACAGCTTAATTATTTCAAAACAATTTTTGGTCTTAAAAGATCAACACCATCGTATATGATTTATGGAGAATTAGGAATAATGCCACTGTCTATTGATATTCAAACACGCACAATATCATTCTGGTCGAAATTAACTGATACCGATGATCTTAATAAGTTGTCATCACTGTTATATAAAATAATATACGGAATGAGTTTCGAGCAAAAGGTAAAATCATTATGGCTTAATAATATTAAATCTCTTTTATGTTCGCTCGGGTTCTCTGGCGTTTGGTACAGTTAAAGCTTTCAGTCAAAGTAGATCAAAATATCTAAAATCATATTATTACACACGTCCAAATACTCTAAAGTTGGACCAATTAATGAATACAGAAAATGGCAAAGAGTTAAGAAACCTGTGTCATCTTATCAAAATAATTCTTAAGAATGTTTAATAAATGCATATTTACAGAGTCAGTACTCACTTTTTATTTTTTTATGGTAAAATAATTTACAAAATAGAAATGTTTAAACGCATTGTATACATAAAATGGTAAACATGCTACTACTACATTAATGCAATAAACCATAAAGGCCCATGAGCATTTTCTATATACATTTTTTTTATTATCTTATTTTTTACGTTATTTTATTTATTTTATTTATTTATTTTTTTTATTTTTATTTTATTTTTTGTTTAAATACATTTATAAAAGTTTGAAATTCTTTTCTACATCGGGCTTCTTAGCTTCTATGCCCAAGCAGGGAGAATGGAGCATGATGTTTGGACATTGGCTCCGCCACGTGTCCCCGTTCCTCCTGGTTGGGCCCGACGACGTGAAGAAAGTGCTCCAAACTTAATTTACAAATCATGCTTCTAATGGTTAATAGTACATTGCCTTGCCGTGATGTATTTTATCTGACCTCATGCTATGTGAGTATGCATACATAAGCACGTACGAGCGCGTGTGCTCCTATGTGCGTTTATGCATGTATGCATGCGCACGTGCATGCGTGTGTATGTGCGTATGCGGGTGCGTGCGTGTGCATGCGGGCGGACGGGAGTACGTTCGTGCGTGCGTGTGTGTATATGTATATACTTATCTGAAAAGTGACTAGTGTAAGGAAGAGCAATAATTTACCCTGTGTTCTGTTCAGTAAGCTCAATTTACTCCTTGAAATCATTGCGTAAACATGCCCGTGCAGTTTAAACCCCTGCAGGCCCCACTTTATATAGTGAAAAGTGGGGTATGCAGAGGTATGGGTTATTTTTCTTATTTTTGTTTGTGACATGGATTTTGGGTGCTCGTTAGAACCGCCTCATTGAGGCGGTTCTGATGAGCCCCAGAGGTCTGTGTTTGGGGCATGGATGGGAGGAGTATCGCAATTTTTCATCAAAAATAGTGCCATTTAAGGACTATGAAAGGTCATATTTTGCATGGGCGTGTTAACGTAATGACACACTCTTTCTTACAGCTTTATTTAAGCTCAGCACATATGACTGCATGCTAGGTGTTAATAGCTGTACATATCTTGCTGTAGTTTCCAATTCTGATTGCCAACGACGGGGAACGAGGCTTGATGTTTGGACATTGGTCCGCCACATGTCCTCTGTCTCCCCTGACTTTGCCTTACTGATATTATTGTCTTAAAAATAGCACATGCAAAGCGTTAAAGACTGAATATTATGTGTTAGTTAATATGATTTAAAGGGCAAATACGAAGGTTTTTTTTCTTTGTATTCGCCCTTTAATGTTTTAATGTATTAATGTATTTTCTCGTGTCTTTGGAGTCCTCTTGCCAACATCGGGAGACGGGGCATGATGTTTGGACGTTGGTTCGCCAAATGTCCTCCGTCTCTGCCGTCTTGGTGTAATAGAAATGTATTAGGATTTCTTCTCTTTTTTTTTTGTCTCTCTGTCTCTCCTTCTTACTTTTTTCTCTACACGATACTTATCATAATGTGACGTTAAAATTCTGTCAGTTGGATAATTTCATCAGCATACATAAATGTTTACATACATACATACATACATACATACATACATACATACATACATACATACATACATACATACATACATACATACATACAGATATGCTGATCTCCCAATGCTCATTATGTTCATTGTTTTCTGATGTTTGATGATGGATATGCCTTTCTCTGTAAAGTGCTGTTTGCTAAGCAGAATAGTTTCAAATCTATTCCAGACTGAAGTCCAACCGCCATGTAATGTTTATATGTTTAGTTAAGATTCTCTTGCTGTTTACTTTTGTAAACCTGAGATAGACGTAATAAATTGGAAAATATGAGAAAACAAGCATGTAAGGATATTTGGGCATTTTTTAAAAATTATTTTATCACGAGAATGAATGTTGTGTGTACGCATTAGAATTGTCTCATTGAGGAGATTCTAATAAGTACTCTCATAATACCATAATTTTAGAGAAGATCGAAAAGACTTTTTCCCATTTGTCTCCTGACCTGGTGCCATGATTTACCCTCAGTGGCTCGAACTCATTACGAAAACAAGTCTATTCAAATATACTGAAAATTTTGCCATCAAAAAATGAAAATTTCCAGATAAAAAATCCTATATTTTACATATTTCTGCTCAAAAATAAGAAAAATAATGTATACCCCTGTAAACCCCAGTTTTACTATATAAAAGTGGGCTTTAAGGGGGTCAAAATTATAAAGGCAAGTTTTCGTGATGATTACTAATTTTATCAGAATTAGCAGTCTGGTATAACATTAAAAAGAACCAGTGACATCATAGTGCATTGTGAGATAGCATTTTTACTGAACTATAATCAGCAACACCAACTGATATAACTTTTAATACGTGTAACTTTTGAACTGATAGGAATTTTTAAATAACATTCGGCACAACAATATCTTTAATTTGAAAAACATTTGACTCTCGTTATCTCGACCTCGCTTATCTCGAATAACCGCCAGAATGAAGTGAAAATCTTGTCCCTGCCTAAACATGAAAATCTAACAACAAGTAAAAAATATTGTGGAAAAGAGGAGAAATTGCTCTTAGGGAGCGATTTCTCCACTTTTCCACAATATTTTCGATATATCTCTAACTTCAAGAGTCCAATTACATATAAATTTGTTAAATGTGGTTGTTCAAATTATTTTTTTCCTCAATTCTGAAAATCTGATATGTCGAGGTACGGATATCCCGAAGTATTTCAGAGAGTCTTGAAATTCGAGATAACGAAAATCGACTGTATGCTGAAGAGCCACCTCGTACCCTTCTCCTGCTGAATAAATTAAGAAGCCATGCCCGCTTCTAATTTTCAGCCAGTTAGATTACTTGATCCAGGTTGTTGATACAAATTCAAATACTGAATGGCAAACAGTACAGATCCAAATCATTTGGCTTTCAGAAGCCAACTGATCTGGATCGGCACTGTTTGCAAAAGTAGGGCGTATCCGTGTTCAGCAGGACAAGGGTTAAAGTATTGCGTTTATACTGGCGCTCCTGTATGTATCTCTAAAAGCAAGCAATTTCTATTATGTCATTTTAGGCGATAATCTTTTCGATGATTTTATAAAAACATTCAAGTAGCAAAGTGCCATGAAATAACTTTTAATTAAACATTACAAGAAGTGATAAACAGTCTGAAATCCGTTTGAAGAATTTGGCCGTAACGTGAAAAAACGTACCTTCTTACATGTGCACCCAAGGAAGATTCAAATCAGCCTGCGCATCCGCGCAGTCTGATCAGTGTCTACGTTGGCCGCATGATAACACTTGGCATGATTGGCTATCCAAAATGCGCTGTGAGGATTCTGATCAGACTGCGTGAAGGCACAGGCTGATCTGAATCTTCGCTGGGCGCACATGTCCGAAGGTACGTTTTCTGATGTTGAGTCTCAATTTATATTGATATGTTATTGGATCAATTTAGTCAATAATTATGACTTGCCACGAGAAAGGGGTGTTAGGTGTAAATATTGACAGGAAATGCACGGATCAGCCTGTGCATCTATACAGTCTGACCAGGGCCCTCCTTAGCGGCTTATAGATTCCCTGGATACTTCAGAGTTTGTCGACGAGCGAAAATATCAGTGTGCGGACGAACAATCAGCCTACGGGGTTGCTTTTTTTTGCACAATCTCCGAAAATTCCTTTTCATATGACGCGATTCAAAGTCCTTTATGAATAAGATATTAATTCCTCATGAATATTTTTGGTCGTTGGGTGCAGCAGTAATAAAAATTATCCTTAAGTCCCTCAGGTAGGTCCGCACTGTCTAGTCAGTATTCGCCCTTCCTACATGTACAATAAATTCATTATGAAAACACGCCTATTCAAATATATAGAAATTTTCACCTAAAAAAAAAACTAAAAAATTTTCAGATAAAACAAAAATGATATTTTGCATATTTCTGCTCTAAACATAGATAGTGGGTACTCGTTAGAACCGCCTCGGCGAGCGGTTCTACCGAGTACCAACAATCTATGGTTTTGAGCAGAAATAAGAAAAATAATGTATACCCCTGTAAGCCCCAGTTTTACTATATAGAAGTGAAGTGCATTACGAAAACATGTCTATTCAAATATATGAAAAATTTCACCCCCAAAAAACTGAAAATTTTCAGATACAAAACTCTGATATTTTTCATAATAGATTGTGGGTACTCTTAGAACCGCCTCGGCGAGGCGGTTCTAACGAGTACCCACAATCTATGTTTTGTGCAGAAATAAGAAAAATATTGTATACCCCTGTAAACCACAGTTTTACTGTATAAAAGTGGGGTTTAAGGGGGTCAAAATTATATAGGCGTGTTTTCATGATGAGGTTTAAAGGGGTCAAAATTATATAGGCATGTTTTCGTACTTATTACCTTTTTCCGGGTCAGAAGAACACATGGGACCAGTAAGTGGGACGCTGGTCGCTTTGATGAGCTGGCTATATAGTTTGGTTTAGAAATTTACAAGTGTCATATGCTCTTACGTCCCTTTTCTTGGGATGCCATATGAACCTGGGCACAGTATTTCCTACAAGAGTGCATGTTCACCAAAAGAGGACTCAGATCAGCCTGCACTTCCGCGCAGCCTGATCAGTCTTCGCATGGCACTATGTGGATAGCCAGTGATCTTAACCCATTTAAGCCTAGTGTCTCAGAAAAGGTCATTGGCAAACAGTGCAGAACCAGATCACATCATGAAAACATGCTTTTATAATTTTGACCCCCTTAAACCCCACTTTTATATAGTAAAACTGTGGTTTACAGGGGTATGCATTAATTTTCTTATATCAGATCAAAAACATAGATTGTGGTACTCGTTAGAACCGCCTCGCCGAGGCGGTTCTAACGAGTACCCACAATCTATGTTTTGAGCAGAAATATAAAAATATCAGAGTTTTTTATGTGAAAGTTTTCAGGGTTTGGAGGTGAAAATTTCTATATATTTGAATAGGCGTGTTTCCGTAATGGACGCCGCAAAACGCGGCGTCTGATCACGGTCTACACTGTTTGCATTAAATTCAGAAAATCCTATAAAACATGGTAATAATAAACACTAACCAGACATCCTTTATACAGGAAATGGGCCTGTCCAAAGAGTTAAGGTAGAAGAGCCCACTCGGCTTAAAGGGGTTAGCGTCTTCAGGCGGACTGATCTGAATCATCGCTGGGCGCTCATGCAGTCTTCTAGAAAAATGTTGTGTGTCCCGGCTCATGTGTCTATCATATGGCGCGAGAGCTCCACACGTGAATATCTCGGGCACAGGACAGTGTGAAAAGGAAAGAATTTGATCCCTCTCCCAGATGAGAGTGGGGGCAAATATTTTCTCCTCAATGTTTTGTAACTGGACGTGTAACATGTTTCTCCCTAGCTGTCTATACACGTGCCAGGCTCCGTAGCACATTTAGTAGCTCGTCTGACTGCAGATACAGGCATCACAATTAAGCTCTCGAATTCCAGCTTGCCCACATCATTACGAAAACATGCCTATTCAAATATACTGAAACTTTTACGACCAAAAAAATGAAATTATTCAGAAAAAAATCTGATATTTTTTATATTTCTGCTCAAAACATAGATTTTGGGTAATCGTTACAACCGCCTGGACGAGGCGGTTCTTACGAGTACCCACAATCTATGTTTTTGAGCAGAAATAAGAAAAATAATGCATACGCCTGTAAACCCCAGTTTTACAATATAAAAGTGGGGTTTAAGGGGGTCAAAATTATACAGGCATGTCTTGGTGATGTTACCTTCATGGAGATTGATTATGAAATAGTTTGTACGGTCATTCTCTGCTTCTGCTGACGGAAGAAGGGCAGTTATTAGTTACAGGCGAAAGTGCACAAGTACTAATTAACCGTTTAGAGGAAAAGTGTGAGTAGCTTAACTGACCCGCTCGACATATAACCTTAACAGTTTTGACTGGGCCGTAAAACTCCAACACAAATCAACTCTATACACATTTACATGTGCCGACCTGGATTTGGTGGCTATTCAAGTGCCATTTTGAAATACCGGGTATCCTTCAGAAATGGTCATGGTCATGTGTTGTAAAATGACTATATTAACGCCCACATGATTTATATAACAGAGTTTGTTCGAAGTAGTTTTTCAAGTTTTATGTTCATTCAACAAAAATCTATAAATAGACTTTAACCTCAAAGTTTGCGCTTATTAATTTCTCCTCTTGTGAAATACTTAAATGAGACTTTAATTCTATACGCATTCAAATAGTTTTATTGTTGCTATGTTATGCATCATTTTCACATGCCGCTGTTTGGGGGTGGTTGGGTGAGGCAAAGGTGTCGTGTATCTGGTGTCACCGGGGCGTCCACTTGATATTGGCTTACAGTTGGGCAAGGCCTGCTATCCTTGTATAGCAGGTAAGGGTAGAGGGGTAATGTTTTTATTTCTTCTGTTTTTTTTTTTTTTGTTTTTTTTTTCAGTTTCGTCCATTTTCCTTTCTCCCCTGTCCCTCTCTTTCATCTCCTCTACTATCTCTTCTGTCTCTCTTCTCCCTTTCACTGGAAGTCGACACAAAATGACCCACAATGGTTGACATGTCTTTAAACCCCAACTCAATCAGTCAATTTCACATATCGCATTACGTAACTACTGGAATGACTATGGGCCGCGGTATGTGAAATCGTGTCTTCGAGCATATGCGGACAGCGAATGCCCAGACCAGCTTGCGCATCCGCTGGTTGATCTGCATCTTAATATTTGCATGTACCTCGAAGACTCCATTTCTCATGTTGTGGATCAAATAATGTAACACATTTGCATCCAAATTAAGTAACCACTGGAATGAATGAATGTTGAAGAATATTTACCGTATTTAGCCGCTAATATTGCAAAATCCTCACCCCTTTCCGTACAAAATGAAAAATGTAAGACAAATGGATACACTTTTAGTGAAGGCAACTGTCAAAATTACTTGCCTTCCTTCTGTAAAGGAGCCTACTCTAAAAGGAAAGAATTTGCTCCCCGTGGGAGCAAATTCTTTCCTTTTAGAATAGGCTCCTTTTCTGAAAGGGATTGATTTGCAGGAACGCAGGAGTCACAAAACTTATAGAGGAAAGAGCATTTTTTTTTCCTTTCAGAGTAGGCCCCTTTTCTGAAGGGGATTGGTTTGCAGGAACGCAAATAGGAATTCTCCAAAGTTATAGAGGAAACTTTACCAAGTGAATGCAGCTGTCTTTACCTAGTTTAGCCTGGAGACCCTTAATAGGTTATTGGCAAATAGTTGCACACCAAGTTTAGAAGCCCTGGAGTGTGGCATGTGATCAGGGGCTAGTTTGCATTAACTACAGGAATTTCTATAAAACATAGCAATAATTAGAGCTAACCAGGCCCCTCCACCCCCACCACCACACCCCGCCCCCCTCTCCACCTCCTCCCCATCCCCCCGGCTATTGGAAATAGATCGGTCCAAAGAGTTGTGGTAGAAGAGTGCCCTCGTCATAATTAGGTGAAACAAGATCATGTGACAAGCTGGTGATACTGATTAGGTGACCAAAGAAGCAGAACTGATCAAACCGATCTGGGTCCACAGAGTTTGCTCCGGCATGTTTGAGCCACTCACTGTTTCCTCTGTATATCTGTACGAATACGTAGGGTGAATACCACCCTACATTATGTGGACAGTTATACTGAGGAAACAGTGTGGATCCAGATCAATCTAACTCCAAAGATTAGTTTGATCGGAGTATGCACTTTTTTCTTAGCCAAGTACTCAGATTGACTAATTCAGATTTTAGGATGCGTATAGTAAAGAATCAAGAGAATGAACTCTCTGAAGAGAACTAACCCTGACATGGAAATATTTGCCTGCCTTCTCATTGTGGCGCGGGTAGGTGGGGATAGGGGGAACTCGTAATGAAAGCGTGTATTCCCTCCCTCTGGGGACAGGTTCTTTCCTTAAAGACTACCCCCACCCCACCCACCCCCACCTCCCACATTTATTGTAAGCTTTAAAATGCTGGAAAGGGCCCTTCCCGTCTGCAAACGTTGTTTCCCTTTGAAAAATGACAATAAAATCTTTCAGGTGCGTCCGTTCACCAAAGATAAATGCAGCACGGAGATATATAGGCGTGGCGCTCATTATGCACATTACGTATGTGTGTATCATGCGTAAGAAAAATATTATAATAAAGTGGCATTAACATTAAACAGTTTGCTTCTTTATCATAGGGGCTGCTCTTAAAGGAAAGAATTTGCTCCCTCTATTCTTTCCTTTAGGAGTAGCCCCTATCTTAAAAGCGATTCTAGGCATAGTTTTCAAGATTTTCCCTAACATGCGTAAAACATGTAGAATGCTATCGATGGTACGCTAGCGAAATGCCCAGCGTGTATGTATGGTATAAAGTTAATGTCTGAGGTGTTTGCCACGAGAATCATTAAATTGATTTTATTTGATATAAATGTTTTATTTTCTGTGGTTTTCCACTGGCTGAGGCCTCTACGTCAGCCGTACATTTTGTGGTGTACTCGTGTTTTACACCAGCTGATCATAATGTGACGATCTGGCACCAGTACAATCGATTTACTCCCTCCCTAGCCTTGCCCAAGGCTTAGAAATATACATTTATTTTGGCTTATTGAGCTCTGTGGCTAGTCTATAGATAATATGGTCTGGATTTCTAATTTCAGAGACAACCACAGAAAACAAGTTCACCCATAGACTAACTAAACATTGAATCAAAAAGTACAATATAAATGAAAAAAAAAGTAAGTAAACAAAAAGTGACAAATATACTTATATATTGGCCTAGTGGCTAAGCTACTCCCTCTCCATCACATATATACACACACCATTACGAAAATACGCCTATTCAAGTATACTGAAAATTTTACTACCGAAAAATGAAATTTTTCAGATAAAAAATTCTGATATTTTTCATATTTCTGCTCAAAACATAGACTGTGGGTACCCGTTAGAACAGCCTCGGCGAGGCGGTTCTTACGAGTACCCACAATTTATGTTTTTGAGCAGAAATAAGAAAAAACAATACCCCAGTTTTACTATATAAAAGGGGGTTTCAGGGGGTCAAAATTATATATGATTTAGTGATGCTTCCCCATCATGTAGTCTTTACTACTGACCGCTCTGAGGCAAGTATTTCGTGGGACCTTGTGGCTGCTTGTTGAAGGGCTTTTTTTCTGTTTTGTCCAGTTCAAATGTCTTATTGTTGTATTTTGATGGGTCCTGTCTGGCACTGGATTACCTCGTATATAGGCTATGATCAATGACTGTGACACTTCTTGGAAATCTTTAATGTTCACTAAGTGTGAGCGTCTCTCTCTCTCTCTCTCTCTCTCTCTGTCTCTGTCTCTCTCTCTACTTTTACATACATACCTTCAGCCACCGTGACGGTAATTGACCCTTGTAAAGTTGTATTATGCTATATAATAGGTCACACAGCCATTGAACGACGACCTTGTTCTAAATGTTTGACATCTTGAAAGGAAAATAGGTGAGTTAACCTTTACCTCTCACTGGGCAAATTCTACTTGACAAATCGATAGTTTTCTTAATTTTCCCAGAAAACAGGATTTGACATTACATGCAAATTGTCTCCAGACAATTTGCATGAAATGTCAAATCCTGTTTTTTAGGGGAAAAGTAAAAAATATTTTAAAATGTCGCTTGCTGAAAATTTTACCCAGAGTGCTAAGCGTTAATATGATCGAATTACCCGACAGAAGAATCTATATTTAAAGTGACCCGTATTTCATTTGAAGAAAAAAAAAAGGTAGTGTTACAATCACAAAGTATTAGCCTCACTAGAAAAAACTACAAACTAATGTTACGAGTACATATGGGTGCTCGAAAAAGAAAACATGCCTATATAATTTTGACCCCCTTAAACTCCATTTTTATATAGTAAAACTGGGGTTTACAGGAGTATACATTATTTTTCTTATTTCTGCTAAAAACATAGATTGTGGGTACTCGTTAGAACCGCCTCACCGAGGCGGTTCTAACGAGTACCCACAATCTATGTTTTGAGCAGAAATATGAAAAATATCATTTTTTTATCTGAAAATTTTCAGTTTTTGGAGGTGAAATTTTCTATATATTTGAAAAGGGCGTGTTTTCGTAATGAAACGACTTAAAGACATGCGACCAGCCTACGCATATCAGTCTGTACTGGTCGCTGTAACATGTAAAGACCTAAAACAGTCTAAAAGCTAGCAGTGTCGACCCTGATCAGGCTGCGCAGATGCGCGGGCTGATCTAGGACTACGCTGGCGCATATGGTCACATACGTTATAAGGTCGTTTTTAATTGAAGGAGACCAGATGGAACGCGACATAAGAAAAGATCCCTTCTGACATATGCGGAAAGCCCTGAGGAATCCCAAATCAGCATGCGCTTGCTTGGTTCGGACTGCGCAGATGCTGTTATAAAATAGGACCCTTTTCTTGCGTTCACATCATTTGACTATCATGAAAAAATATAGCTGGTTTATACATGTATCTTATTTACCATAAATTACCATTCCGCTGATTCAAGAAGGGCAGTTGTCAGTTTCTGGCAAAAGAGTGCACAATTAACCCTTAAAGCGCCAAGATAAACTGCATCTGAAAATGTCGTCTGTTTATGTCGTCTGCTGAGTATTCTTGCTGACTTTTCAAACCTATTTTTGCATACAGGCAAACAGTGTGGACCCAGATCAGACTGCTCCTAAAGGAGCAGTCTGATCTGGGTCCACATTGTTTGCAAAAATGACTTTTAAAATCACAAGCAGATGACAAAGCAGACGACAATAGTTGTGGTTGGCGCTTTAAGGTTTAAGTACTGGTTAACCGCTTAGAGGACTTTAGACTGTCCAGGAAACAGTGTGCTTAGGTAAACTGACCGCTCTCGACATGACCCTAATGGGTTGACTGGGCCGTACTGAAACTTCAGCACAAACTATTAATTAGTGAACTACCCAATCCCTTACCATACTAAACCTAAAATCTGAACATCCTTTTACTATCTGTTGATAAATCTAAACCTGTATCTAAACCTGTTGGATAAGTGGCAAACAGGGACAAGACTGTATCAGGCCTGTCTGTCCCAATATTTACTTTAAATACGGTATGTACAAAAGTTTGAGATTTACATGTTTCAAACATTGAAAATTGCTAAAAAGATAATTTGGCTCCCCTGAATGATAACAGGTACATTTTTTTTTCTGTTCAGATCGTCTACCAGCCAAGAAAAATTCCAAACGACAATACAGATTTTGACACAGATTGCCACACACTTGCCACTGAAAATAATGAGGAAAAAATCAGCGTAATATGGTAAAGATAAATAGTAAACAAAATTTTAATAACGGCTATGCTTTTAAGCATACTCTGCGCATCGTAAGAAACGTCCACTAAACAAAGATACAATAATGCGACATAGGACTTTCAATTATACTTTGTAATATCAAGTCGAAATGTACAAGCAAATTTGGAGAAAAAGACCGCCGAAGCATAGCAGTGAAATCTTTCCATATTTTTTTTGAAAAGTCGGTTTATTATTGAAAATGCATATATCATCAGAAAAAAAGAACATTGCTCATGAACTTAAAAAAGTCAAATGATTTCTGTCAGTCACAAGTATATGCGTGTGTACGAGTGCGTGCGTGCATGTTTGCTTGCGTGCGTGCATGTGTATGTTTGTGTTTTGTTTGTTTGTAGTTTTGTTTATGTTGTTTTTCTTTTCTATTTTTGTCATTAAGTTTCAGGGCCAAGCAAAATCACCTTTCCAAGTGATGTGCAAAGGACAGTAGTCTTATGTAAAAGCAACTAAATGTTTTTCAGACAATTTAATAGATGCAAATTTCTAAATATATTGAACTGAGTATAAAAAAAGCCATGGTTGAAAAAGCAGATATTCATTGGCACTCTCCGTGTCGTAATTGTCGTGATCGAAATAATCAATATGCACTTTGTAACTTTCAAGCCGTGAAGAGTTCAAAATCATATATATATATATATTAAAGCCCTGATAATAACTGCAGCAGCCGATATTTTGGTTTTTGCTTTTAATTTTCAGAGAAAATAAGGCTGGACATTTCGTGTGAATCGTCTGTTAGGGTTTCGTCTGTTTGGGCAGACGCAGACGGTTCAAATGAATTGCCAATTCGTATTTCCTCTGAAAAAATTTGAATGTCATCTGCTATTATTTTGTTTAACGCAATAAAGGTTAACATCATGAGAATTACCAAACACGTTTTTACAGATTGAAATGCGTTATTAAATGAAAACCTCAATAAAACAGGTTACATGTACTCTGGTAAGCGCCTAGCGAATGTCTAGCTCTGCCTGCGCCTTGGCAGCAGGGTCTTCTCTGTTCGTCCATACATTTTAAAGTATCCACTGATTCTGTAGCTAGAGAGCGATATTCCAGAACAAACTATGCCGAGACATAAACTTACTCGGACCTTTGCTGTTGGCGCATCATAATTATAATGACCCTTTTCGCGTGTTCTTGTCCAGTGGTGGTAGTCCTTGTGAGGTTTTACGGTCCTCTCAACAACGGTTCAGTTATATCGGGACAGTGTCGTGTATCCCAGTTACATGTAGCACACAATATTGTAATCATGTCATACTGAGATGTCAATACAACATTAAATCCGCAACGTGAGAAAACGTACCTTCTAATATGTACACCCAACCGGAAGACTGAAATCAGTCTGCGCACCCGCGTAGTCTGATCAGAGTCTTCGTCTTCCGTATGAAGAAACTTTGCTTCCTTCGCTATCCAAAATGCGCCCAGTGAAGATTCTGGTCAGACTGCACGCATGCGCAGGCTGATTTGAATATTCGCTGAGCGCACATGTCCGACGGTACGTTTTCTGACATAACGACTCAATTTTTTTGTTGATATCAGCCCAATAAGCATTTTTTATTAATTTATAGCGCAGGGTAGCTGACGGGTCGATAACGGCCCGCTACAGATTTATAAAGAATGCTAGCTGGGAGTATGACTTTAAGATTGTTACAATATTATCTGCTATCTGTCATGTTTGCACCACTGTATTTTTACAGCCTTGCTTTCGTCGACCTTCCTAGTACACAGAGAGTTACTGTATGTCGCTAAATGTCATCTCAGGCCATATAGGGTTTTGTCTTCTTGTTTTAATAGTCTGAAGATTTACAGGCCGGAGATTCGAGCCTGCAACCCCAAAGGTCCAAGTCGGGTGCTTTAACAAGTAGACCAGCGAGGTATCATGCTCTTCTTAAACTCTTTTACTGCCACATGTGATAATAATAGACTTTTGCAAACAGCATAGATCCAGATGAGACGGCTCAATGAGCCGTCTCATCTGGATCTACGCTGTTTGACATTCAGTCTATCAACTTTACATATAAACGTCTTTCCAAACGGTAGTTTCTTAAAATAAAAAAAAAGCAGAAAGCAGACGACAAATGTCGTCTAAAATTTGGCACCGAAGTGTTAAACGGTGTTTTCAGGGGCGGATCCAGGGTGATTTTTGAATGTGGTTCGATTACAATCAAATTACCTACTTGTTCTATGCATTCGGAAAGACAGGTCTGAGCAAACAGTTTAGACTCACAGCAGACGCAAAACGCGGCATCTGTATAGGGTCTACACTGTTTGCCACTCACCCAGTAGTTTTGCACACATTCATAGGTAGTAAAATAGACTTGTGAAAGGGAACTATCAGTGAAAGAGTAAAGGATTTAAATATTAGGATAAATATGGTATACCAAATTTATCAGATTTATTCAAAATTTCACATGAAATTCAAATTTTGAGTCAAATAGGGGTTCGACTGAACCCCAACACACTCGAACCCCTCACGGGGTTTACGCTGTCTGTCCACAAATGTTGACGTGTCGTTAAACCCCAACACAATCAAACAACAAACACGCTGTCTGCCTCTTACCACCCCCTTCCCCGCCGCCCCTCCCCCCACCCCACCCCCCATTTTTTGACATATCAACAGGTACGTGTAGTACATGGAGATGTTCAAATTTAGGCGAAGTATGGAAAGAAGTTCATCCATTTTTGCCGAGCGTCCCATTAAAAGGACATTGACTAACAGTGTATACCCAACTTAGACGCCGAAGAACGCGGCAGTCGCAGTCGCCTTATGCGAAGACCGTTTCCATGCTCGTACGAAAGCGATAAGAAATCGAACTGCATATTCGCAGGATTTACCGGTACAAAGAATGTTTTTATACAGTCGACTCTCGTTATCTCGAATTCCAAGTGACTATCTGAAATACTTCGAGATATCCGTAGTTCGACATATCAGGTTTGCAGAATTGAGGAAAAAATAATTTGATTAACCACATTTAACAAACTGATAGGTAATTGGACTGTTGAAGTTAGAGGTATATTGAAAATATTGTGGAAAAGAGGAGAAATTGCTCCTTAGGAGCAATTTCTCCTCTTTTCTACAAAATTTTCCATCTGTTGTTAGGTTTTCATGTATAGGCAGGGACCAGATTTTCACTTCGAGATAACGGTTATTCGAGATAAGCGAGGTCGAGATAACGAGAGTCAACTGTATCTATAGATGATGATGATGATTTGGTGTTTTCTTTACCTTCAATATCATTGAAGTCATATCGAGACGACGGAAGGATGTTGAAAGGCTCAGTGCAATGCAGCAGCGTACAGGTATGAGCTGAATTCCGCCTCGAGCGGGATTCGAACCCGAATCCCCGTGATCCGGTCGGGAGCGCTAACCACTCGGACACTCGAACTCGTCTTGTGTTCAAAGATATGGTCACTTCGAATCAAAGCGAAAAAAATCAACGTGTTGTTTTGTTTCAATGATGAAAAGTGGGATAGTGTTCCTATCAGAAATTTAACCCTTGTCATGCTGATTATCTTAAGATGCCACGCCCACTTTTGATTTTCAGCCGATCAGATTACTTGGTCCAGATTGTCAATACAAATTCGCATAGTTAATGGTAAACAGTGCAAATCCAGATCAGTTGGCTTCTTAAGAAGCCAACTGATCTGGATCTACACTTTTTGCAAAGGCAGGGTATATCCGGGTTCAGCAGGACTAGGATTAACAGGTTTCATTACAAGATGCATTTTTACCATTTTTATCCTAACTATCCGGACACCTTATCTCCTTACCATTCTTGTCCTAAAATCTTAACAAACACATTCTTCTATTCGTTGATTCTTTTAAAATATATGTACTGCTGGAAGAGTGGCAAACAGTGTAGACCCTGATCAGACGCCGTGTTCTGCGGTGTCTGATCCGGGTCTACACTGTTGGCTCAGGCCTGTCTGTCCGAATACTTTGAGTAAATACGCTACATATACGTATAAATTCATCCAGTAAAAGTACTTATTTCGACAAGCTTTGCATAAAAGGTATCCTTGAAGCTTTTTTAAATATCCTATTACGAGTTTGGGCGTACTTTACGCCGGGTAATCATGTGAGTTTGAGAAGGCCTTATTCGGTGGCAACATTACAAATAGCGTATTGCGAAAGCTCTTGTATGTTTTTTTTTTTTTTTTTTTTTTTTTTCGAAAAGATTATACTTTTGCGAAAACGTATGCCAACAAAGAATGAGGAAGCGTGATAAGAAAATCCAGGGTCTTAGTTACTAAGAGGGTCTATCAGGGGCTTCTGATGAGTACCATAACATACGTTTTTTTTTTTTTTGTTTTTTTTTTGTTTGTTTTTTTGAGGGGTGGGGATGGGAAAGGCAGAAATATGATAAGAATAAAAGCACGACTAGAGCTTGTAAGGTACTTCGCCACTGCAATAACAAAGTGATAATGGTTATAACTTTGTCGAAAATTTATAAAAAAAATGATCCATTTTTAATTCCAATTTAGATCTAGTCGATACCATCTAGTCGACGTGTATAAAATTGGATCAAACTTTCATCAATTTGTTCTCAAGATATGAAAGGAATTTACAATTTGACTTCAATTTTGGGCCCTATAAATGTAACAAGCAACGAAATTGGCCATTTTTTCTTTCTCAACCTAGTTCTAGTTAATATCAATTTCTATATAAAATTTGATTAATATTCATCAATTCGTTCTCAATATATTAAGCAAACATTCAAGTCATTCAAGGGTCGTGACTATATTGAAAACTAATGATATTGTCCCATTTTTAACCCCAACCCAGATCTATTCTAGTCTATGTGTACATTGAATCCATATATTTGTTCTCAAGATATTGAACAGGAACGAAAATTTGACGTCAACCAAGGGTCATAACTCTTTTGAGAGTTAACAAAATTTCCCAATTTACAGCCCCAAACCACTCTTCACCAGTGTCAGTGACTATGCAAAGTGTCAAGAAAATTCATTTATAAATAAAAAAAAGAGAAGAACTCTCAAATTAGATAACGGAAACGAAGCGCTGACGAAAGGACGTATGGACGTACAGTCGAATGGTATAAAATAATACCTTACCACGTTTGTGTGGTGTGGTATAAAAAATGGCAGAAAATCTATCGACTGTATTCAGTCCTCTTAGCCCTTTTATCCCAACAGACCAATACAGATACCTATGAAAACAGTTCAGATCCAGACAAGACGGCTCATTTCTCATCAGTATCTACTGTGTGCCATTCTGTTGTTGATTTTAGACTGAATTCAGAGAAGGAAGAGTCCATGTCAGAACCTGGAGGATGAAAGGTTAAGTAAGCTTGCGGTTGTAACCCAGTCAGCATTCTACGTAAATCTATATCGGGCCGTCATCGGCCCGTCAGCTACCCTGACGGGCCGATGACGGCCCGATATAGATTTACGTAGAATGCTAGCTGGGTTAAGCTTGTCCTGATAAAACGACAGGGACATACAGACTGATGTGGGTACGCGTGGGTACGCGGTTCACACACCTACTATTTCTTTTTTTTTTTTTTTTTTGTTTTTGTTTACACTTTGAAAAGAAACTAGAAACACTATACCAAATATTGTAAATAAGAAAAAGAGCACGATAAAATATTCCAGATTATCTCATGTTGCATATAATGACCCATTTATGCCGAGTGGACTATTCTACATTTGTACCTCAACTCCTTGGACCGGTCCATTTCAATATTAGGAGTGTCTGGTTAGTTTGTATTGCTACCATGATTTATAAAAATTCCTTTCCTAAATGCAAACAGTGTAGACCCAGATCAGACGCCGCGTTCTGCGGCGTCTCATCTGGGTCTACACTATTTGCTAATGTCCCTTTTATGGGACTATAGGCATAAATGGGTTAAGAATGCCGACTTTAAAAGGCTCTATTTTTAACATTTACATAGCTGTCCTTGCGCTCCCTGGTTACTCCACCTTCCCAATCGCATGTAAGATTTCGACAGCAGAACTCAAATAAACAGAATCCAGGCCTTGGAAATGAGATGCTACCACACACTATCGAACGTCTCCTTTGTTTACATCATATCTTTAATGAGGAATTATACCAGCCAATCTGAGATGTCATTGGTTTTCATGATAACCGCATTACAAAAACACGCTTATCCAAATATATAGAAAATTTACCGCCAAAAACTGAAAATTTTCAGATAGATAGATAATTTTATTTCAAATGCAATAGGCCAACTGGCCCTTGAGCACATAAAATTCATAACATGTTTACAAACATGTGTGCTATATGATGGCAAACAAATGTTATGTTATACAATTTCATATACAAGTTAATATTTCCTTCAGACAAGAAAGTTTTTTCAGTCCGACAGTTAAGATATATATAAAGGAGGAGTGTGTATATATGTGGTAAGTATCTCAGAATTTATCACACACACACACACACACACACACACACACACACACACACACACACACACACATATATATATATATATATATATATACTGATATACATACGTATAAACATTTACATACATACATATAGAGTTACATACAAACCATACAAATGTATATATGCTCATACGCATAAATACATACCATACCCGCGTACAAGTACATATACATATATAAACACATACACATACGTACATATACATACATGTATATATATATACCCATATATACATACATACACATACATACACATATATATATAATCAATTTTAAATGTTAGCATAATTCTGTTTCTCTTTTCAAATGCCTTAAATATGAAAATGGATAAATTACGAATCTGCTTTTTACGATCTGTGTTAAATAGCTGTATAAGCTTAAACATGCTTGGTCGATTTATATAGTATTTATCAATGTATAGTTTTCTAAGGTCTGAGTACACAGGACATTCAAAAATAAAAAACTGTGATATTTTTCATATTTTTGCTCAAAACATAGATTGTGGGTACCCGTTAGAACCGCCGAGGCGGTTCTAACGAGTACCCCGAGGGGTTCTAACGAATACCCACTATCTATGTTTTGAGCAGAAATAAGAAAAATAATGTATACCCTTGTAAGCCCCAGTTTTACTGTATAAAAGTGGGGTTTAAGGGGGTCAAAATTATATAGGCATGTATTCGTGATGACCTGACCTTGGCAAAGACACGAGCTCAAGTGGTACGGTCACATCTTGCAAGCCAAAGGACAGATTAATAGATGAATTCAAAACAAAATGGAGAGGAACAGTTTCAAAGTTATCGCTCATGCCCAACATAGTGAAAATAAAAAAAATGTTGTTTTTTATTCTGTTTTTTTTTTTTTTTTTTTTTTTTTCCTTGCTTTTGATTTTGTATCAATGTTCATATTAAATTTCGGTCTGAATTTAAGAGTTAAAATCAAAACTAAAAAATTAACCATTGAAACGGAATACGTGTGGTTTCTGGTTAGAATGTTTCGATCACAGCTGATTTTGTTTTCATTCAGATTAAAATACCAAGCGAAACACCTCTTTATATGAAATACAGAAAGCAAATAAATCGAAACCTTGTACATGGAGGGTAAAAACGATCCATCTTTGTTTATTCAGAGGAGTTAATTTTCACTGACTTGAAAAAAAAAAAAAAAAAAAAAAAAAAAAAAACATAACTGAAAGTCATTGTCGCTGGAGACTTATCCTTCAAGCTTCAGCAAAGAAATAGAATTAAAAGTAGTGCGAAATAATAGCGACAATTTTATTTTAAATAGACATAATTAATAGGGGTATGTCGTCAGCGGTTAAGAATATTCTTCGGGGGTTTTTGTATAAATGTATTCCCTTGAAATAATAAAAAAAAAACAAAAAACATACGCGTGTTTCAGTTTCAAGTCAAACATTTTCGCCACGACAAAACATGCGCATGTTGTAGGGTGAATACCTGTTCATGTTTCCCCAATATTGTCTGTGTAATTGCTCTTGTTCCTCAACATGGTTTGAGTACTCGCTCATGTCCCACAATATTGTTTGTGTTTTGCTCATGTTTCCCAAATATTGTCTGTGTAATTGCTCTTGTTCTTCAAAATGGTTTGAGTACTCGCTCATGTCCCACAATATTGTTTGTGTTTTGCTCATGTTTCCCCAATATTGTCTGTGTAATTGCTCTTGTTCCTCAACATGGTTTGGGTACTTGCTCATGTCCCAAAATATTGTTTGCGTGTTTGCTCATGTTTCTCCAATATTGTCTGTGTAATTGCTCTTGTTCCTCAAAATGGTTTGAGTACTCGCTCATGTCCCACAATATTGTTTGTGTTTTGCTCATGTTTCCCCAATATTGTCTGCGTAATTGCTCTTGTTCCTCAAAATGGTTTGAGTACTCGCTCATGTCCCACAATATTGTTTGCGTGTTTGCTCATGTTTCCCCAATATTGTCTGTGTAATTGCTCTTGTTCCTCAAAATGGTTTGAGTACTCGCTCATGTCCCACAATATTGTTTGCGTGTTTTGCTCATGTTTCCCCAATATTGTCTGTGTAATTGCTCTTGTTCCTCAAAATGGTTTGAGTACTCGCTCATGTCCCACAATATTGTTTGCGTGTTTTGCTCATGTTTCCCCAATATTGTCTGTGTAATTGCTCTTGTTCCTCAACATGGTTTGAGCACTCGCTCATGTCCCACAATATTGTTTGCGTGTTTTGCTCATGTTACCCTAATATTGTCTGTATAATTGCTCTTGTTCCTCAACATGGTTTGTGTACTTGCTCATATCCCACAATATTGTTTGTGTATTTGCTCATGTTACCCAAAATATTGTCTGCGTAATTGCTCTTGTTCCTCAACATGGTTTAAGTATTTGCTCATGTTCCACAATATTGTTTGTGTGTTGGCTCATGTTACCCTAATATTGTCAGCGTAATTGCTCTTGTTCCTCAACATGGTTTGAGTACTCGCTCATGTCCCACAATATTTTATGTGTATTTGCTCATGTTACCCAAATATTGTCAGCGTAATTGCTCTTGTTCCTCAACATGGTTTGTGACTTGCTCATATCCCACAATATTGTTTGTGTATTTGCTCATGTTACCCAAATATTGTCTGCGTAATTACTCTTGTTCCTAAACATGGTTTTGAGTACTTGCTCATGTTCCACAATATTGTTTGTGTGTTTGCTCATGTTACCCTAATATTGTCTGCGTAATTGCTCTTGTTCCTCAACATGGTTTGAGTACTCGCTCATGTCCCACAATATATTTTGTGTATTTGCTCATGTTACCCAAATATTGTCTGCGTAATTGCTCTTATTCCTCAACATGGTTTGTGAACTTTCTCATATCCCACAATATTGATTGTGTATTTGCTCATATTACCCAAATATTGTCTGCGTATTTGCTCTTGTTCTTCAACATGGTTTGTGTACTTGCTCATATCCTACAATATTGTTTGTGTATTTGCTCATGTTACCCAAATTTTGTCTGCGTAATTGCTCTTGTTCCTCAACATGGTTTGAGTACTTGCTCATGTTCCACAATATTGTTTGTGTGTTTCTCATGTTCCCCTATTATTGTCTGCGTAATTGCTCTTGTTCCTCACAATGGTTTGAGTACTTGCTCATATCCCACAATATTGTTTGTGTATTTGCTCACCTTTCCAAATATTGTCTGTGTAATTGCTCTTGTTCCTCAACATGGTCTGAGTACTTGCTCATATCCCACAATATTTTTTGTGTATTTGCTCATGTTACCCAAATATTGTCTGCGTAATTGCTCTTGTTCATCAACATGGTTTGAGTACTTGCTCATGTTCCACAATATTGTTTGTGTGTTTCTCATGTGCCCCTAATATTGTCTGTGTAATTGCTCTTGTTCCTCAACATGGTTTGGGTACTTGCTCATGTCCCACAATATTGTTTGCGTGTTTGCTCATGTTTCCCTAATATTGTCTGTGTAATTGCTCTTGTTCCTCAACATGGTTTGAGTACTTGCTCATGTACCACAATATTGTTTGTGTGTTTGCTCATGTTTCCCTAATATTGTATGTGCAATAGGAGAAAGCAGTCGGTTAACTCCTCCCTTGATTACTTTCTGTAAATAACCAGGTCCAATTAATTGGATTCCTCTGCTTTTATCATTAATGTTTCCATTAAGTATCACTTCCTTTTCTTCCATAAATCTAATTTTAACAAGGGCATATGCCAATACACCTTTCAAAATATTTAAAAGAAACATTTTCTGTGCAATGAAATATATAATATTAAGTAATCTTCCATGTGGATATGGAGAAATGTAAAGTTAAGAATTTGTTAAATTCCACTGATGACCTATGGTAAAAGCAGAGGATTCTAGTTAGAAGGACCTGGTTAGTATTTGATCTACCTTGGACTTTACCTGTCAAGGGAGATAATAGAAATACTGCTGCTATCTCTCATTGCTCTTGTTCCGCCACATGGTTTGAGTACTTGCTCATGTTCCTCAATATTGTTTGTGTATTTGCTCATGTTGAATTATACTTTTGTATTTGCTGCTGTTCCAAAATCTTGTGTATTTGCTGCTGTTCCACAATACTGTAGATGTATTTGCTCAAGTTCTACAATACTGTTGGCGTATTTGCTGCCGTTCCACAATACTGTAGATGTATTTGCTCAAGTTCTACAATACTGTTGGCCGATTTGCTGCTGTTCTACAATACTGTAGATGTATTTGCTCAAGTTATACAATACTGTTGGCGTATTTGCTGCTGTTCTACAATACTGTAGATGTATTTGCTCGTTCTACAATACTGTTGGCCGATTTGCTGCTGTTCCACAATACTACAGATGTATTTGCTCAAGTTCTACAATACTGTTGGCGTATTTCCTGCTGTTCTACAATATTGTTTGTGTATTTCCTCCTGTTCCTTTATATTGTTTGTGTGTTTGCTGCTGTTAAACAAAATGGTTTGTGTATTTCCTACTGTTCTACAATATTGTTGGTTTATTTTCTGCTGTTCCACAATATGGTATGTGTATATCATATTGTTCCACAATATTGTTGATGTATGTGCTGTTCCACAGTATTATTTGTGTGTTTGCTGCTGTTCCACAATATCTATTGTATATTGCTCATGTTCTTCAATATTGGTGGTGTATTTGCTGTTGTTCCACAATATTGGTGGTGTATTTACTGCTGTTCCACAATAATGTTGGTGTATTTGCTGCTGTTCCACAATATTGTTGGTGTATATGCTGCTGTTGACACAATATTGTTTGTTTATTTGCTGTTGTTCCACAATATTGTTGGTGTATTTGCTGCTGTTCCTATATATTGGTGGTGTATTTGCTGCTGTTGACACAATATTGTTGGTGTATTTGCTGTTGTTCCACAATATTGGTGGTGTATTTACTGCTGTTCCACAATAATGCTGGTGTATTTGCTGCTGTTCCACAATATTGTTGGTGTATTTGCTGCTGCTGACACAATATTGTTGGTGTATTTGCTGCTGTTCCACAATATTGTTGGTGTATTTGCTGCTGTTCCACAATATTGTTGGTTTATTTGCTGCTGTTCCTAAATATAGTTGGTGTATTTGCTGCTGTTCCACAATATTGTTGGTGTATTTGCTGCTGGTCCACAATATTGTTGGTGTATTTGCTGCTGTTCTACAATATTGTTGGTGTATTTGCTGCTGTTCCACAATATTGTTTGTGTATTTGCTCATGTTACCCAAATATTGTCTGCGTAATTACTCTTGTTCCTCAACATGGTTTGAGTACTTGCTTATGTTCCACAATATTGTTTGTGTGTTTGCTCATGTTACCCTAATATTGCTGGTGTATTTGCTGTTGTTCCACAATATTGTTGGTATATTTGCTACTGTTCCTAAATATTGTTGGTGTATTTGATTCTGTTCCACAATATTGTTGGTGTATGTGCTGCTGTTCCACAAAATTGTTGGTTTATTTGCTGCTGTTCCTAAATATAGGTGGTGTATTTGCTGTTGTTCCTAAATATAGTTGGTGTATTTGCTGCTGTTGACACAATATTGTTGGTGAATTTGGTGCTGTTCCACAATACTGTTGGTGTATTTGCTGCTGTTCCACAATATTGTTGGCTTATTTGCTGCTTTTCCTAAATATTGTTGGTGTATTTGCTGCTGGTCTACAATATTGTTGGTGTATTTGCTGCTGGTCCACAATATTGTTGGTGTATTTGCTGCTGTTGACACAATATTGTTGGTGTATTTGCTGCTGTTCCACAATATTGTTGGTGTATTTGCTGCTGTTCCACAATATTGTTGGTTTATTTGCTGCTGTTCCTAAATATAGTTGATGTATTTGCTGCTGTTCCACAATATTGTTGGTGTATTTGCTGCTGGTCCACAATATTGTTGGTGAATTTGCTGCTGTTCCACAATATTGTTGGTGTATTTGCTGCTGTTCCACAACATTGTTGGTGTATTTGCTACTGTTCCACAATAGTGTTGGTGTATTTGCTGCTGTTCCACAATATTGCTGGTGCATTTGCTGTTGTTCCACAATATTGTTGGTGTATTTGCTACTGTTCCTAAATATTGTTGGTGTATTTGATTTTGTTCCACAATATTGTTGGTGTATGTGCTGCTGTTTCACAATATTGTTGGTTTATTTGCTGTTGTTCCTAAATATAGGTGGTGTATTTGCTGCTGTTCCTAAATATAGTTGGTGTATTTGCTGCCTTTGACACAATATTGTTGGTGTATTTGATTCTGTTCCACAATATTGTTGGTGTATGTGCTGCTGTTTCACAATATTGTTGGTTTATTTGCTGCTGTTCCTAAATATAGGTGTTGTATTTGCTGTTGTTCCTAAATATAGTTGGTGTATTTGCTGCTGTTGACACAATATTGTTGGTGAATTTGCTGCTGTTCCACAATACTGTTGGTGTATTTGCTGCTGTTCCACAATATTGTTGGCTTATTTGCTGCTGTTCCTAAATATTGTTGGTGTATTTGCTGCTGGTCCACAATATTGTTTGTGTATTTGCTGCTGTTCCACAATATTGTTGGTGTATTTGCTGCTGTTGACACAATATTGTTGGTGTATTTGCTGCTGTTCCACAATATTGTTGGTGTATTTGCTGCTGTTCCACAATATTGTTGGTTTTTTTGCTGCTGTTCCTAAATATAGTTGGTGTATTTGCTGCTCTTCCACAATATTGTTGGTGTATTTGCTGCTGGTCCACAATATTGTTGGTGAATTTGCTGTTGTTCCACAATATTGTTGGTGTATTTGCTGCTGTTCCACAATATTGTTGGTGTATTTGCTACTGTTTCACAATAGTGTTGGTGTATTTGCTGCTGTTCCACAATATTGCTGGTGCATTTGCTGTTGTTCCACAATATTGTTGGTGTATTTGCTACTGTTCCTAAATATTGTTGGTGTATTTGATTTTGTTCCACAATATTGTTGGTGTATGTGCTGCTGTTTCACAATATTGTTGGTTTATTTGCTGTTATTCCTAAATATAGGTGGTGTATTTGCTGCTGTTCCTAAATAGTTGGTGTATTTGCTGCCTTTGACACAATATTGTTGGTGTATTTGATTCTGTTCCACAATATTGTTGGTGTATGTGCTGCTGTTTCACAATATTGTTGGTTTATTTGCTGCTGTTTATGAAATATAGGTGGTGTATTTGCTGCTGTTCCACAATATTGTTGGTGTATTTGCTGCCTTTGACACAATATTGTTGGTGAATTTGCTGCTGTTCCACAATATTGTTGGTGTATTTGCTGCTGTTCCACAATATTGTTGGTTTATTTGCTGCTGTTCCTAAATAAAAGTGGTGTATTTGCTACTGTTCCACAATATTGTTGGTGTATTTGCTGCTGGTCCACAATATTGTTGGTGTATTTGCTGCTGTTTCACAATATTGGTGGGGTATTTGCGGCTGTTGACACAATATTGTTGGTGTATTTGCTGCTGTTCCATTTTATTGTTGCTGTCTTTGCTCATGTTCCTCAGTATTGATGGTACATTTGCTGCTGTTCCACATTATCGTTGGTGTATTTGCTGCTGTTCCACAAATTATTAGTGTATTTGCTCATGCTCACAACATTGTGCATTTGCTGCTATTCCACCGTATTGTTTATGCATTGGCTCAGGTTTCACAATGTTAGTTATGTAACCTTGTTGCTGTTCTGCGGTATCTTTTGGGCATTACCTTTTTTGTGTATCTGCTCACGTTCCACAATATATGTGGAAAACTGACATCTGCGCATTCTGAACAGGGTGGAATATTTATCGTACGTATTTCGACAGACAGGCATGAGCAAACAGTGTTAGACCCAGATCAGACTCTGTGAAACGCGGCGTCTGATAAGCATCTTCACTGTTTGCCATTCGAATAGCAGTTTTTAACACATACACTTGGTACGAGCAGTTAAGGTGTCCAAATACTTAGGTTAAATATGGTAGTCGGCGATTCCTCGCTGTCAACTGACAGAAGCAGTGGTAACGAAAGAGTGTTTAGATGGACTCTAAGTTCTCTGCGGTCACGTGATAATGCTCAGGGTTATGGGAGAGAGGACAGGGGTGGAGATCTTTCTTCTACATGCTCCTAAGACCTTTTTTCACATTGCGTGGCCTATATTATAAAGGTCATTCATCTCAACAGAAAGAGGCATACAATTTAACACAAAGGAAATTTTACTTCAAATTCGAGATGATTTTTATGAATTATATGATAAAAAGGGGGTGTTAACACAAAATAAATCAAATTTTGGCTGCGTCATCTGAAAAGATGCTTTTAGAGCATGTGTGAACAGCAAAGACCCTGATCAGACCTCGCATCTGTGCAGTGTGAATCAAAGCCTTTGCGGTTCGCTTACAGAATTATTACTTACTGTAGAATATATAGCAAACACCAGATCAGAATGCGCAGATGCGATATTGATCTGGGGCTTCGTTAATTACTATGCGAGAATGTTCCAAAGGCACTTTTTTTCTAATTCCGATGCCTATTTAAATAAACCCCGACAAGCAAATGTGCCTTATCATATGTGTGACCATTGTAGATCCGCACAGTCCGATCAGGGTCGTCGCTGGAGCGCTGTGGTGCAGTGGTAAAGCGTCGGACTCGAGATCGAGAGGTACCGGGTTCGATCCCCACTGACTGCAAGTGTTGTTTCCTTGAGCAAGAAACTTTATCCACATTGCTTAGAACTGGTTTCTACCCAGGAAAAAAGAGGGCCACATGGAAGATTAGTACTAGATTACTAAATGTGTTACCCTCTATAAATAAAGTCGATTATTATTATTATTATTATTATTATTATTATTATCGTTATCAGTTCTCGGACTGATAGTCCTGAGCAAACAGTGTAGACCAAGATCAGACGCTCCATATAATACAAAGCTTTCCCAGCAAACACACAACGTCGCAACAACGTCGTTACAACGTCGCTGCAACGTCGTGACGTTACAGCGACGTTGTAACGACGTTTTTGCGACGCTGTGTGTTTGCCGGGTTCCTGTTTGCCAATTTTCTGGCAGTTTTTGGACACCCCAACTGGTACAGAACCAAAATGGACATGATCAAATATTTGGAAAAGTACCCCAGCGGGCAGGCAACAATGAAACGTCACGACGTTTCATCGACATTGATACGACGTGGAAACAATGTCATGTGTCCGCTGGGACAGTAAAGAGTTAAGTTGTGTGTATACTTAGAGTAAACGTGGTATATTCTACAACGCCTAGAGAGTTTAATACAGGTCCTGCCCAGGTTGCGTAAATGGGACTGCGTATTGTTTTTGCATTAACCGTTGTCTTCCTGAATCCGGATATGCCCTGTTTTTGCAAACAGTGTAGATCCAGATCAGTTGGCTTCTGCTGATCTGGATCTGCACTGTTTGTCATTTACAATGTGATTTTTATCAACACCCTGGATCAAGTAATCTGACTGGCTGAAAATTAGAAGTGGATGGGGCATCTTAATTTATATAGCATGACAAGGGTTAAATTCGGCGACTTTTTAACCATCTCATTCTTGTCCTGAATTTTGAACCAGGCCCTTTTACTGCTTGTTGATGTGATGAAAGACCGCTCAGAGAGTTGCAAACAATATAGACCCTGATCAGACGCCACAGTCTGTGGCGTCTGATCTGGGTCTATATTGTTCTGTTTGCGCAGACCTGTCAGTTCAAACAGAATTATATTTAGCTTAAAAATACTATATTTCATATCGGCGATAAGGTACTGTTTTCGTTGCTGCTGTTCAAATAATTATACTTACGATTATACTTGATGTCTTTTTCCGACACCGTCACGCACCTATTCAGACAAAAAAAAATATATGCTAAGTATGTATTACTGTGGGAAAAAAAAGATCTTCAGCGTATATAAAAAGAGAGTCAGCACAAATCAACAGTTCGGAATTACCTGCATGTTCGCATGCTTCATACCTTTTTACCCTAAATATTCGGACATCATAAACTATTTAAAATCTGCAGTCAATTTTTGGGTCGATTGTTTACAATCGAGCCAAAGTACATGTATACATACACCAAAAACTCCCTACGTTTGTTGTCCACGTGATTCTCACTTACCAATGAAATCAAACCGCGGAGGTAGTCTTGCCACTGTGACGTCAGAGCGCCATGTAAAGAGGGTTTTTCTGTAAAACCTGGACTGGGTAATTAGCAAATATTGCAGACCCAGATCAGACGCCGCAGAACGCGGCGTCTGATCAGGGTAAACATTTTTGGCTAAAAATACAGGAAGTTAAGGGTTGATAATAGCAGTCGTATGTCCCCGTTAAGGACCATTGCTCAGCCTACACTCAGAGACAATCGACCCACCAGAGCTGTCAGTACTTTGATTCATACATGCTGTAGTGATGAGTAGCGAACAGTGTAGATCCTGATCAGACGCCGCGTTCTGTGATATCTGATCTTCGTCTATAATGTTTGCTCTAGTCTGTCTCCACTTTTTCTTAAAAACGGTAATCAGAAATTGAAGATTGTTATGCCCGAAGAGAGAAGACCATGACCAAACCGTGCTTATCATCTGGTGATCTGGGCCATCAGTGTTCTCATATGATACTCTTTTTCAAGTTAGGACTCGAACTGGGCCGCACCAAGTGAAAAGGGGTATTCAAACATGCGCAAAACGCACAGGTTTAGATTCATACCGCGCATGCGCAAAGTCTCATTCGGACATTTGCTCTCCATTGATTACATTCTACAGCGTCTAATGATTCTATTAGCGGACAGAGAGTGCCCTCATCAGACTGCGCAGATGCGCAAGCTGATCTTGGCCTTTGCTGTACGCATATGCCCGAATACACGTTTTCGCATGGTGCGGTCTAATTATTCTTCACAAGGTCGTGCTTCATCCGGGTTTTCGATGCCAGTCAAGCATTAACAAGTTACTTTTGTGAAAATGACTAGCGTTCCGTAGACTTTACCATAATACAGCACTGAAGGCGAAGCAAGAATTCGCCTTTGGTAATAGTTTGCCTTTCGTAACAAAACTACACTAAAGGCAACAACCCTTAAAGTAAGGAAAGTGACACCAAACGTATAACTGTATGCACCAAATTCAACAACAGTGTGAAAACATATATTATTTATATCCCTATTACAAGCAAGTGCATTAACCTTTCGCGAACATGTCAAACAATACCATTAAATTATTCCTCTTTGAGAATATTTTGCCTTTAATACTATAGGGCACATAGTTTTGCATTAATTTTTACCACGCTTTGGACAAATTAGCGGACGATAAATTGATGACATTTATTATGCCCCTGCCTATTCGAAGAAAAGCGGATGGGAATTAAGCATTACCCCTGTCCGTCCCGTACGTCTGTCCGTCCGTCTGTCCGTCTGTACGTCCCACTTCGTGTCCGGGCCATAACTCCCAAACCGTATGGAATATATTCATGAAACTTCACAGGTGCATACATCACATTGAGACGATGTGTCATGAACAAGGAAGGCAACTCTTGCATTTTTGGTTTTTGAATTATTTCCGCTTGACTTAGTTCCATATAGTAAACCGTGTCCGGGCCATAACTCCTAAACCGTATGGAATATATTCATGAAACTTCACAGGTGCCTGCATCACACTGAGACGATGTGTCATGAACAAGGAAGGCAACTCTTGCATTTTTGGTTTTTGAATTATCTTCCCTTGACTTAGTTCCATATAGTAAACCGTGTCCGGGCCATAACTCCTTAACCGTATGGAATATATTCATGAAACTTCACAGGTGCATACATCACATTGAGACGATGTGTCATGAACAAGGAAGACAACCCTTGCATTTTGGGTTTTTGAATTATTTCCCCTTGATTTAGTTCCATACAGTTAACTGTGTCCGGGCCATAACTCCTAAACCGTATGAAATATATTCATGAAACTTTACCAGTGCCTGCATCACACTGAGACGATGTGTCATGAACAAGGAAGACAACTCTTGCATTTTTGGTTTTTGAATTATTTCCGCTTGACTTAGTTCCATACAATTAACTGTGTCCGGGCCATAACTCCTAAACCGTATGAAATATATTCATGAAACTTTACCAGTGCATGCATCACACTGAGAAGATGTGTCATGAGCAAGGAAGAAAACTCTTGCATTTTTGGTTTTTGAATTATTTCCCCTTGACTTAGTTCCATATAGTTAACTGTGTCCGGGCCATAACTCCTAAACCATATGGAATATATTCATGAAACTTTATGGGTGCATGCATCACATTGAGACGATGTGTCATGAACAAGGAAGACAACCCTTGCATTTTTTTTAATTATCTTCCCTTGACTTAGTTCCATATAGTAAACCGTGTCCGGGCCATAACTCCTAAACCGTATGGAATATACTCATGAAACTATACAGGTGCATACATCACATTGAGACGATGTGTCATGAACAAGGAAGACAACTGTTGCATTTTTGGTCTTTGAATTATTTCCGCTTGACTTAGTTCCATATAGTTAACTGTGTCCGGGCCATAACTCCTAAACCGTATGAAATATATTCATGAAACTTTACCAGTGCCTGCATCACATTGAGACGATGTGTCATGAACAAGGAAGATAACTCTTGCATTTTTGTTTTTTTAATTATTTCCGCTTGACTTAGTTCCATACAGTTAACTGTGTCCGGGCCATAACTCCTAAACCGTATGAAAATATTCATGAAACTTTACCAGTGCATGCATCACACTGAGAAGATGTGTCATGAGCGAGGAAGAAAACTCTTGCATTTTTGGTTTTTGAATTATTTCCCCTTGACTTAGTTCCATATAGTAAACCGTGTCCGGCCATAACTCCTAAACCATATGGAATATATTCATGAAACTTTATGGGTCCATGCATCACATTGAGACAATGTGTCATGAACAAGGAAGACAACTCTTGCATTTTTTGTTTTTGAATTATCTTCCCTTGACTTAGTTCCATATAGTAAACCGTGTCCGGGCCATAACTCCTAAACCGTATGGAATATATTCATGAAACTATACAGGTGCATGCATCACATTCAGACGATGTGTCATGAACAAGGAAGATAACTCTGGCATTTTTGGTTTTTGAATTATTTCCCCTTGACTTAGTTCCATATAGTTAACCGTGTCCGGGCCATAACTCCTAAACCATATGGAATATATTCATGAAACTTTACAGGTGCACGCATCACATTGAGACGATGTGTCATGAACAAGGAAGACAACTCTTGCGTTTTTTCGGTTTTGAATTATCTTCCCTTGACTTAGTTCCATATAGTAAACTGTGTCCGGGTCTTAATAATAACTTCATGGTATACCTGTTACAATTACATATAAACCCTTCTGAATGGCATTTGGCGGGGGCATCCGTGTCCTATGGACACTTTTTCTAGTTTTGATTTCTTTCCAATTGGAGACAATTTGCAGGAAATGTCAAAATCTGTTTCCTGGAAATTTAAGAAAAATATTTCAATATGTCGTCTGCTGAAATTTTCATCCAAAGTGCTAAACGTTAAACATAAGAATTTCCGTAAAAAACAAACCCAAACAATGAGTCAACTGGGAATTAAACTTTGCCACTCTTTAGGCAGATTAGGCAGACGTTAAACTGTTTCTTAAGTAATAAGAATGATATATCAAACTGTCGTCTGCTCATTACGAGAACATGCCTTTAAATTAGTGACCTCCTTAAATCAAACTTTTGTATAGTAAAACTGGGGTTTATAGGGTATACATTATTTTTCTTATTTTTGCTCAAAACCATAGATTGTGGATAAACGTTAGAACCGCCTCACCGAGTACCTAAAATCTATGTTTGAGCAGAAATATGAAAAATATCAGGATTTTCATCTGAATTTTTTTTTTTTTTTTTTTTTTTGTGGTAAAATTTTCAGCATATTTTATTAGGCTTGTTTTCGTAATGTGATTATTTTGCCCAGTTTAAGAGTTTACGTCGATCATTATAGGACAGGTATCGTCACAAAACGTCTATTCTGGTAGATAGGCCCGCGAAAACAGTGTAGACCCTGGTCAGATGTCACAGAACATCGGATCGAGATCTACAATGTGTGACAATGAAATTGCCTGTTCCAGTTTCAGTACAAATAGAGTTAAATTTACAAACATTTAAGGTAAATACTGAATCCATCATACGATAGTCATCTTTGATGTAAGTTAGTTACTTAGCAACAAACCCATCTGCCACGTGATGCTTTGCATGTATTACTCGTTGCGCAATTGTAACTTAAGAAATCCACAAACACTGAACATTGCGACACAGTAACTAATAATACCATGAACCTTTGCCACTCAATGCATGGACAGATTCAGCGGATTACAAACTGACGATATTTTTCTTTTTTTTCCCCCAGAAAACAGACTTTGACGATTCTAACGGGTACCCACAATCTATGTTTTTGAGCAGAAATAAAAAAATACCCCTGTAAACCCCAGTTTTATTATATAAAAGTGGGGTGGGGTTTAAGGGGGTCAAAATTATATAGGCATGTTTTCGTGATGGGTTGGGTGTGGCTTTTTGCCATTCTATCATTCCCTTCTTTCTGTCTCTCTCATTCGATACAGTCTTCACTCGATACAGTCTGAAATATTGATTCATGGACCATTAAACCAAACCAAACAAAACAAAGAGTAAGCTGCAAATAAGTAAACTGATATTTTGAAAAGAATATAGCTTGAAAAATTTCCGAATCAACAAACCCAATAATGGTACATCTCAAACAAAGCCGAACGCCCCAGATATTCACACTTTACAACTGCTACCCAAATACACAGACACAAAAAATATTAAGAAACGTATTCTGGGGTCAGGACTGGGCCTTTCGGATACCCACATTTACCTAAATATTCGGATACCATAACATCTTACCATACTTGACCTACATCACGAAAACATACCTATTAAATTTTGAGCCCCTTAAAGCCCACATTTATATAGTAAAACTGGGGTTGACAGGGGTATACATTATTTTTCTTATTTCTGCTTTAAAACATAGATTGTGGGTACTCGTTAGAACCGCCTCGCCCACAATCTATGCTTTGAGCAAAAATATAAAATATCAGAACTTTTATCTGAAAGCTTTCAGTTTTTGGTAGTGAAAGTTTTAATATATTTGAAACGGCATGTTTTCGTAATGTAAAATTTGAATGTCCATTTTTTACTACCTGTGATGCGCCTACAAACTGTTGTGTGACTGGCAAACATTAAAGACACTGATCAGACGCCACACGTCTGATCTGGGTCTACAGTGTTTGCACAGGGTTACCTATCCGAAGAGGGGAAGAGATGGACCCGTCCCAGGGGTCTCTAAATACAAATGTAAGCCCGTATCTTTTATATTGCAATGGAGTACTGCCATGTACAAAATGTACAGAACGTAATGTTTGCCCGAAACTGCTATGTCCGCGTGTCTGACCGCTCAAAGGGAGTGGGTACACTGGGTAGTTTTTCGGCCATTTGTTACAAGGGAGACAACTTTTCTGCCTTTATGTTTGCTTTTCTTTACACGAAGCCCTTTCTGAAAAGGGCTCCTCTCTGAAAGGAAAAAAAAAAATGCTCCCAAGGGGGAGCAAATTCTTTCCTTTTAGAGTAGACCCATTTTTAGAAGGGAGACAATAATTTTGACGGAGTTGTCACCCTTGAAAGGGTCTCCCTGATCTTCCATATAAATATGATATGTTGAATGCACTCATTAGAACCGCCTCGATAAGGCGATTGTAATCAATACACACAACATATAATTTCATAATAGAATAAGAACATTTCTATTAATATTTTTTATCTTGAGTTATCGGAAGTATTTCCTAGGGACTAAAAAACGAGTTCGAATCATCCAGGGTAAACCAGCCGTCGGTGTTGGAGATATTGAGGTTTTACTGTATCTTGTAAATCAGTGGTTGGATTTTTATCAAATTTTCTTGGATATGCAATTAGGACATAACAAAGAAACATTAGATTTTGGTGACATTGACCTAATTTACAAGGTCACAGCAGTAGAAGAAACTGAAAACTCGATGGGGAACAACTGTTTCATTACGAAAACATGTCTATATAATGTTTACCCCCTTAAACCCCACTTTTATATAGTAAAACTGGGGTTTACAGGAGTATACATTATTGTTCTAATTTCTGCTCTAAAACATAGATTGTGGGTACTCGTAAGAACTGCCTCGTAAAACATAGATTGTGGTACTCGTTAGAACCGCCTCGTCGAGGCGGTTCTAACGAGTACCCACAATCTATGTTTTGAGCAGAAATTTAAAAAATATTCGAATATTTATTTGTCTGAAATTTTTCATTTTTTGGTGGTAAAATTTTTAGTATATTTGAATAGGCTTGTTTTCGTAATGTCTCTGAAAACACTGTAAAACGAAGTTGCAAGTTATTTTACCGTACAACGTATGGACAATTTTTACAGTGTGTACATGTGTACGTGTACATAAGCAGTCGAACAACTTAAATCCTTTTCAAACTTGTCCTAAAAATTGAACAACTCTACTTTACTACCTGTGTCTAGAACCACTGGATGAATGGCAAACAGTTCAGATCCTGATCAGACACCGCCTTCTGTGGCATCTGATCTGTGTCTGTACTGTCTGCTATGGCCTGCCTGTCCGAATACTTAGGGTAAACACGGTAAGGGTCCCGTAGTGCAATAAAATTGGTGCTCGGACTATGATCCCATGATTCTTGTCGCTGCTCCAACATGACCGAAATACCGTTGATGGGACAGTAAAACACTATAATGTCAAAGCATATTTCACTTTTACGCTCGTACTTTGTACGAAATAAAACACCTTGTCACAATTTTAGTAACTAAACTGACACCTTCTGAATCATATTTACCCTAAATATTCTATACACCCTAAGCCCTTACCATACATATACTAAAATTTGAACAACACCACGTGACTACCTATTGATGTGTCTATAACTGCTGGATGAGTAGCAAACAGTGAATACTCTGATCAGACGCCGCGTTCAGCGGCGTCTGATCAGAGTCTACACTGTTCGCTCAGGTATATGTCCGAATACTCAAGGGAAATACGGTATGAACTTTGTTTTTTCTTTTTTGTGTTTAAGGTTGCGTTTTATGGTTACTGGAGCTTAACGTTCGTTTCCCAATGTATTACCCATTAATTTGTATTTTGAAAGACTCGTTGTAAATATTAAAAAAAATGCTTTTAATTCGGTTCCATTCAAATTCAAGGTTCAAAAACTGTTGTGAACACCGAGTGTAAACATTCGAAAGTACTTTCTCCTGTGGTGAAAGAGCAATAGGATCCACACTTTTATTTCGGATGTTATATAAAATATAAAAGGATAATATTAGTTCATATAGCAAGGTAAACCTATTTTCTAATATATTTTGTCTTCTTTTTTCAGAAATTGATTTATAATGATATGATATTAATATTGATTGCTGATCAAGCATTGGGCAGCCTCTGCTGGGGCAGCCTCGGTATCAAAATTACGGCACTGCAATATACATGTATATTGTGGCGGTCTTTTCATTAAAAAATAGTGCCAAGCTAAATTTACAGCAGACGACATTCTCATTTTTTTTATTTCATTTTATTTATATATTTATTTTATTTTTTTTATTTTTTTTTTTCATAGAAAATAATGATAAAATAATACAAGTTTTTAATTAGCGCTTTAAGGGTTAAACTTTTTGCATAAAACAAACAAAAACCGTAACGTGTAAATAGCTTCTCTGAGAATAGCTTACATACCTTTACTAAATAATGGCATAGTTTACAAAATGTACTAAATACTGTTTATTGTATAAAAAATATTTTCGACACAATTTACTAAGAACGGCGATACGCAAAGAAATAACCCAACGGAAACGCAACGTTGGAACAACGCCGATTCAAGACGTTGAATCAATGTTGTTTCAACGTTGGGTTCCCGCTAAAAAATCTTAACGCATATTGTTGAATGCACAGACCAAGATCAACCTGCACCTGTATGCAACCTGATCTATGTCTATTCTCCTCATATATAACCCAGAAATGACTGCTGTAGTGAACACTCGCCCAAATGAACGCATTACTATTAAAACCATCTTGTACAATGAACCCTCGTTACGACGATAGCATTTATTGCCAAGGGTAGCATCTTAATAATTTTGTTGATGTAAAGAATCCTTAAGCGCCGTAGAATAACGTTTTATTCTTATTTCCTCACAGAGCATATGTTTTTGGATAGTGGGCGATTCTGACATTACCCCAGACATGTTATGCTTCTTGAAGCATTAAAACAATATTCTTGTATAATTTTTGATAAACCTCTTGAGCGAAAGTTTCGTGGCAATCAGGTCCCAGTTGTTCAAAGCGTCGTTAGCTTAATGAGCTCGTTAAAGGTCATTTCATTAACTGTTTTAGTGGATTCAATATACATTATTCTGATATTTTTTGCTGAAAAATGTGAGTAGCTTTTGCACTGCAAAAGCTACTCACATTTATTCAGCAAAAAATTTCAGCATATTTGTGTATCACTCGATGTAAATTTTAACGAATCGTTAACTAACGACATCGTTAGCTTTGAACAACATGGCCCAGATTATCATTATAACGAATTTTGTCGTTATATCGAGTATCAGTATAAAGGGAGTGTAAAATAATGCAGGATTTCTTTTGGAGCATAGCCGAGTCTGATACATTAATACAGACAGTTTCACTACTTCGCGAACAGACGGGGATGGTTTTGCTGTGCCCGACTCGCAGACGGGGATAGTTTTGCTGTGCCCGACTCACAGACGGGGATGGTTTTGCTGTGCCCGACTCACGTACCACTTTTCTCTTCAAGGCTACTGTAATTATCTAAACTGTTCGGACACCATGTCTCCTTACCATATTTGTTCTAAAGTTTTAACAGTTCCAGTTTACTACGTGACCATGTGTCTTAAAAGTACTGACTACTAACAGTGCAAACCCTGATCAAACTGCTCCTTTAGCAGCAATTTGATCTGGGTCTACACTGTTTGCTAAGATATAGGGATATCTGTTGTGATTTGCCCAAACTGCCTTATCAAATCATAAACAAATACAGTCGAACTTCAATGGCTCGAACATCTTTGGGACCATAGAAAATTGTTCGAGACATGGGTAGTTCGAGCCACTGAGGGTTAATCATGGCACCAGTTCAGGAAGCAAATAGCGATAATTTAGGGAAATCTTTTCGACTTTCTACACAATGATTGTATGTTGAGTGTAATTAGAATCGCGATTCTAATGAGTACACACAACATACAATTCCATGATAAAATAAGAAAAAAATCCCTTAATATTTGTTTTCTTGAGCTATTGGAAGGATTTTTTAGGGACTGAAAAAAGAGTTCGAATCATCCAGGGTAAACGAGCCATCCGGGTTCGAGCCATCGAGGTTATACTGTACCTATAAGTGTTTCGAACGATGGAAGCCCATCTACAATATAAAATACCAACTGGTCAGGATAGGAAAACTCTGGTGGTTCGGTCTCATTTCGCGTTCCTCTGGCATGGCAAAGGCAATTCTGCAAAGCACAGTTGAAGGCGTTAGACAAAGATACGTCTATATTTGCACTGTTTGCAAAGGTATTTGTATTGGTTGGCCCGACGACCTGTAGTGCTTGCTTATTAAAAACACGGGCCTACCGTATACTGTACTTTTGTAAAACACTTAGATTCGGATGACACTGCTGGAAATGATCTACACTATTTATTATTATTATTATTTTTTTTTTTTTATTTATTCTTTTTTTTTTTTTATTTTTTTTTTTTTTTTTGACACCCTGCAACAACGCTAGATTTCATTACACAAAGACTTTATTTATATATAAACTGAACTGTACTATTGCTTTTTGTGTTGAGGTTTTACGGCCCAGTCAACCCAATGGGGTCATGTCGAGCGCGGTCAGTTTATCTAACCACACGTTTACTGGGCAGGCTTAGTCCTCTAAATGGTTAACCAGTATTGTGCACATTCTTTTGCCAGAAACTGACAACTGCCCTTCTTGAATCAGCGGAAGGGAGAGAATGACGGTAGAAAATATTTCATGATCAATCTCCACGAAAGAATGTTGCCGACCTCGGCGGAGGTTGAACCCGCGACCTCCTGGTCTCCAGTAGAACGGCGCATCCAACTGAGCCACCGAGGCCTTTTGCAGTTAATCTATTTAACGTTGACAATGTGTTTTTGCTTGGTTTTCACTCGGTCATGCGGGCAATTAGTTATGGTTAACCATGGAAAACAACTGAAACAAACTAATGCCACAGGGAATTTATGTCCCCCGCCTTTTGTAAGTATATGAACTCAATTCAACTAGACAACTAGATGTGTTTTCATTACGAAAACACGCCTATTCAAACATACTGAAAATTTTACCACAAAAAATGAAACTTTTCATATAAAAAATGCTGATATTTTTCATATTTCTGCTCAAAACATAGATTGTGGGTACTTGTTAGAACCGCCTTGCCGAGGCGGTTCTAACGAGTACCCACAATCTATGTTTTTGAGCAGAAATAAGAAAAATAATGTATACCCCTGTAAACCCCAGTTTTACTATATAAAAGTAGGGTTTAAGGAGGTCAACATTATATGGGCATGTTTTGGTGACGGAAGTCCACAACTGTAAAAGGAGTTGCGTCCACAAGGTACCAGTTGGAGCTGTAAAAATCGCTAAGTTCAAAACACCGAAAAAGAGACAAAAATAAATTCAGGAATTTAACAAAAGAACATGCATATCTTCAGACCATGACAAAAATACATCCAAGCTTTCAAAAAGAATCGTCCACAACTGTAGGAGTTGCGTCCACAAGGTACCCACAACCTTTACTAGTTTAGCTAAAAAAAAATGACAAGTTCAAACCAAGAAAAGATGACAAGAAAAATTTTAGGAATACATCAAAAGCACATGTATACCTTCAGACCATGATAAAACACCTGCAAAGTTTCAAAAACTGTCGAAAATGGAAGAGTTGCATCCACAAGGTTACTACTGTCTATACTATTTGAGCTAAAAATGGTTAAGTTCAACCCCCACCCCACTTCCCCTAAAAAAAGTGACAAAAACAATTTCAGGAATATACCAAAATCATATGTACTTCTTCAGACCATGACAAAAACACCTGCAAAGTTTCAAAAAGCTCCGTCCATAACTGTAGGAATCGCGTCCACAAGGTACCCACCATTTATATTATTTGAACTCGAAAAATGACCAAGTTCAAAACCCAGAAAAGGTTACAAAAATAATTTCAGGAATATACCAAAAGCACATGCATATCTTCAGACCATTGCAAAAACACCTGCAACTATAGGAGGTACAAGATAGACTCGCCCAAAACTATAGGAGGTTCTAACTGTCAGAGGGGGGAGGAGTGGGAAGCCGAATACTATATGTCCTCTCGCATTTTTTCGAAAAGGCGGGGGACAAAAAAAGAACACTGTTTACTGCAAAATTCCTTAGCAGGCAGAAATTTACAGATATTATAGTATAAACATTTCGACACAGTGACAAACTGATAGGAATAAACGTAATGACACCAATGGCTATCACTCGTCCCTGGGTGTCAGAAGTGGGCTCATACATTGGACATATCTCCATGCAACCCACAATCACCAGTGGATGAGTGAAAACACCATGCGCTAGCGACGTTCCCCACAACCAGGAATAAGAGTGAAACCTCAACTTTGAGGGTGTTTTTAAGGGCGTTGACTGAAATACATGGAGAAAAAAAAACATATACACAAGAAAATTGAACAATAGTACATGGGCTACGCAACTAGGTTAACCTTTAGCACTCTGCTGGCTAAACAAAAGCAAATGATACTGATAGTTGATATATTTTTCGCAGAAAATAAGGTTTGTTTAATTCAAATGTCAATCCTTAAATGAATTGTCAAATTTAATATTCTATACAAAGTAAGAAAAACTGAACTGTCGAATGTGGTTATTTGCAGTCGGCAGAGTAATGTAAAGAAGGTTATAATTTTGTGCCGACTCAAATATCAACCGTCAAGGTCAATTGGCCTCTTGGCTCTTAACTAGGCTAAAAAGTAGAATGAAAATTATATTAAAAATAATAATAAGAAAACACTGTTAAATTCGTTTCAGTGACACCATAAGCGAACTGAGTAGAACCTGATCAGACTGCGCGCAGAGTCACAGTCCACGCTGGTCATAAATACCATCGACAGTCGACTCTCGCTATCTCAAATTCCAAGGGACTCAGTGTAATACTTCGAGATATCCATACCTCGACATATCAGATTTGCAGAATTGAGGGGAAAATAATTTGAACAGCCATATTTAACAAAAATGAATGTAATTGGACTCTTGAAGTTAGAGATGTATTGAAAATATTGTGGAAAAGAGGAGAAATTGCTCCTCCTCTTTTCCACAATATACTTGTTGTTAGATTTTCATGTTTAGGCAGGGAACAGATTTTTACTTTGAGATAAGCGGTTATTCGACATAAGCGAGTTAGAGATAACGAGAGTCAACTTTACTTGGGGCCGGCCTCGGTGGTTCAGGTGGATGCGCCGTCCGACTGAAGACCAGGAGGTCGCGGGTTCAACCCCCGCAAAGGTCGGCAACATTCTTTCGTGGAGATTGATCATGAAATATTTTCTACGGTCATTCTCTCCCTTCCGCTGATTCAAGAAGGGCAGCTGTCAGTTTCTGGCAAAAGAATGTGCACAATACTGGTTAACCGCTTAGAGGACTAAGCTTGCCCTGTAAACGTGTGGTTAGGTAAACTGACCGCGCTCGACATGACCCCATTGGGTTGACTGGGCCGTAAAACCTCAACACAAACAAACAACTGTACTTGAAGTCTTGGTATTGTAGGTCTGACAAGTGGCTACAGGCAGGAAAGGGCGATTGGTCTAAACCATTCATCACGAAAACATGCCTATAGAATTTTGACCCCCTTAAACCCCACTTTTATATAGTAAAACTGGGATTTACAGGGGTAAACATTATTTTTCTTATTTCTGCTCAAAAACATAGATTGTGGGTACTCGTTAGAACCGCCTCGTTTTGAGCTGAAATATAAAAACTATCAGAGTTTTTTATCTGAATTTTTTCTATATATTTGAATTGACGTGTTTTCGTAATTTCATTAATAGAAGATCTCCATGGTTACAGTGCACCACATTTACCCTAAGTACTCGGACACCTTTACTCTTTACCATACTGATCCTGAAATTTTAACAACCCTTTTTACTACCTATTGCTGCGTTAAAAAAATGCTGGCTGAGTGGCAAACGGTGTACACCCAGATCAGACGTTGTGCAAAGGCTTGTGTGACCGAATAATTTGGGTAAATATGGTACAATGATCCCAAAGAAACTAGGACAAAATAGGGTGTACATGTATATTTTATGCGAATTATCACCAACATTTTGCATAAATGACAAAACATTTTTTTTCTTGATAGACGAAGAAAATAATTCTAAAACGTCGTCTGTTGCTATTAACATGCCATCTTCTAACCTTCACCAACAGCATGTCACATTCAACGTTTACAATTGAGTTACGTCATCGGAAAAGAGTCGTTATAGCAGATGCGAAGATCAAAGGTTGCTGGTAGTTCTAGGGGAAACTAGACAGGTGGCCTCGCCATCACGAAAACATGCCTATATAATTTTGACCCCCTTAAACCCCACTTTTATATAGTAAAACTGGGATTTACAGGGGTAATTATTTTTTTACTTATTTCTGCTCAAAAACATAGATTGTGGGTACTCGTTCGAACCGCCTCGTCGAACGAGTACCCACAATCTATGTTTTGATCAGAAATATGAAAAAATATCGGAATTTTTAAGCTGAAAATTTTCAGTTTTTGGTGGTAAAATTTTCAGCATATTTGAATAGGCTTGTTTTCGTTATGGCTATGGCGCCGAACATGTGCACTGAAAGATTGATTCAACAGAAAGTCAGAAGAGTCTTTTTCTTGCGACTTATCCCAATTGACAGTATCTTAAAACTCATCTAGAAAATGTTATTCATGCCTTGTGAACTTCATCATGACATCAATTAGGTCGCGCCATGCGAAAACGTGATTTAGGGCAGGCTAATCAGGACCTTCACTGTCCGCTAACAGAATGAATGCATGAATGAAGCACAAATGTCCTAATGATACTTTGCCCATGCGCAGTATGATTTCAATCTCTGCATCTCGAGCATGTTTGAAGGCACTGTTTCCCTTTACGCGCTCCTATAATGACATTGATTATTTGATTGACTTGTTACCGTACCTGTTAAATGTATTTATCAAATTTGCTGATGGCAAATCGTAACGTCGGATAAGGGTTCGTATGTCACATGCGAACAGGGAAGATTCAGACAAGCCTGCGCATGCGCGCAGTCTTATAAGGTATTCTCTATTCGCAGATATTTTTAGTATCCACGAATTCTGTGGCCCTAATCGGCCTGCACGTCTGCGCAGGCTGACCTGGGCATTCGAATCCCCGCATATAGCTTAATGAACTTGTCTTGCGTACGCATCAAGAATATAATAAAGGAGGCCGGATACACGTGGTAGATGTTACGCTATTTCCGTCAAGGGAGACAATTTTTGCGGCTTTCTCTTTGCTTTACTGCGCGCCAAGCCCCTTCTGAAAAGGGGTCTACTCTGTAAGGAAAGAATTTGCTCCCACAGGGAGCTAATTCTTTCCTTTTAGTGTAGGTCCCTTTTCAGACGGGGACATAGCAATCTTGACAGAGTTGTCGTCCTGAGAGTGTATCCGTTTCCCTTAATTGTTTTGTGCTACAGTTGAATGATTGAGTAATGTTATGAGCATTGAATTAATTTAAATACGTTTAAACGGTTTTTTTTTTTTTTTTTGGTTTTTGTTTTTTTTTTAGTTTTTTTTTTAGTCTTATTCCACCAGGAAAATACGCTGAACGAAAACAGACTTTATTTTATCCTACATCACGAAAACATACCTACTGTATATAATTTTGACCCCCCTTAACCTACTTTTATATAGTAAAACTGGGGTTTACAGGGGTATACATTATTTTTCTTATTTCTGCTCAAAAACATAGATTGTGGGTACTCATTAGAACCGCCTCGACGAGGCGGTTCTAACGAGTACCCACAATCTATGTTTTGAGCAGAAATAAGAAAAATATTAGATTTTTTTATATGAAAATTCTCATTTTTTGGTGGCAAAATTTTCAGTCTATTCGAATGGGCATGTTTTCGTAATGAAAAATTCGACAGTTTAATAAGCCTTAGCAAACAGTGAAGACCCGGATCATACTTTTCCAAATCTGTTTGACTGGGGTCTCATTTTCTGCAGTTCAATCAACGTTTTCATAAAAAAAGATATGTCCATGTGCTCTAACTTTCTTACAGCATGTGTTTACATGTAAACGCATTTTGAGATAATCTATGTTTAACTTCTCCGTTTTCGCATAAAACCCAGGAAGTATGGGTTACTTTAAAAGATTATATTTTAAATGTTGCATTAATATGTTATACATTTAAATGACAATTTCAGTAGGATTAGAACGAACTGAAAGCTTAGTATTTCCCTAAGAACGGGTTGACATTTCGTCAGCTTTACTCAAAAAAAAAAAAAAAAAAAAAAAAAAAAAAAAGAAATGAAAAGCAAATATGTGAACAGTGTCAAAAAGATTTTTGCCTGTGGATGATTGGTACCTGGTTGTGTCACCCAACATGTGTGTGCGCCACGTACTTTTAAAATCGCTTGCCTTTACAAAGTATCTTTATCAAAAAGTTCAAAGTTTTATATTTTCCAACAAAGCTTTTTGTCCAAAATGGAAATTATTTCTCTTATGAGTGTATTTTTATGTTAAATCATCTTACCCATGTTTATTAAATGATAGGATCATTTCGTTAAGGGACTGGAAACACTTGATAGATTTATTTGTCATTTTTTAACAAAGGACCCACCGTTTATGACTTTATGTTTAATTCCCTACTTACCAATCCCCTTCTGAAAATGGGTCTACTCTAAAAGAAAAGAATTTGCTCCCTGAGGGAGCAAATTCTTTTCTTTTAGAATAGACCCATTTGCAGGAAGGAAGCGAAAACAATTCTAATAGAGTTCCCTCCACCCCCACCCCCCCCCCCCACCCACACACACACACACTCCCCTCACACCCCCGCAACCTACTGAAAACGTATCCAGGCTAGCTTCGCAGTGTAACAAAATAATAAAATAATACTTATTTCATATGCAAACATCGAAGACAAAGATTATAAATACGCATCCGATCAGTTCGATCAGGGCGTTCTCTGTTTCGGTCTATATATTCTACTATGTCTTTTGGCGGATGCTCAAAGCGGAGAGCAAAGATCCTAATATCACTTGGTGAATGCCCGCATATGCTGTAAAGGTCATTTTCCTTTGTTGAGCAGAAGTCCATTACTTCGGTAATCCATATATATATATATATATATATATATATATATATATATATATATATATATATATTTTTTTTTTTTTTTTTTTTTTTTGCTTGTTTAAGAGTAAGATGATCTATGTTTATACTTCTATTAGAATACTTGTGCTTACATTGTACTTAGCGACTTGCAAGGGTATTTTAAGAGTAAAGCACTCATGATACAAATACAAGCAGACAACATATTGAAATATATTTTTCTCGAGAAAACAGGTTTCGGCATTTCATGCAAATTGCCTCCAATGGAGACAATTTGCAGGAAATGTCAAATCATTTAATCTCGAAACAAAATAAGAAAATATCGCCAGTGTGGCGTTTGCTGAATTAACCCATAGGGTGGTAAATATTAAATAATAAAAGTTTTTGAGATCAACCCACGCCATCGCTTAGTCAAAGGAGATTTTCCACGTCGACCAGACAAAAAAAAAAAAAAAAAGTCACGTTACCGTCACCAGTTTCTGAGTACATCCTCACCATGTTTCTCCCAATTTACTATGGAAAGTGGCGAATTGACAGATTTGCCTCGATTCTGAAATTGACACAGATTGTATATACATGTATGTGACTGTGTGAGCTGCTGCTGCTCAACGGGGAATGGAGCCTGAACATACAGCCACAGTGATGCAACAGTGTACTAATCGTAGCCTTTCTCATTATAATTCAAATAAATTAGCCGTCAGTGTATAAACTATGTTGTTTTCTTGTTGTTTTTTTTTTTTTTTTTTTTTTTTTTGTAGGGATATATCTGGATAGACTAGGTAGATTTCCCGCCATTTCTACAAGGGTTACAACTTTTGCGACTACCTGTTTGCATTTGTACACACGAATCGCCATCTGAAAAGGGATTTACTTTAAAAGAAAAGAATTTGCTCCCGCTGGGAGCAAATTCTTTCCTTTTAGAGTAAATCTCTGTTCAGAGAGGAGGTAAAAGAAAATTAACAGAGTTGCCTCCTCTGAAAGAGTGTCTATTCCCCTCAACCTAGTACCCATTACGAAACACGCCTTTCCAAATATATTGAACTTTTCACCACCAAACAACTGAAAGTTTTCAGATAAAAATTCTTATAATTTTCATATTTCTGTTCAAAACATAGATTGTGGGTACGCGTTAGAACCGCCCCGCCGAGGCGGTTCTAACGAGTACCCACAATCTATGTTTTTGAGCAGAAACTAGAAAAATAATGTATACCCCTGTAAACCCCAGTTTTACTATATAAAAGTGGAGTTTTAGGGGGTCAAAATTATATAGGTATGTTTTCGTGATGCCTTTAGGAGTTGCATGCAACAAATCGTTCATGTGCTTACATGTTGGGCTACTTTCACGCACGCTTGATACCACCGTCCATCACCAAAGGCTTCCTTGTCCATTACATACTCAGTCCAGAGCTTATACAGTAACGATCTGAAAGCTCTGTCTGCAGTCGGTAATGTATTTGGGCTTCTCTCATGAGAAAATGTGTCTTAGCAGCATATAAAACCAGTAAATGTCAGATCCGCCAGCAAAGCCTCACAATGGCAATACATCGATACTTTCTACAGCATGCATTATTTCTGTAAGCGCATGCGCGCAATCTGATCAGGGCTGTCACTATCCGCTGTGGTCTCAAGGGCGCGTTTTTCCGCTATAGTCTCAAATACGCGCGCGTTTGTCCGCTATAGTCGCGAAGGCACGTTTTCACATGACGCAATGTATTGTACCTACGTATGTTAATTATATGTAAAATCGTGATTAGAGGATTACACTATTTTATTGTGTGTCTATAAATAATACCGTTGAATTAAAACGAAGGTATTTCACATAATTTTAGATTGTACCAGTTAGATGTGGAGTGCAATAATAATATTATATTCGTCTCCTTATTTGATCTCTTTAAAGTCGGTTAGTGTTACGGTTTTTTATGACAATATAATACAATACAAATATTTTGTTAAAGCCTCACCTCATAAGAAAGTAAAATATACATTATTAAAACTATCAGACTACCCTGCGATCACACGACGTCGATACAACGTCACAACAATGTCGACGCAACACCATGACGTTGCACCGACGTCTATTCGAAGCAGCCACGACGTCGCATGCCCTCAGTGTATATATAGAGAATATTTGCTCTTTTGCTGTGAATACCATAAACATTTTCATTGAGTGTAATGAAAACAGCAGTAGTTTCACGAGTGCGAAGCACGAGTGAAAAATTAAATGTTTTCATTACACGAGATGAAGATTTTTATATAGTACTCACTGAAAAAGAGTATTTTTCTTTTCATTTTATTGTTTAAACGCCAATGTGCGCTTTTGAAGTCATAGCTAATGTCGCCAAACAAAACATGAACGTCATCGCGTCGACGTTCAGTGTTTAACATGTGAAGCGCCGGAGAGACAAAACAAAACAATCGGCAAATTGAAATAATCTTATTACAAAAATGTTCCTTACGTTTTAAAATGCATACCAATACTTGATAGTGTTGCTCAGAAACAGAGACGTTAAAGGAATTTAAAAAAAAAAAAAAAAAAACTGAAGTGGGAACTGCATCTGTTAGGAAAGTAGTAAAGACACCCGAAGTAATCCGAAACGAGGAGTGAAAATAACATGACTATGTTATTTTTCACAAGTTAAAATATCGTATACTTTCAGTTTGTGAAAATATCATTTTTATTTATTTAGGATATACAGTGATTTCACTGATAATCATGCAAACATTATTACAATAAAACCTTACAAGCAAAGAATATCACAGACCATTTTTAGAGGTGGCACAGTAATCTATTCCAGATGACAACGCCATGTCTCAGTTGCTATAAGATATGGAAGTGGAAAACCAGGAGAAAACGGTACCTACCGAAAAATGACGTCATTATTTATTTATTGAATGTTAATCTTTTTTTTTTTTTTTTTTTTTTTTACCAAATCGAACAAGGTAGGTTCAATTCAATTTCTACACAGAAATTTCACCATCGCTCTATCCGAGGCAAGTGTGTGTATTTGAGTACTTATGTGGTCTTCTGTTCTGTTTACAACTTAGAATAGCGGACATCTGAGCGGAATAGCGGACAACTGATCCGGTACGCTTTTACTTAAAAAAAAATCCGACAGTTCATCAGCTACATTACAAAAACACGCCTATTCAAATAAACAGAAAATTTCACCTCCAAAAACTGAAAAATGTCTGATAAAAAACTCTGATATTTTTCATATTTCTGCTCAAAACATAGATTGTGGGTACTCGTTAGAACCGCCTCCGCGAGGCGGTTCTAACGAGTACCCACAATCTATGTTTTTCAGGAGAAATAAGAAAAATAATGTACACCCCTGTGAACTCCAGTTTTACTGTATAGATGTGGGGTTTAAGGGGGTCAAAATTATATAGGCGTGTTTTCGTGATGGAACATTAACACCCTTAAATTACTTTATTTCGGACAATAGATAAGTATATATTCTTCGTTCTCAATTGAGTTAGGACAGTTGATGCAAGCCGTTATTCTTCGGATAAACGTTCACATCTGCCAGTTTCCAAGCCAATCGCTGCAACACTGCAACGAAAATTTGCATATGCACTTCTATGCCAGTGGGGCATTATACAATTCAAATAATGTTCAGTAACATTTGTATTCTTAAATTTTCAATGCGTTCGTAACTTATTCCTTCTTGTTCCTTGGTGCGCGTTATTCCTGTTTATCTCCTATGTTCATGAATTTAAAAACTTGTAGAAAAGATAATCGGCTATGACACCAGGTTGATACTGAAAACCAGATTCCTCTAACATTTTATTAATTTTGGCATCGTCCATTACCTTTCCGCTCTACCCGATCGGATATTTTTCTATTCAGTCTGTTTGAAACCACTAATTTATCACGGTTAACCCATTTAAGCCTAGTGTCCCTTAAAAGAGACATTGGCAAACAGTGTAGACCCAGCTCAGATGCCGCAGAACGCGGCGTCTGATCTGGGTACGCACTGTTTGCATGTAGTTAAGACATTTCTACAAAACATGATAAGAATAAAAACTAACCAGACACCCCTCATATAGGAAATGAATCTGCCCAAAGAGTTAAGGTAGAAGAGGCCACCCGACATAAATGGCTTAACCATTGTTTAACCATCAGGAAAACATGCCTATATAATGTTGACCCCCTTAAACCCCACTTTTATATAATAAAACTGGGGTTTACAGGGGTACACATTATTTTTCTTATTTCTGCTCAAAAACAGGTTCTAACGAGTACACATAATCTATGTTTTGAGCAGAAATTTTAAAAATATCAGATTTTTTATGTGAAAATTTTCATTTTTTTTGGTGGTAAAATTTACAGTATACGAGCGTATTTGAATAGGCGTGTTTTCGTAATGTCTGGTTTCCACCCTGTATTACCATGACGGCTGATTTTGATGTATATCTTACTACCCATATAGAACCTCGCTGCTCTAAGTTATACTAAGTTGACGCACGTAAACTGTCTGTTACCCCATATGGCTGCCCCATAGCTAATTACACATCATACCATGGTTTCAAAATGTTTTGTAAATGTTCTAAATGGTAAATCTTTTGGCTATTACCAATCCTAGTGCTCTGTAAGCGGCTTTAGATACATGAATTGCCACTCATGACAACAGAAAGAATACAAAAAAAGATAAGAAAATTAGCTTAGCTTGAGTTAAGTCCCTTGAAAAGAATATTTCGGGCTCTGTATTGCCCATTAGTATGTGTCTGAAACTAACCCTGAGGTTGTGCCCTCTTCAAGTTCTTCTGTTTTAAATATTGTTCAGTCTTAGAACCTGAAGCCAGGAACCAGTCGTCATGTAGTCTGGGTTCCATTCTGATCATTTTTTTTCTAATATAATATTGACGCTTGGACCCAGGCTAGTCGTCATCGTATCACTATCTAAAGCTTCAAAATTTCTGAGCGGTGTCGATTCGACTAAATTATCGTGTTTACCTTAAGTATTCGGACAGGCAGGCCTGGGTAGTAAACTCCCAGCGGGCACATGACGTTAATACAATGTCGTCTCAACGTCGATGCAACGTTATGACGTTGCACCGACGTTGAGGCGACGTTGTATAGACGTCATGTGTCTACTGGGTTGGACCTGTTGAAATTTCGGAAGGGATAAGGTAAATAGAAAGCTATGGAAATATTTGGGTTAAATATAGTGTTCATAATTAATAACATTTGTCCAAAATTTCCCATGAAATTTTTAGTCAAAGTGGGATTCGATTGCTTCCCTCAAACCCACTCTGAATCAGTGCCTGGTCGCGACGTTACTGGTAGACTGTAGAGAAAATGCGTAAATTGTCTTTTAGAGGTTTCCCACTGTCACAAAGACGCTAAGTTCATTCAGGCGAAAAGACATGCTTTCAGGGGAAGCAACTCGTTCAAAATTACTTTACCACCCTTCTGAAAAGGAGTCTAATCGAAAAAAAAAAAAATAATAATAATTTGCTCCTCTTAGCTGCAAATTCTTTTCTTTTAGAGTAGACCCCTTTTCAGTCGGGACCTGATATGCAGAAAAGCAAACAGGAAATCACAAAAATTGTTCCTCTTGCAAACAAATGGCGGAAAAACAGGTGTATTAAGCCCCCTTAAGGTTGAACTAGCAATATTTCAAAATATAGTCGACTCTCGTTATCTCAAAGGGACTCTCTGAAATACTTCGAAATACTCGTACCTCGACATATCAGATTTGCAGATTGAGGTAAAAGATATATTTAACCCTTAAAGCGCCAATCACAACAATTGTCGTCTGCTTTGTCTTCTGCCGGTTACTTTAAAAGTCATTGTTGCAAACAGTGTGGGCCCAGCTCAGACTGGTCCTTTAGGAGCAGTCTGATCTGGGTCCACACTGTTTGCCTATATGCAAAATGTAAGTTTGAAAAAGTTGCAAGAAGATGCAGCAGACGACATAAGCATACGACATTTTCAGATGCAGATTTTCTTGGCGCTTTAAGGGTTAACAACCACATTTCACAAATGAATATGTAATTTGATTCCTGAAAAAGATTTATTGAAAATATTGTGGAAAAGAGGAACCAATTTCTCCTTTTTTCTACAATATTTTGTTACCTGTTGTTAGATTTCCATCTTAAAATAGGGACCAGATTTTCTTTCGGGATAAGCGGTTATTCGAGATAGCAAAGTCGAGATAACGAAAGTCGACTGTAGTAAAAAAAGATTTCAGGAATGCCCATCACAGAACATTGCCTACCAATTATACCAAGAGAAAGAGTAAATAACCTAAAATACATAGCATACATGTAACCTTTAGCACTCTCTGTGCTTGTTCAGCAGACGACAGATTGATGACATTTTCTTATTTTTCCCAGAAAAGAGGTTTGACATTTAAATCAAATTCTCTCCAGTGGAGACAATTTGCTAGAAATGTCAAACCTGTCACCTGAGAAAGATAACAAAAATGTTTCAAAATGTCGTCTGCTGAATTTTTTTTACCTAGATTGCTAGGTGTTAACAAAACATCGAGAAGCAATGTAGCCAGCTCTCTCTTCCCCGACGACGTGATAATTGTAACTGACAGAACCCAACACATTCGACAACAAGATATTAGCGAGGACTAAACACTATAAAAGACCATGATCAGTTTTGATAATAAAAAAATGATTTTATATCTGTAGTTATTTAACATAAGAAAAAATTAAATTTATTTACATTTTAATGAAAACATGAGTGCTTTGCGGAAGGTAATCACATTTTGTTTGTATGTTTGCTTTCTCCAACATGATAGGGCACACGTGTCTTCTACCCAGTCAGCATTCTACGTAAATCTACATCGGGCCGTCATCGGCCTGTCAGCTACCCTGACGGGCCGATGACGGCCCGATATAGATTTACGTATAATGCTGACTGGGTATGCTTTTTCAAACCTTACTTTGCAGATCTCTTGCATCTAGTGTCATTGTTTTATACTATAAATCGCCCTTTCCTTCACAGTCAGAAGCCTAGTAAGCGTACACGTGCACACACACACACACATACACACACACACACACACTAGAAGCCATTTGGTATACCTGCGTGCGTGCATTTTGTCTCGTGCCTGCGTGCTACAGACAGGCATATAATGAAAAAATATCATTATCCACTTGTTTCAGATTCAAAGCGTGGCCACCTCTACATCGAGACTTATTTGTCCAACTTCAGTCCAAGTCCATTGTATGTTGTGACCACACCGTGGTCATCTGGCAATTAAATCGAACAGAACAGAGATAGGTGTTAAATCGAACAGAATACAGATTTTCACCTGCGTTTGTGGCTACAGTACATTGGAGCCGCGTCATGTGAAATTCACCCTCGCGGCACATACGAACGGTTAAAAGATCAAGTTCAGTCTGCGCGGATGCACAGACTGATCGGCTGATCAGGGTCCTCGCTGTCCGCTTACAGAACCATTGGCTACTGATCTCAAAGATGTCATAGTTATCTCTAGTATAAACTTCCTGATCCCGAAGACACCTTTTCACATGATACAGATCATTAACCCTAGTCCTATTGAACCCGATTATACTCTGCCTTTGCAAACAGTGTAGATCCAGATCAGTTGGCTTCTGAAGAAGCCAACTGATCTGGATCTACACTGTTTGCCATTAAGTTTATGAATTTATATCAATAATCTGGATAAAGTAATCTGATTGACTGAAAATTAGAAGTGGGTGTGGCATCTTAATTTATTCAGCATGACAAGGGTTGATATCGATCTCAAGAACGTTTTCAATTCAAACGAACGGCTCGGTCAATCGTTTTTTTTTTTTCCACAGGCAAAAGAAAATGAGTTGTTTTAATAACTGACCTTTTGTGTTTGGTGACATTTGGTCAGAAATTCTAGTACACCTTCACTTTAATGTCATCTAAGTATCTTCAGTGTTTTATCTATTACAGGAATGTAGGCGCTGGCAGTGCTGTGATTTGCTCTAGGAATTCTTCAAGGATAGATATTATTTTTTTCTAACATGGGAGTATTACGACAGTTTGGTGCATTACTCTGGAAGAATTATATTCTTCGGAAGAGAAAACCGGTAAGTTGTTTTGTTTTTTGTTTTTTTTTAATATTTAAATATCTATTATCAGTGATTAATGTTCTAAATTAACCCTAAAAGTATTAAGCAAAATTCTAGCAGACGGCATTCTATTTATTATTATTATTATTGTTGTTGTTATTATTATTATTATTATTATTATTATTATTATTATTATTATTATTATACTTTACAGAAAATAAAACTTGACATTTCACAGGCAGAAAATTCACATGACATTTCTCTGAAATATATATAAAAATAGGTTTCAAATGTTATCTGCTACAGATATAATTGACACCAACAGTTACTACTTATTTACTCTAAATATTCAGAAACCTTTAAATAAACAATGTAGAGCAGTTCAAGTCTGCTGTACATTGTCAGAAAAGCCCAAAAATCGAGGTTTGAGACACGAAGTCGCTCGACTGTCTCGCAAACCTCAGTTTTTTGTGGGGCTTTCGGAGCGATTTCGTCTCGCAAACCTCGGCCTTTTGGGCTTTCCATAGAAGCTTGACTTTACATCAGAACTACAATAAAAACGTGAGAGAGACCAAAAATCCAACCTCGATTTTTTTTGTTTTCTGAGATTTTTATCTTAGTTCTGATGTAATGTCAATCTCCTGTGGATTTTCTGACGTTTTTATCGTAGTTCTGATGTAACGTCAAGCTCCTGTGATTGAAAATACACATAATAGAATGTTTCGCAATTATAAAAATAACAACAGCAAAAAGAGCAATAACAATAATAACGAGAAACGAAGCCCTCAGCATATGAGGGCGTGGCCAAGTTTCCGCGGAAACGTGTCTTTCCCCCGAGAAGGCACTTGCGACCATGACCATTGCTGATCGCATTACGAAAACACGCCTATTTAAATGTACTGAAAATTTTACCACGAAAAAATGAAAATTTTCAGATACAAAATTCTGATATTTTTCAAATTTCTGCTCAAAACATAGATTGTGGGCACTCGTTAGAATCGCCTGGACGAGGCGGTTCTAACGAGTATCCACAATCTATGTTTTGAGCAGAAATAAGAAAAATAATGCATACCCCTGTAAACCCCAGTTTTACTATATAAAAGTGGGGTTTAAGGGGGTTAACATTATATAGACATGTTTTCGTGATGACTGGCTCAAAGTATAGGCTAAGTGTGGTGAGGGGTTAAGGTGGGCGAATACTGAGGGGCACTTAGGGGGTAGGATCACAGGACGTTACATCAGAATTACGATAAAAACGTCAGAAAAGCCAAAAAAAATCGAGGTTTGTGACACGAAGTCGCTCGACCGTCTCGCAAACCTCAGCTTTTTTGGCTTTCGAAGCGACCGTTTCGAAATCTCGACCTTTGGGCTTTCCACAGAAACTTGACTTTACATCAACGTGAGAGAGACCAAAAATCAAACCTCTTCTGAGATTTTTTTTATCTCAGTTCTGATGTAATCTCCTGTGGGCTTTCTGACGTTTTTATCGTAGGTCTGATGTAAAGTCAAGCTCATTTGATTGGATATACACTTAGTAGAATTTTTCGCAATTATAAAAATAACAACGGCAACAAGAGCAATAATAACAATAACGAGAAACGAAGCCTTCATCATATGAGGGCGTGGCCAAGTTTCCGCGGAAACGTCTTTTCCCCGAGAAGGCGCTTGCGACCATGACCAGTGCTGTTGGAATTACGAAAACACGCCTATCTAAATGTACTGAAAATTTTACCACCAAAATGAAAATTTTCAGATAAAAAAATCTGATATTTTTTCATATTTCTGCTCAAAACATAGACTGTGGGTACTCGTTAGAACCGCCTCGATGAGGCGGTTCTAACGAGTACCCACAATATATGTTTTTTTAGCAGAAATAAGAAAAATGATATATATCCCTGTAAGCCCCAGTTTTACTATAAAAGTGGGGGGTTTAAGGGGGGTCAAAATGTTATAGCCATGTTTTCGTGATGGCCTGGCAGTATTCTGGATACTGTAGAAACGGCCGGTTGATGTTTACGTACGATACACAACGTACGTATGCAGACAACGAAGACTCATATCATCTGCACATTTCGAGTAATCTGTGAAGATGCTTGGGCTGATCTGCTCGCATATGACGTAAGCACCCTTTTCCGGCCACCGTAAACATAAATTTGTGTCAGAGTCTCTTCACGTCCATTATTGATTGTTAATTTTACTCATCTACCTGAGGAATCTTCGAAGCGAGAGAGAAGATATATCGATATTTTGCTTTTTCAGACAAATTGGCTGTATTTTTATACAGTAATTATAAAGGCCAATTACATATACATGTGGGCCGTGCCATTCGAAAACATGTCTCTGGGCATATGCGGACAGCAAAGGCCCAGATCAGACTGCGCATCTGCGCAGTCTGATCAGGGCCTTCACTGTCCGCTAACAGAATCATTAAATACCACAGCAAAGGTCAGGATGATACTGTGCGCATGCGCAGAATGATCTGAATGCGCAGTTTGCGATTGTTCGAAGGCACTTTCTCGCCTGACACGACCATTTATATGTATACATTCTAGCTGTGGATGTTACTGTTTCAGCGACATCTGTTAATTTGCATGAAATACGAATATCGAATCAAATGAAACAAAATCCACTGAATGCTACTTGATCATTTCATGTAGTAATTTAAAGTGGCTGTTGTCATATTTCTTTTGATTTGTGCTAAGATTTTCAGGCGAGACTAAGGCGTTTTTCGTCATTCCTTGTTAAAAGTACGATGAACCTGTGACATATGCATAATATTTGCTGAAACAAAGTTGTCTTCTGAAGAATGGCGGTTATTCCTCGGGTGTATACATTTTTTACGGCCCTTTCAAGAATATTTCACTTATATCGAGCCGATCGTTCATTTAAAGGTGGGCGAAAACCGGAGAACCCGAGGAAAAAAAAACACCATTCGTAAGCAGAACTTGGCTTTCCCACATATGACCCAAGCGAAGCTCGAACCAAAGCGGTGAGAAACTTAATAGATTAAGAGTTAGCTGTCTTATCCACTAGGCTACGGGGGCCCGCCGTGTATACATTTACTGCTGTATATAAAGTCCAGGTATAAACGAAATGGAAAGCCTGACCAGACTGAGACAATGTTCCAACTAGGATCTTCAATGTTCCAGTATTCCTGCATTGATGGCGTGGGTGTTGGTTTACATGCTCAAAGTTAGAAAAAGGCAAATGCGAACAGCGAATACTTATATCAGCAGGACGCTCTCTGTTCTACGCTATATTCTACAGAGTCCATTGACTGTTAGCGAGTAAGGGAGACCCTGATCAGACTGCGTGAATGTGCAGGCTGTTTCCCGCATATGCGATAAAAGCACTTTTCACAGCTGCAGACAGGGCACTTTTTCAACGAAAAAGACTGTGACAAATATTTTTATTTCTCCACAAAAACATAATGTTATTGGCACTCATTAGAAGCGCCTCGCCGAGGCGCTTCTAATGAGTGCCCACAACATATGTTTTCGTGGAGAGACAAAACAAATATTATGTAGATGTTCCCACTTTCCTGGAGCTATGACGTGTTTGGTTTTATGTCCTATTACAAATAGAAATTTTATTTATAGTCGGCGGTTTTCCCATTGTGTGCTGGTCACTTTGTGGTTTATCTTGGGCTTAATCAAGAAAGAAAAAACCTGTACTTGAACTTGAACTAGTTATATAAATCGATTTTCTTTTGTTCGTGGACTTGGCAAATAGGTTTGAACATGAGAAAAAACTACCATAAAGCCCCATATCAGTCCGGACACCCGTGCCTCCGTTGTTGCATTCGCATTACGAAAACACGCCTATTCAAATATATAGAAAAGTTCACCTCCAAAAACTGAAAAGTTTCAGACAAAAAAACTCTGATATTTTTCATATTTCTGCTCAAAACATAGATTGTGGGTACTCGTTAGAACCGCCTCGGCGAGGCGGTTCTAACGAGTACTCACAATATATGTTTTTGAACAGAAATAAGAAAAATAATGCATACCCCTGTAAACCCCAGTTTTACTATATAAAAGTGGGGTTTAAGGGGGTCAAAATTATATAGGCATGTTTTCGTGATGGTTTTTCGCGAAATGAATCTACAGTTTTCGAGGGAGGCCGAATCAGGATGCGCGGATGGGCTGTGCAAGCCAGTCACTGCTCTTGGTGTTTGCATATGCATCTAACGACCTCTAAACAACCCGGCATAAATATTTTAAATGCCCTAAACTATACCGCTCTCAAGGCAAATTCTGCAGACACAAATTGATATTTTCTTATATTTTTTTTCCAGACAAAATAAGTTTTGATGTTTCATGCAAATTGGTTCCTTAGGAGGCAATTTGCAAGGAATGTCAATGTCTGTTTTCTGAGACAGATAAAAAAACGTATTGCGAAATGTTGTCCGCTGATTTTTTTTTTTTACCCCGCATGCTTAGCGTAAAAAGAATAAAGTTCAAATTCAGTCAAAATAGTGAATAATAGGTCTCCCATTATATTGTTGTTCGTCCGGTCGTGACTGACGATGACAATTACAATCCATTGTATATACGAGTAGAGCGCTAGCATTCCTTATCTAGTCATTCACACAAGGACCCCAGTAGTGCACGCGTACAAAGGATTCATACCGCAATTACCCTAAAAATTCTGACAACCATCTGGGTGGCCGAGTGGTCCGCGCTTCCGACTTCGTATCACGAGGTCCCGAGTTCGAATTCCGCTGCAGGCGGAATTCCGCTGCAGGCGGAATTCAGCTCATGACTGTACGGCATTCATTACGAAAACACGCCTATTCAAATACACTGAAAATTTTATCACCAAAAAATGAAAATTTTCAGATAAAAAATTCTGGTATTGTTCATGTTTCTACTCAAAACACAGATTGTGGGTACATGTACTCGTTAGAACCGCCTCAACGAGGCGGTTCTAACGAGTACCCACAATCTATGTTTTGATCAAAAATAAGAAAATGTATACCTCTGTAAACCCCATTTTTACTATATAAAAGTGGGGTTAAAGGGGATCAAATTTATATAGGCATGTTTTCGTGATGCACTGCACAGAAACTTTCTGTCCACCTTTTCATCCATTAGATATCTGTCCACCTTTTCATCCATTAGATATGACTTAAATGCGATAAACGCTAAATCACCATCATCTAAATGTTCGGACACCTTTAATAATTCTTTAAACATTTTTTTCTCTAAAAAATGAAACAGTTAAGTTTACCACTAAGTAATGTGGAAGAAAGTATACTGGCTGTGTGGCAAACAGTGAATACGTAGACCCTGATATATTAGAAGAAAGCAGAACGCGGATTCTGATCTTGGCCTACAATGTTTGATCAGGCCTGTCTGTACCATAAGTCCAGGGAGAGATGACGGCTTACCCTTTCAGCCCTGTAGACCAAAACAGATATCTTGATCCAGACGAAATGGCTCATAATGAGCCATCTTATCTGGATTTACACCATTTGCCATTCTGTTCTTGAGAAATAAGACCTTATGGTTTAGACAGTATTCTGCCTGTGTAAATTCCCTATTACAAAAACAAACAATAGGCTATACTATACTCGATTCACAAGAAAATCAGAAAGCATCTTTTGGCAAAGAATGACTGAGAGCCTAGTGTACTGTGTACATGTAATGATAATTAGAATCGGAGCACAGCGGGGATAAGCAGGCTGGCATGAGTCTTCGTTGGGCGCACATACAGTCTTGTAGGAAATGTTGTTTAATTATTTTTAAACAGGACAAGATTTTATTAGGTCCGCTTCTTGTAAAACTCTGTTCCATTTGCAGAGAAAATGCGACTCAGCGTAATAAAAGGGCAACTATGGACCATTATGAAAACATGCCTATTCAAATATACTGAAATTTTTTCCACCAAAAAGTGAAAATTTTCAGACAAAAATTTTGATATTTTTAATATTTCTGCTCAAAACATAGATTGTTGGTACTCGTTAGAACCGCCTCGGCGAGGCGGTTCTAACGAGTACCCACAATCTATGTTTTTGAGCAGAAATAAGAAAAATAATGTATACCCCTGTCAACCCCAGTTTTACTATATAAAAGTGGGGTTTAAGGGGGTCAAAATTATATAGGTATGTTGTTCTCGTGATGCAATAAAGGGTCAGACCAGTCTACGCATCCGCACACTGATCCTTATAGTCCGCTCACAGAATCGCTGAAAATCAAGAAAACATGCCTATATAATTTTAACCCCCTTATACCCCATTTTAATATAGTCAAAATTGGGGTTTACAGGGGTAAACATCATTTGTCTCATTTTTGTTCAAAACATAGATTGTGGGTACTCGTTAGAACCGCCTCGCCGATGAGGTTCTAACGAGTACCCACAATATGTTTTGAGCAGAAATATGAAAAAAATCATAGTTTTTATCTGAAAAAATTCCCAGTTTTTCGAGGTGAAATTTCTATATATTGAATAGGCGTGTTTTCGTAATGTATACTATGCAACTTCTCTAAATCAGCCGCCCATGGGAACGCATAAAACTGGCTATTGTACGGAGATGACTGTTGTTCAAAGATTAAATTGGGCGCGTCAAGCGAAAAGTGCCTTCTAACATGCACAAAATGTGCGGATTCACATCATCTTGCACATGCGTAAAGTCTCATCCGGGCATTTACTCTCCATTGAAACATTCTATAGTATCTTATGATTTTGTTTGCGGACAGTGAAAGCCATGATCAGACTGCGCAGCCGCACTGACCAGAAGGTACATTTTCGCTTGGTGTGGCTCCAGCAATTATTAAAAAAACAAACACTTGGGAAAATCAAAAGAGTGACTGTTATAATGATGTGGCTGCACAAGTGTTAATCACATACCTTGGACCCCTTTTCTTTTTTTTTTTTTTTTTTTTTTTTGAAACATGTATAAAACCTAGAAAATATCTGATAATCTACCCTCAACCCTAGATATAGAACAGAGACTATCTAGGGGTGAGGGTAGACTATCAGTTTATTTGTTTTTTTTTTTTTTTTTTTTTTTTTTTTTTTTTTTTTTTTGTTGTTGTTCTTTTAAGTTTTATGCATGTTTCAAAAAATATATATTCATCACGAAAACATACCCATATAATTCTGACCCCCTTAAACCCCACTTTTATATAGTAAAACTGGGGTTTACAGGGGTATACATTATTCTTCTTATTTCTACTCAAAACATAGATTGTGGGTACTCGTTAGAACCGCTTCATAGAGGCGGTTCTAACGAGTACCCACAATCTATGTTTTAAGCAGAAATATGAAAATATCGGAGTTTTTCATCTGAAAATTTTCAGTTTTTGGAGATGAAATGTTCTATATACCTGAATAAGCGTGTTTTCGTAATGATATAGAGTCCACATGCACCTGTGCGTGGCTGTTGAGGGCTAACCCCGACTCCACTGTAGAATGTATTGCATGATTGTGAAAGCCCTAATTAGACTATGCGGATTCACAGACTGATCATGGCCTTCTTTCTCTGCAAAGGCACCCTTTTCTTATGACAGTGCCCAGGTATAGTCATAAGTGAGGACACTGTATCTGTGTATAAGGGTATCTATTTATCAAACAAGCAAACATAAAAGGATATTAAGTTTCACCTATACCAGTCGACATCATTTTACTCAGCTGCTTCAGTCCCTATAGTGGGCAAAGGGCCACAAAAAAATGTACGAACAATATTTTTTTAGAGCAGCTCAGTAAAATGGTGTCATCTGGTGTAGGCGAAACTACGTGGGTGAAACTTTATTTCATATAGTATAGTTTGGTGTGGTGTGTGTGTGTGTGTGCGTGCGTGCCTCTGTGTGTGTGTGTGTGTGTGTGTGTGTGTGTGTGTGTGTGTGTGTGAATACATATACTCCATGCTCGGCCCATGCGGTCATTTCATAGTAACGATGAAAGTGCTACACAAAAGTGTTCCAGAAAACATTCTGATTTTTTTTATTTTTATTATTTTGCTGTTATTGTACAGAGAGAGTGCTTTATATTACACGTGAATCGTCGGTTATTGTTATTTGTTTTGTTGTTGTTTTGTTTTGTTTTTAGTTTAAACATATTTATTTCACAATTTCACATGACAAATGACAAGCAGTAATATATACATACAATAATACTTGATAGAATTGGAACGGAAGCTCAAGGCTTATAGAGTTCCTCTCCTTAGAAGCATATCAATACAGAGTGTACAATCGTGGCAGGTCGTAAGTTAAGGTCAGTGAATGTAGGCTGTTTATAATCATGTTAAACTTTGTAAGTTAATCTTTATAAAGAGGTGTCATAGCAAGCCTACAAGTTCGTATACATTTACAAATAAATTTAACAACAATGACATTGAAAGATATTAATTTGGACAAAAGAACAGAAAAGTATACATATCCTTAGCTTTATAGGAGCTTTGGTTGGGAAGGAGCGAAAAAATTGAGAAAAGATGGGAATGTTTCGAGCTGGATCCGATCGAGGGGAAGGGAGCGTCAAAGGTCTTAGCAATAATATAAAATAAAATAATCGATTCTTCCCATTCGGAGACATCTAATGCAGGTCATCGGGTGCCTTGTCGTCGCGATTACCACTTCTCTGTTGTACTGAATCAAACATGTTTAAAGTCTAGGCAAAAACGATGACAAGGCATCGTGCATATACAGTAACAAGGAGCAGAGCACAAAGTACAGGTTCAATATTTTTCTTAATGTTTTGTTTTTGTTCACATAAAATATCAAGTCTTATTTTCACTGAAATATTTAATAAAAATCGGAATACGGTCTACTGCACGTGTGATTGGCGCTTTAATAAGGGTTAACGATTTTTTTTCAGTCAGTGTACCTTGTCTCCGTTCAGCAGTACCCATGTTACTATTTACTTCCTATGGGGTCAGTAGGGGGTGACTGTTGACTGTCTGCAAATGAGAAGTTAAAGGCAATAGTGTTAGACCGAGGTTAATAACGTTCTTGAAATTTGATCAAGCCCGTTTGACAACCTGATCAGGGCTGCCTGCGTTCAGAAGTGCAATGATACTTGCGAGTGTCTTAAGTCCGGGGTTACTCGCGAGTAACTCGCTCTTCTGAACGCAGCCAATTGTCCATGAAGCGGTGCGAACTGTACTGCAAACAGCGCAAATCCTGATCAAAGAAGAAGCAGTTTATCAGAGAAAGGGGTGGGTGCAGGCGGGGTGGAGAGGGGGAGGGGCGGAGGATCTACAATTTTTGTTCAGGCATTTCTGTTCGAATAGTTAGGGTAAAGTTATTATCATTTTCCATGTTGGATAAATAAAAGCAATATCGTATTAACTGTAAATATTGAAACACCTTAACTTCTTACCATACTTATCCTAATATTTGAAAAAGAATTAATTTACCACCTGTTGACGTGTCTAAAATAATGCTGGATGAATGGCAAACAGTGTAGACGCTGATCAGACGCCGCGTTTTGCGGCGTCTGATCTGGGTCTACACTGTTGTCTCAGACCTGTCTGCCCCAATAATTTGGGTTATTACAGTACATCTAGAAGGGAAAATATATCATCGCCATCCTTTATTCTGAGATTAATCAGGCATTGACGGAAAAAAACAGATTTTCTTTTGTACCGTATATACCCTACTGTCCTTTCGACATCACTCGGAAAGATGTTTTTTGCTTGGCGTTTTATTTTAAATGAAAAAAAAAAAAAAAAATATCTTATCAGAAACCATTCATTAGCTTTTCTGTTTCTGCCTTTTGTTCTCAAATATTTACCCTAAAATAAAATTTACGGCCAAAAATTGTCTGACCTATGCCATTTTTATAGTTAAGTGGATTTTTTTTTTATTTTTTAATTTTAGTCTAAGATTTTTTTTCACTTTTCTTTGCTGAATTTGAATTATTGATTTTTCATAACAAAATTGTGAATTTCAGAATAACTGAACAAGCGTAGCTTGTTGAAAATCTGCCTCCAAATTACCTACCCTACAGATTTCTGCACAATTTGTATTTATTTTTACTATGGGAAAAAGTGAAAATATTTGATTTTTTGAAAACGGATGATTAGAATAAACGTTTTTTTTTTTGTGTGTGTGTGTGTGCATATGTAGTTACGACAAATGGTTTTGCATTAAATCATGACAAAAGTTTTCAGATTTACTTCTTCTGTGTAAAGCGCCGAGCAAAAACGGCCTCCCGAAAGATGACGAAAGCACAATAACTCTGTCTCCTCATCACGAGAACATGCCTATATAATATTGACCCCCTTAAACCCCACTTTTATACAGTAAAACTGGGGTTCACAGGGGTATAGATTATTTTTCTTATTTCTGCTCAAAACATAGATTGTGGGTACTCGTTAGAACCGCCTCGCCGAGGCAGTTCTAACGAGTACCCACAATCTATGTTTTGAGCAGAAATATGAAAACTATCAGACTTTTTTATCTGAAAATTTTCAGTTTTCGGAGGTGAAATTTTGTATATATTTGTATAGGCGTGTTTTCGTAATGTGTAGTAACTTGTCAGAAATTAGAGTTTCACATGTAACATGTATTTTTACATGTCTCCAGATGTCTGTATATTCTTAGCCATTCCTTTGTTAAAGTTGACTTTGTTCTCTCGTTTTAGACTACCATTACGAAAACATGCTTATTCAAATATACTAAAAATTTTACCACCAAAAAAATGAAAATTTTCAGATAAAATATTGTGATATTTTTCTTATTTCTGCTCAGATACATAGATTGTGGGTACTCGTTAGAACCGCCTCGACGAGGCGGTTCTAACGAGTACCCACAATCTATGTTTTTGAGCAGAAATAAGAAAAATAATGTATACCCCTGTAAACCCCAATTTTACTATATAAAACTGGGGTTTAAGGGGGTCAATATTATATAGGCTTGTTTTCGTGATGAATTTCAAATTCAAATACAATAATAACATTAATTATGTAAATGGATAGAAGCTTATTATACAAAATTAAACGTTTCTACAGACAGTGCGCAAGATAGGCGTCTTTCTACCACATGTAAAGAGTGGGGCCAACGTGTACCTTTGCATCCGTGCAGCCTGATCAGGGAAGTTCTCCATATAGTCTGCAATATCCTCTGATCCTGTAAGCGGACAACAAGGGCCCATCCGCGCAGTCTGATCTGGGTCATCGTTTTTCGCATGTTACATAGGGACCATTTTCTTACATTAGTATACCCCATAAACATGTTTATCCTTCGAATAAAAACATACAAACCATTTGTTTACACTGGTCCGGTTCAGGAGAGGTATATGATGATAATTCTGGGATAATTTTCTCCAGTTCTCTATAAAACAATATGCTGTTGTACTCATTAAAAGTGCCTCGACGAGGCGCTTCTAATGAGTACCCACAACGTATGTTTTTATGGCGAAATAGGTAAAATTATCCCAGAATTATCATCAAGTTCTGTTCCTTAACAAATCCTCTTGTCCGTCGTCAGCAGACGACATAATGTAATATTTTTTATTATTTTATTATTTCATTTTTTTTTCCAGAAAACAGGTATAGGCATTTCATGCAAATTGTCTCCGTTGGAGAAAATCTGCATGAAATGTCAAATCCTATTTTCTGTGAAAAATAAGAAAATACATCAATTTGTCATCTGCTAAATTTGCCCAAAGAGGGGTAAAGGTAAAGTTAGACTTCGGTTACTGTATAAGTTTTAACTCTTTCACTGCCACAGGCGATAATAATAGGCTTTTGTAAGCAGCATAGATCCAGATGAGACGGCTCAATGAGTCGTCTCATCTGGATCTACGCTGTTTGACATTCTGTCTTTCAACTTTACATGTAAACGTCTTTCCAAGCGATGGTTTGTTAAAATAAAAAAATCAGACGACAAATGTCGTCTGAAATTTGGCACCGAAAGAGATACCGGTAATCATCGGGTATGTTACAGTTTCTTTTATAATACCAGAATGATTTTGCACTACGTCTTGACAATTATGCGGTACCATGTTTATCTTAAGTGTTCGGTCAGACAGGTCTGAGCAAACAACGTAGATCCAGATCAGACGCCACAGAATGCGGCGTCTGATCTGGGTCTACATTGTTGGCACTCATCAAGCAATATTTAGACATGTCAGAAAATAATATAATAGACTTCAAATTTTAGGACAAATATAGAGATTAGTTTATGGTGTACTTACACTAAGGGTAAATATGGTACAACCCTGCCATCTACTTAACATATCCTGAAAAGGTTAAAAGTTTCCCATAGCCTTGCGCCCGTATAGGGAGGGTAAGAGTTAGAGGGCACATCGTGTCTACGGGCGGGCCGTCTTCTTTCACTGACTTCAGTCTTCGAATGAAGGTCACACATATTCACTGCTGGGTGACAGAGAGACTCTGCAACTTTCAGGAACGCAGTCAAACAGCTTCTGGATTCAGTTAGGCAAATACTAAAATTTCTTCGTCATGACCGAGAGGAGCTTAATCATGCACCTTTCCTGGATGCATTCATTTTTTTCAACTTGGGTTTTAGATTATCACGGAAATTACTTTTTCAACTCTTACTAATATCCCTTGAAATTGAGGAAAACCTGTCCGACTGCCACAGATTTTATGCGCATTGCCTGATAAACATACAACAGTCTTGAGATTTATTGCTACGCTTCTTTCTCATTCTTTCATGCCTAGAATTCCATAAAAGGGACATTGGCAAACAGTGTAGATCCAGATCAGACGCCACAGAACGCGGCGTCTGAACAGGGTTTACACTTTTCGCTAGGGACGTATGCAGCCTCGCAAACTACAGTGCGTATACGAAGAGACACAATCAAACCGAGTCTCTGATTTTCGTAATTTTGCGTGTTCTTTGTTTCCAAAGGCAATCCTTTTTGACTTTTATTAAAATATACAGAAATTCTCTACAAAACTATGTAGACACTCCTTATATAGGAATGGACTTGTCCAAATGGTTGAGATAGAAGAATCCACTTGGCATAAATGGGTTAAACAAGAACTCAAATTCGCCTTGTAAATAGCATATTAAAGGCTCCATATTCCTCAAAAACAGACATTTTTTTATTATCCAAGAAAAGTTTAATAAATAATTATATATGTTACATGTATAAATATGATCATAAAATGTGGCATCTGACAGCCTGTAAAATTTCAGTTGGTCTCTCGTTTTTGAACTGGATCAAAAATGAAATGATTTTTTATGGTATCTCTGAATTAATGTTGGCAACATTAATTCAGAGATACATGTACCATAAAAAAAATCATTTCATTTCAAGAACAAGAGACTAACTGAAATTTTACAGGCTGTCAGATGCCACATTTTATGATCGTATTAATACCATATATCTATTTATTAAATCTTTCTTGGAAAAAAATGTCTATTTTTGAGGGATATGGAGCCTTTAATTAAGTCCCAGCTAGCATTCTTTATAAATCTATAGCGGGCCGTTATCGGCCCGTCAGCTACCCTGACGGGCCGATAACGGCCCGCTATAGATTTAAAAAGAGTACTAGATATCCTGGGGATACAGAAAAATATGTGATGCGAATAATACTTACACGCGAAAAAGGGCATTCGCGCAATCAGATAAGGACATTTGAGCCGCAACGTGAGAAAACCTACCTTATGACATGTGCTCCCAATGATGCCTCAAATCAGACTGCGCGGATCAGAATCTTCGTCGTCCGCATCAAGAAACTGCATCCTCAGCTATCCAAAATGCGCCCAGTGAAGATTCAGATCAGATTCAGATCATGCGCAGTCTGACCTGAATCTTTCTGGGCGTACATACCGAAGGTACGTTTTATGACGTTTCGGCTCATTTTTTTTTTTTTTTTTTTGACCGCTTACAGAATCTATGGCTACTGTAGAATGTAATTCGTCAGATGAGTACAAGAAAAAAACAAATAAATACCTTTTGTATTTTATTCTATTCAGCATCCCTTTGCACCCAATTATGTAACGAATTATTGACTTACAGAAAAGGCCCCGATCAGGCTATAAACATGCTCAGTGCTGTTTGCAAATAAGATTCCATGTTCCTGTTTTGATCCATTATATGGTTTGTACCCTAAGTATTCGGGAAGATAGGCTTGAGCGAACAGCCTGGACCCAGATCAGCCGCCGGGTTCTCTTTCACCTGATCTGGGATTACGACATTAACGCTTAGCACTCTGGGTAAAATTTTCAGCAGGCAACATTTCGAAATATATTTCTTATTTTTTCCAGAAAGAATGATTTGACGTTTCATGCAAAGTGTTCTCAATGGAGACAGGTGCATGAAATGCCAAAATCCTAATATACAAATCGTCTACAATGGAGATAATTTGCATGGAATGTCAAATCCTGTTTTCTGGGAAAAAAATAAGAAAAATATCACCCATTTATTGTCTGCTGAATTGGCCCAGAGAGTAGTAAAACTTAACCCTTCTCATGCTGAATAAATTAAGGTGCGTGTCGTGTTCAGCAAGAGAAGAGTTGCGTAAAGCCTGATATTCATATCTCTCTTTCAGATTTTCTTGCTCCTGGAAGTTCTGTGGCCTGTAATCATCTTTGTCGTCATTGCCCTTATTAGAAGAGGAGTTCCACCGTCACCCAGCGACTCATGTAAGTTAGTTCTTCCTGATGACAGATTCGATAAAGTATCCATCTAATGTCACTCAATCAATCAATCAAATCTCTTTATTGTTCACTCACGAGACAATTGAGGATCATTAAGAAAACACGCCTTTTCAAATACGAGAAAAAAAATCACCGCCAAAAACTGAAAATTTTCAGATAAAGAAAACACTCTGATATTTTTCATATTTGTGATTATTTCTGCTCGAAACATAGATTGTTGGTACTCGTTAGAACCGCCTCTGTGAGGCGGTTCTAACGAGTACCCACAATCTATGTTTTTGAGCGAAAATAAGAAAAATAGTGTTTACCCTGTAAACCCCAGTTTTACTATATAAAAGTGCTGTTTAAGGGGGTCAAAATTATATAGGCATATTTTCGTGATGACTGCCAGGCCGTTGAACGTTGTCGCTTAGAGGACTAAGCCAAAAATGATGATAATGATATGCATGCACTAATTAATACGCAATCGGCATTGCCTATTGAGTCCATTAACTCTAAACCTTTTCTACTCTCTTGGCTAGTTCAGAAGACAGCTAATTGACGATAGTTTTCTTATTTTTCCCAGAAAGCAGGATTTGACATTTCAATGTAAAATCATGTTTTCTGGGAAATATTGAATGTCAAGGCCTGTTTTACGGATACATACTTCAATGTTGGTACACGCTTAGGTCAGATCCTCCTAACTGCACGGTTGCAAGGGAAAGATACTTACCGGCTGATTTACGCAGTTACTCAGTTAAAGATCTGCACGGCAAAACTAACTTAACATCTCAGGAAAATGAAGCCCTTTTCTTGCAAGTACAGGATTTCATCATCAAGTGTGGAAGATTTGTATAGCATACCCAGTCATCAACCGTTGGCTAACGTACTAAATGGCACTTCTACATATTTAACGCACAGCTTTTGATCCCATACATATTTAGGCACGGGCGTCAGTCGGTCAAAATCTCTCTCTCTCTCTCTCTCTCTCTCTCTCTTTCTTTCTCTCTCTCTCTCTCTCTGTGTCTTGTTTACTTGTTCAAAATGTCCAACAGTTTTCATTATTAGTCATGCCGTTCAGTTATGTTGTATACGAACTTGTTTCCAGGAGATGACATTTATAAGCATTACAGCTTACAGTCAGATCCTTTTCGACATGTCTGTTTTATCGATGTAACTTTATACGAGCTTTAAAATAAATATTGTTTAAACCAATATGTTGTCTGCTAAAAAAATTATCCAGAGTGATAAAGCGTTAAATAAAGCGCTTAGCAAAATAGTAGCAGATGACATTCTATTTTTTTTTTCAATTATTTGTTTTCAGAGAAGTAAAACTTGGATTTTCATGTGAATCTTCTGCCAACAATAAAGATAGCTTAATAAAATGATAAAATTTATTTAAAAAATTTATATCATAGTAAAGCCGGTACCAAATATTGTTAGAATATAACAAGGAAATACTCCATGAAAATTATTATCATTACGCCCCCAACGTCTAAGAAGTTGGAGGTGCATATTGCTTCTGGGGTGTTCGTCCGTCCATCCTTCCTTCCGTCCGTCCGTTTGACACGCTTTTTGATGCATAGCATAACACAGAACCGTGCATGCTACTGTTTTGAAATTTCTTATATGGATTCCTCATGAAAAAATAGCTGACATATATTTTTTTTCTTGAAAGGATTATGCTCCTTTCCTGAGGTTATGCAATATTATCAGTAAAATATCTCCAAAAATTATTAAAGCTAGAGCCTTGAAACTTGATAAATAAACTGGTAGTGATGTGTAGACAAACTTATTAATATTTGAGTAAATTTTGAAAAATACTTCTTGAGTTATGGCCCTTTGAAATTTTGGGCATTTTTACCTTGTCAGCAAAATATATATAAAAAACTGTTAAAGCTAGAGTCGTGAAACTTGGTGAATAGACTGGCAGTGATGAGTAGACGACCTGATTAACTTTTGAATAAATTTGAAAAATACTCCTTGAGTTATGGCCCTTTGTAATTTTAGGCATTTTTACCTTGTCAGCAAAATATCTAAAAAAAATGCTAGAGCTAGAGCCTTGAAACTTGGTGAATGGATTTGTAGTGATGAGTAGATGACCTAATGAACTTCTAAATAAATTCTGAAAAAAAAAAATACTTAATGAATTATGGCCCTTTGTAATTTTGGGCATTTTACCTTGTCAGCAAAATATCTCAAAAACTGTTGGAGCTAGAACCTTGAAACTTGATGAATACATAACCTGATTAGCTTTTGAATAAATTTTGAAAAAAAAAATACTCCTTGAGTTATGGCCCCTTGTAAATTTGGGCATTTTTATCTTGTCAGCAAAATATCTAAAAAAACTGTTAGAGCTAGAGACTTGAAACTTGGTGAATTGACTGGTAATGATGAATAGATAACCTGATTAACTTTTGTATAAATTCTGAAAAATATTTCACGAGTAATGGCCCTTTGTAAATTTGGGCATGTTCCCTTGTCAGCAAAATATCAAGCTGGAGCTTTGAAACTTGATGAATAGATTGGTAGTGATGAGTAGATGACCTGGTTATGCCCCCAATTTCGAATGACATTGATGGGGCATATTATTTTGCCTTCGTTCGTCCGTCCGTTCGTCACGCTTTTTTGTGGATGCCATATCTTAGGAACCCTGCATGCTAGGGTTTTGAAATTTTATATATGGGTTCCCCATGAAAAAATAGCTGACCAGTATTTTTTTCTTGCCCGGCATATTTTTTTTTTTTTTTTTTTTATATTTAGAGTTATTTCCGTTTTGATAAAATAACATTGAAATCTCGTATATTTGTACTCTTGTTACCGTCATGGTCAAGCAGTGTTGAGAGTCAATCAGTGTTAGAGTCAGGCAGTTGGGGGCATAGTGTTTTACAAACACCAGCTCTAGTTATGATAAATTTGCATCCAAATTTGGCAAGATGCATGTTTCAGAATAGCCTGTCCCCCATAAAATCTAATAAAAGGTAAAATACTCCCGTTGGCTATTTTGTCTTCACATATAATCTCCCGTATCTGGCAGACACTCATTAACTTAACTGACCCGCCAGATCACAGAGGTAGAAATTCCAAAAGAAAGGAATTTTGCAAAATATAAATCATTTTTATGCTGATTCATTTATCATTTAGACGGCAGCCAATCTAGTTTAAGAACTGTTTTATATTGGTAATTATGGGGAATATAGTCTTCCGATTCAAAAGCATGTTGGGTGGGGGGCGGGGGGGGGGGGGGCATTAAGATTTAATCATAATGAATTATAAGATATACCAAAAGAAAGATAACCCTCTCTCTCCCACCCCCCCCACCCCCCCCCCACCCACACACACACACACACACACACACACAGATGTATGAAATGCAATGAATAAAGTATTTTCTTGTTAATTTAAATATGAAATGTCAATCATGTCATACAGATAATTCAGACCGATTGTTAATTTCCGGCGAATGATTAGAAAAGTTCCTCATGACTGTATCTCCATGTGGACATAGGGACTGCTGATTGATGCAAAAAGGGCAGGAGTTGTTATTTTTATAAGGCGGCCTGTGATTAGTTGATAATAAAGATGAACAGAAACTAAATCTAATTTGAAGAAAAAGATGTTTGTGTGTAATTTCATGATTGTTACGAAGAAATAAATGTTACTATTTGTGTTTTCTGGAGCCAAAAGAAAAGTGGTGAAATTTCAAAATTTCAATTTTTGATATCTGCCAATTGATGGGGTTGTTATATTCAGCCTCCTAAAAGACATAGAAAGTGCTGGTGTCGGTGGTGTTCTCCCCATTTATTTTGCTGTTTTATGCATTTGGCGGCCAAGCCATACCTTGAAAAGAATTCTTCACCACCAAAATGAGTAGAATTAGTATGGAACTCTATGGGAAAAATAATTAGTTCCCTGTACCCTACACAAGAACAAAAATTTTGTCAAAATATCAATTTTTAACCCATATTAGTCTGGAGACCCACAAAAGGTTAATTGGTAAACAGTGCCGACCAAAATGAGAAGTCGCAAATGTTTGCAAATACTTTAGCCATTTTTCTCTAGGAATGTCTTAATCACAGTCTGACATACCTAAAATTGAAATTCGACTCTTCCAATATATAGTATGGGGGAGTTTAATCATTCTAAAATGGGTTAACCCTTTCAGCCCGGCAGACCAAAACAATTACCTGTGTAAACAGTGAAGATCCAGATGAGACATCAGAATCTACACTGGTTGCCATTCTGATTTTGAGTCTAGACTGAACTCGTATTTGCATCAGTGGAAAAGTCCGAATTCAAGAATGCATTACGAAAATATGCCTATTCAAATATATAGAAAATTTTACCTAAAAAAAACTGAAAATTTTCAGATAAAAAACTCTGATATTTTTCTTATTTCTGCTCAAAACATAGATTGTGGGTACTCGTTAGAACCGCCTCAGCGAGGCAGTTCTAACGAGTACCCACAATCTAATGTTTTTGAGCAGAAATAAGAAAAATAATGTGTACCCCTATAAACCCCAGTTTTACTATATAAAAGTGGGGTTTAAGGGGGTCAATATTATATAGGCACGTTTTCATGATGGAAGAGTCCACTTCTGAAACTCAGGTTAAAGGAAGAAAAGAAAGAGGTTTTGGAAAGTACAGCTGAACCTGTACGGCAAAAGTTCTTACTTTTACAGGTTCCTACCAAGAAAGAGCTCTCCCAAGTGCCGGAATGGTACCGTTTCTCCAGTCAGCTGCGTGTACGTTAGATAACCACTGTTACCGTCCAGATGAGGTCGCAGAAAGAAGTTCGGCACAAGAAAGGTACAAGTATTTACTCAAAATGTTTAGACACCTTTTACTGAAAATAAGAAATTGTCGTTACCATTAGATTTACAAATTGATCTCTTTAACAAAACTATTAAGCCAATGCTGTTATATGGATTCCACGAAGTAGTTTCTTGACGTTCCAGTATTGTGAATGAGACCTATTATGCAACAGCAACGCAGACCATTGCTATTAGTTTTCATTACGAAAACATACCTATTCAAATACAGTCGACTCTCGTTATCTCGAATTCCAAGGGACTTTCTGAAATACTTCGAGATATCCGTACTTCGACATATCAGATTCGCAGAATAGAGGAAAAACTAATTCGATTAACCACATTTAACAAATATATGTGTTATTGGACTCTTGAAGTTTGAGATATATTGAAAATATTGTGGAAAAGAGGAGAAATTGCTCCTTAGGAGCAATTTCTCATCTTTTCCACAATATTTTAAATGTTGTGGAAAAGAGAAGTTGCTCCTTAGGAGCAATTTCTCCTCTTTTCCACAATATTTTTTACATGTTGTTAGATTTCCATGTTTATGTAGGGATCACATTTTTCACTTCGAGATAAGCGGTTATTCGAGATAAGCGAGTTCGAGATAGCGAGAGTCACCTGTATATAGAAAAAAATTACCTCCAAAAACTGAAAATTTTCATATAAAAAACTCAGATATTTTTCATATTTCTGCTCAAAACATAGATTGTGGGTACTTGTTAGATCCGCTCGGCGAGGCGGTTCTAACGAGTACCCACGATCTATGTTTTTGAGCAGAAATAAGAAAAAGAATGTATACCCCTGTAAACCCCAGTTTTACTATATAAAAGTGGGATTTAAGGGGGTCAAAATTATATAGGCATGTTTTCGTGATGACTCCCTGTCTCTATACCTAACAATTGCATGTCGCTATTTTCGCCAGAGCGGTTTGAGCTCAAGTTTGTTTTTACAGAACTGGGTCATTTTTCTTGGAAAATATCTCTCAAAATGCGTTTTATATTTCATAAATTCATATTTAAGGGGAAGTGGTGTTATTTCATGGCATACAAATAATTAAATGTCTTTTTATCTTTTCATGTCACTCATGTCCTAACTTCTTGTCTCTCCGTGACTTGTCTTGTTTCACCAAAATTTTCTCGACGCTTTTGTAACGCTGGACATAAAATGTATAACTGTTATGTCATCTAAAGCCTTTCAATGTCATTTTTTTTTTCATGAAATTACATCCACCATCACTATAGATGCTTACTCTTATCATTACGAAAACACGCCTGTTCAAATATACTGAAAATTTTACCACCAAAAATGAAAACTTTCAGATAAAAAATTCTGACATTTTTCATGTTTCTGCTCAAAACATAGATTGTGGGTACTCATTAGAACCGCCTCGACGAAGCGGTTCTAACAAGTAACCATAATCTATGTTTTGAGCCAGGCGGTTCTAACGAGTACACGCAATCTATGTTTTGAGCAGAAATAAGAAAAATAATGTATACCCCTGTAAACCCCAGTTTTACTATATAAAAGTGGGGTTTAAAAACTGGGGTTTAAGGGCATCAAAATTATACAGCCATGTTTTCGTGATGACTTCCTGTCTCTATACCTAACAATTGCATGTCGCTATTTTCGCAAGAGCGGTTTTAGCTCAAATTTGTTTTTACAGAACTGGGTCATTGTTCTTGGAAAGTATCTCTCAAAATGCGTTTTATATTTCATAAACTCATATTTAAGGGGAAGTGGTGTTATTTCATGGCATACAAATAATTAAATGTCTTTTTATCTTTTCATGTCTTCTTGTCTCTCCGCGACTTGTCTTGTTTCACCAAAATTTTCTTGACTCTTCTGTAACGCTGGACGTAAAATGTATAACTGTTATGTCATCTAAAGCCTTTGAATGTCATTTTTTTCATGAAATTACATCCAGCGTTACTAGATGCTTACTCGTATCATTACGAAAACACGCCTGTTCAAATATACTGAAAATTTTACCACCAAAAAATGAAACTTTTCAGATAAAAAAAAATCTGACATTTTTCATGTTTCTGCTCAAAACATAGATTGTGGGTACTCCTTAGAACCGTCTCGACAAACATAGATTGTGGATACTCGTTAGAACCGCCTCGTCAAGGCGGTTCTAACGAGTACCCACAATCTATTTTTTTAGCAGAAATAAGAAAAATAATGTATACCCATGTAAACCCCAGTTTTACTATATAAAAGTGGGGTTTAAGGGAATCAAAATTATAGGCATGTTTTCGTGATGTTTTCACTAAAAAAAAAGTCCTGCAAAACGTTCTTAGCGTTCCAGTAGCCTTTAAAATTTCATGATGCTTTTGCAGCACGGGCCAGATTATGAAGGAAAAATCTGTAATTGTTGTGTCATCTAAAGTCATTAAACATATCATTTTTTTTTTATGAAATAACATCCAGGATCACTATAATTTCTTATACTGTTAGACCATTTTCTCTAAAGCATGTCATAAACGAGGCCCTCCCAGGTGGGCAGGGAGGTGGGAAAATAATCGGCCTTGTTCCCTTGCTCCCTACTTTTTCAAAATTTTGAGCCCTAGTTTATCCCTACTTTTTTGATGGAGGGCACTTGAAAGCCTGCGACTGTCTTAGTGTGAAAAAGGTGACATATCTGCTATGAATCCTGCTCAAATGTTTGTCAACGATTTCTAGGTTATGTTTGAAACTGGGTCATTTTGGGTCAAAAAAACTACTGTGCTTTCGACATCTTTCAGAAAGCCGTTTTTTGCTTGACGCTTTTCACAGAAGAAGTAAATTTGCAAACTTTTTTCATGATTAAATGCAAACCATTTGTCGTAACTACCTATATACGAAAAGTTTCATTCTAGTCATTGGCTTTTAAAAAATCAAATATTTTCAGTTTTTCCCATAATAAAAATGAAGCCAAATCATGCAGAAATCTGTAGGGTAGGTAACTTGGAGCCAGATTTTCAACTGGTTTCACTTGTTCAATTTTTCTGAAATTTTCACAATATTGTTGTGAAACATCAATAATTCAAATTCAGCAAAGAAAGTAAAAAATATTTTCTTAGACAAAAATTCCAAAAAATCACTTTACTATAGAAATTGCATAGGTCAGACCAACTTTTAGCCATAAATTTAATTTTAGTGTAAATATTTGAGAACAAAACACAGAAATAGAAAAGACAAATGGTTTCTGATAAGATATGGTCAGTCAGAACAAAAGATTTTCATTTAAAATAAAACGCCAAGCAAAACACATCTTTCCAAGAGATGTCGAAAGGACAGTAGGTCACCATGCCAAATCAAAGGAAAACCTTGTTAACACCGTAGAGGCTTGTTAACAATGTAAAGGTCACTACACTATCAACTATACTAAAACTAAAAGTTAGAGCCTGGTCACTGGTGGTTAATAGGGTTAGGTTAGTGTTAGGTCAGTTGAGAGATCATATTTAGCATACCTATATCTGGGATATTTGCAGATGGTTAGGATAAGATTAAGTGGCAGACAGATTCTAAAGGTGCTCCTCTCAGAAACTGTCCTACAGCAGTGATGCTTGGCACTTGCATACTTCCTATTATGGCCTCTTGAATACAGTCCTCCATATTTTGACCTTGATTTATATGTCATGGTCCAATAGCATGCCATTGTCTTACTTGTTGACATAATCATCAAGAATCTTGTTCATAATGTTTGCCTCGTTCATTTTTAGGTCAGGTTCTCTAAGTGCTTTGATACTCAGGTGAGCGTCACAGGGCCATTATTACCTTCATGTTTCTTACATTTTTTCTCTGCAGAATTATATCATAATTACCAAATCTGTTTGGATTCCACACCATAATTCACTTAAAACTTTACCAAACTTGTCTGTTTAACTATGCTTTGATGTGTCTAAAAAGTACTGATAGAATGGCAAACAGTGTAGACGCTGATCAAACTGCTCCTGCAGTAGTTTGATATGGGTCTACAATGTTTGCTCAGACTTACTTGTCCAGATATATGCAAAATGTTAGCATAAGTGAGAAAACATGAAAACAACAAACAGCTAGGTTTCGCTAGGAAAATTAGGCAGGGTAGTATTACTCTAAACACATGCACACATTTTTTTGTATGGCCTAATTTTAAAAAAAAAATAGATGAACACCAGGGCCCAGTTGTTCAAAGCTAACGACATCGTTAGTTAACGATTCGTTAAATTTACATCGAGTGTTACGCAAATATGCTGAAATTTTTTGCTGAAAAAATGTGAGTAGCTTTTGCACTGCAAAAGCTACTCACATTTTTTCAGCAAAGTGCAAAAGCTACTCACATTTTTTCAGCAAAAAATATCAGAATATTGTATATTGAATCCGCTAAAACAGTTAATGAAATGATCTTTAATGAGCTCGTTAAGCTAACGACGCTTTGAACAACTGGGCCCAGGTAATTAGGTTGAATACAGTATATATAATAGGGTGTTTACTTTTACAGGTTACGTTCAGTGCTATACAAGGTGGAGCCGATCATCAGAAAGAACACAACAATAACAGCATTTGAAGTTCTCCCGACATTGGCTAAAGTCTTCAACACACTGAAAGTTAAACTTAATGACTCTGTTATCAAGAAGATCGGTAAGAATGTCAGACCAATTACAGAGGTGCATTCAACGAAGTGAGCAAATAGCTGAAAACTACATACACACGTATATGTGTTTTTGATCGACAGTGCTGGTGCCCAGTCAACACTTTATTTTTATTTTTTTAATTTCCTTATTTTTAGCCTAAATAATACAAAAATATAACATTCAAAACTTTCATTTAAAGTAAAATGCTATAGTCAAAATTCATTTCAAAGGGCATTCAAAGAAAATAGCTATGCGCTATAGCTAGCCAGTTGGGTAAATCTCCACATTGGAATACCAACTTGCAATACAACTCTGTCTTTTTTCCTGAGCACTCGCCAGCACTCTGGTGAGTATTTGCATTCAGAAAGAGAGCAACCGTTCCCAAAGCGAATGCTCGCATTGCTGAAGACCCCTTAGCAGGATATCCAGATAAGTGAGCTGCACTTAGCTCTGTAAAACACCAAATATGTTATTTTTTCAAAGTATTTGGATGGAATCGGTGTTGGAGTGATTACTTTAGTGACCAAGGCCTACACTACATTATGAAAACACGCCTATTTAAATATACTGAAAAATTTACAACCAAAAAAGGAAAATTTTCAGATAAAAAAATCTGATATTTTTCATATTTCTGCTCAAAACATAGATTGTGGATACTCATTAGAACCACCTTGGTGAGGCAGTTCTAACGGGTACCCACAATCTGTTTTTAGCAAAATAAGAAAAATAATGTATACCCCTGTAAACCCCAGTTTTAATATATAAAAGTGGGGTTAAAGGGGGTCAAAATTATATAGGTGTGTTTTCGTGATGATTTGCCACTCTTCCAGCAAGCTTTAGAGGTGTCAGATGGAAGTAAAGTATACTTCTTCATAGTTTACAACACATCATAAGGTAAGGAATCTGACTACTCTGAGTTTATATGGTAACACTTCGCTCCAGATAAGAGAGGGTATCTGGTGAATATTTTTTCTTATTTCTCCAAGAAAACATATGTTGTGGGTACTCATTAGAAGTGCCTTGCAGAGGCACTTCTAATGAGTACCCACAACATATGTTTTCTTGGAGAAATAAGAAAAATATTAATACTTTTGGATTGAAAAAAGCATCATATCAAGAGAGCTCTATGTTCCATGTATACATATGTTGTGTAACATGAGAAAAGACCCTTATGCCACATGAGAGCGGTGAAAGCACTGATCCCACTGGCTGATCCACCTGCACATCCTGACAATCTGATCAGGGTCATCTTTGCTGGTATATTCAATGGTATCCATTTAACCTTTAAAGTGCTAAATTTTACAACTGCAGTAGGCAACATTTTGATTCCTTTTTTTATACCCGGCCACACGATAGTGGCAGGGTATTATGGTTTCACATTGGACGTCCGTGTGTCTGTCTGTCTACCCGTTCGTATTTTGTTTCCGGATGATAACTTGAGTAAACATCAATGGATTTTCCCTAAACTTGGTATGTGCATTGATATTGTGGAGATCTGGTTTTGGATTGCTAATGGGCAAATTTTGTCAAATTTCGATGGTTATCTGCCCGAGACACGCCCATATCTTCGATTTTCCAGAGGATAACTTGAGTAAATGTCAAGGGATTTTAACCAAACTTGGTACATGCATTGATATTCAGGAGATCTGATATGGGGCTGCTAATGGGCAAATTTTATCAGTGTTTGTCTGCCAGGGACACGGTAATGGCGGGGTGTTATAGTTTAACGTTTTTATTTTGATTTTTCAGAGAAGATAAGGGTTGATATTTTATGTGAATTGTCTCCATCAAATGAAATCAGAAGCCTTATATTCTGGTGAAAAATAATGAAAAAAGAGTTTAGAATGTTGTCTGCAACAATTTTGCTTAGCACTTTAAGGCTTAAAACTGTAAGTGCATGCAGTGAATTTCTCGATCATTAATTCTGTAAGTGTGCTACAGATGCTTCCACATGATAATTGAAAAAGTGTGTTAGAAGATGAATAGATAGATATATAATGTATAAATGCTCAAATAAATCTTGGCCTTCATTCTATTATGTACAAAGTTTGAAAGTTCTTAAATTTTCACTCATCCTAAATTAATGACTAGAGGTATTGTGGTTTCACTAACTTACATAGGAAATGATCAAAATTTTTACTTGCCCTTCAGCAAAAGTACTCGCCAGGGCAAGTGGATGAGTGAAATTTTCCAGCCCTGTAGTATTAGACACGTTTTCTTGCATTTTGCTTCATGAATTACATCATTCCAAAAGCAAGTCTTCAAAATATCATAAATGTTTGTGCAGTAGCGCTGAGGCAATATCATCAACTCATCGATATATCATGGTATTTTTTGTGATGATACCACATTATGATACTGATGGTTTGTAGCAATACTTCATGATACCTGCATAATGCATTCTTTTTATATATAAAAAGGCTTTTAACCATTACCACACTCTGGGCTAATTCAGTTAGCAGATGACAGATTTGATATATTCCTTATTTTTCCCAGACAGTAATATATAGGCTCTGACATTTCATGCAAGTTGTCTCCTTAGGAGAAAATTTGCATTAAATGTCAAATCCTATTTTCTGGGAAAAATAAGAAAAATATTACAAATTGTCATCTGCTGAAAGTTTTTATCCAGCATGCTAAGTATTAACACAATACTCATATTTTGTGACAAATAAAGAAAAAACAATAGAGTTAAAGTATCTTGATACATGTACAGTAACGTATCAGACACTTCATATCTTGATAATAGTAATACCTTTTTCTGGTGATAGACAGCTGTATTGTTCTCATAGCCTTAACTGTCATCACTGATAATTTGCATAATTGTTGCTATGAAGGCAGAGAACCCTAGTTATACTAAGTATTTTTTGGTCGGGCATGCTAGCGAACACTGTAGATATGTCTGCATCACACTGCAGAATGCCATCTCATCACGAAAACATGCCTATATAATTTTGACCCCCTTAAACCTCACTTTTATAATGTATACCCCTGTAAACTGGGGTTTACAGGGGTATACATTATTTTTCTTATTTCTGCTCAAAAACATAGATTGTGGGTACTCGTTAGAACTGCCTCGGCGAGGCAGTTCTAACGAGTACCCACAATCTATGTTTTGAGCAGAAATATGTAAAATATAGGAATTTTTTATTTGAAAATTTTCATTTTTTGGTGGTAAAATTTTCAGTATATTTGAATAGGCATGTTTTCATAATATGATCAGGGTCTGCTAGTTTGTTTGCCTCTCATTCAACAGTTTTTAGACAAATCAACAGGTAGATTGGACTTGATTAAATTTTAGAAGCAGAACTGTGAGGGATTAAGTAGACAGGCTTCAGTCTCCAGTGACCGAGTATTTTTTTTTCTTATAATCCTGTTTGATAATCCACTAAAATAAAACCAAAATAATAACATGACTTTAAAGGCTGGTCACTAGTAACTAGGATTATAAGAAAAAATATTTAGTCACTGGAGAGTAGGAGACACTGGAGTCAGTCTAGGAATGAAGGTGTCCTAGTACTTAGTGTAACTACAGTATGATATAGTAGAATACACTGATGAACAACCCCCACACTCAGGTCTGGGTCTACACTGCAAGTATCTGTTCAGAAAGATTTGTTTAATGGGACATTCCGCATGGATCATTAAATAGGTTAAATTTAAATTCAACATGCAACATGTTATGGTTCTGATATTATTTTGGATCAAAATACAGGCTTAAATTAGTCTTCCCATCACGTAAACATACCTATGTAATTTTTTACCCACTTAAACCCCACTTTTATATAGTAAAACTGGGGTTTACAGGGGTATGCATTATTTTTCTTATTTCTGCTCAAAAACATAGATTGTGGGTACTCGTTAGAACCGCCTCGTCGAGGTGGTTCTAACGAGTACCCACAATCTATGTTTTGAGCAGAAATGTGAAAAATATCAGAACTTTTTATCTAACAATTTTCATTTTTTGGTGGTAAAATTTTCAGTATATTTGAATAGGCATGTTTTCATAATGTTATTGACGCAGAATATTTGAACAGTCAAGCCTAAGCAAACTGAGCTGTTTATAAAGGAACAATTTAATACTTACCACGCTATGGGCAGATTCATTAGACGAAAGAGTGATGATATTTTTCTTATTCTTCCTAGAAAATATGATCTGACACTTTATGCAGATTGTCTCCTAAGGTCACAATAGTTAATTTGAACGAAGTGTCAGATTATATTTTCTAAGAAAATAAGAAAAATATTTTAAAATGTCTGCTGAAATTTTTACCCAGCATGCAAAGTGTTAATTATTGTTTGAACTCAGTTTGTCATTCGGCCAGTACTGTTTAGGTTCAAGTAAAATGAAGATTCCAGATGAATAGTTTTCTTATTTCTCCATGAAAATTTTTGTTGTCAGTATTCATTAGGAGCACCTCTGCCACTCACATCTAATGAGTACTCACAACATAGGGTTTCATGGAGAAATAAGAAAAATATCAGAACTTTTTAGTTGAAAAACAAAAAAAAACAACAAAAGACATCTTATCTTCAACCAGCCTTTGGGTAGATTTGTCAAAATCATATTGAATTTTACAAGAAGTATGTGGTAGTCAATTTATCCTGTTACCAGGGAAATTATGATCATTTGTGGTCATATTGGCATTGCCACCTCAGTTTATTATTGTCTTACTTTACAGATAACAGACTAGTGTTAAAGAATTTGGTACGAGATGAGGAAAAAATCATACAACTACTTGTGGACAAGCACAAACTGATGTCAGGAAAACAAGCCAGAGCTCTGATGGATGCTTCTTTAAATCCACTTGAGGTATCAGCAGGGATAAGGACTAACAGAGGCCCAGTGGCCCAAGGCCCCAAAATTTTGAGCTGTGCCCCTAAGTTTTGGGAGAAAATGCCTATAACTCAATGTAAAAGTTTCATTTGGGACAGTCTGGGCCCCTATACAAAAATGTTTAGTCTCTATCCCTGATCAGTCTTTAAAGAGAATGGATACATCTCCAGGGCATATAACTCTTGACAGAAAAACCATTTGCCACCCTTCTCAATGGGGCTACTGTTAAAGGAAGAGATTTGCCCCTTCCTTTTAAGTTTTTCCCAGAAAATAAAAATAGATTCTGAAAAGAAGTATTCTTTGGAAGCAAAGAACAAGAGCACACAGAGAAAAGAAACTAGCAGAATCAGTTTTATTGCATCTGTTCATGAACAGTACTGTAATATGTAGTGTTGTCCTGATGATTGATTATAATCCATCATCGGTCACGTTTGCCTGTTGTAGCATATTCTGATTCCAAGTGCCCGACTGGTCTCCACATCAACACTGTTTGGTCAGGGCCGTTGCTGTACACTTAATGGAGTCATTTAACCCTGGTCCTGCTGAACCCAGATATACTCTGCCTTTGCAAACAGTGTAGCTCCTGATCAATTAGCTTCTGATGAAGCCAACTGATCTACATCTGCACTGTCATTAAAAATGTGAATTCGTATCAACAACTTGGATCAAGTAGTCTGATTGGCTGAAAACTAGACATTACCAAAACACGCCTATATAATTTTGACCCCCTTCAACCCCACTTTTATATCGAGGGTTGAGCGCAAGACTAGCGTAAGTCAGATGGTTGTTTTTCCCCAAACCTAATCTCCTCACCATGAAGGCGTTATGAAGATTACAACATTTCTTTCTGTCGTATGAGCAATGGCACCTAAATTTGCATTGTTTACAAAGGGGTCCAAGTTGCCCCTAAACAAGGGTTTTCATTGTTTACAGAAAGAAATGTTGTAATCTTCATAACGCCTTCATGGTGAGGAGATTAGATTTGGGGAAAAACAACCATCTGACTTACGCTAGTCTTGCGCTCAACCCTCGATATAGTAAAACTGGGGTTTACAGGGGTATACATTATTTTTCTTATTTCTGCTCAAAAACATAGATTATGGGTACTCGAGTACCCACAATCTATGTTTTAAGCAGAAATATGAAAAATATCAGAATTTTTATCTGAAAATTTTCCTCTTTTTGGTTGTAAATTTTCAATATATTTGAATAGGCATGTTTTTGTAATGATTGGGCGTGACAATTTATTCAGCATGAAAAGGGTTAATACTGTAGAAAATAACATGGATGTTCTTCAATTCCCTGATGAGACTTTAAGGCTTTGATGGCTGATCTGGGATCTTTCTTTTCTGCATGTATCACCAAGACACCTTTTGTCTTTTCATGCTCTTAGGATATAGTGGGTAATAAACTAATAAGTTGTTCTTTATTGCAAGAGTCAGATTTCATCATAAACATTACTTTTTTATTCTTCCAGCTATTAAAGACACTTGGAAAGATCGATTTCAAAGCTATTGCCTGCAATGACGATATTCTTGTAAAGCATATCATCTTCCAAAAGAATGCCGATGTGACAGCCATTTCTCAGAATTTATGTGCCATTGAAGATCATCTTATATCCAATATAACAAATGAAATTGTGAGACAACTTGATGCTGCCAACTTGATTAGAATTGTAAGTATTTGTGTACCATATTCTCTAACTATTCATAGCTCCAGATAAGGGGGAGTATCCACATAGTATTTTTCTCATTTCTCCACGGGAACATACATTGTGGGTACTTGTTAGAAGTGCTTCATTGAGGCACTTCTAATGAGTACCCACAATGTATGTTTTTATCAAGAAATAAGAAAACTATTAATACTTTTTCGTTGAAAAGTGTGCCTTATCTGGAGCTCAGGAGCTGTGATATTAATATAGACATGCAAACAGTAAATGGCAAGTTCAAACTACATAAAAAAAAAGAATCTGTTTTGATAAAGATCTGCACTGTTGCCGTTCTTCCAACATGTTGTCCGATATTCAGTTGACATGTTGAAATACTTTAAGGGAATTCAGACTATATACACTTGGTAGGTTACCAGCCATTTCTACAAGGGAGACAACTTTTGTGGCTTACTAGTTGTTTGCCGACAGCATATCACATATCCCTTCTGAAAAGGGTCTACTCTCAAACAAAAGAACTTGCTTCGTTTTTGGGGAGCAAATTCTTTTCTTTTAGAATGGACCACGTTCCAGAAGGGAAGTAATACAATTTTGACCAAGTTGCTGCCCCTGAAAGTGCATCGTTTCCCTTTATTTAAAGGATAACTATATTATGGTTTCCAAATATTTAAGGTAATTATAGCATTTTGCCATATGACCAGTGGTATAATGTGCACAAAATATCAGTCATTATTTTCCAGGAAAAAATGAAAAAAATATCAACAGTTAGTCTATGCCATCTGCTAATTTTGCCTACACAGTTTTAAATGTATTTCTTTTTTTTATGCCCCACTTTTGAAAAAGTTGAGAGAGCGTATTGCTTTGCTTTGTTTTGTTTGGCCATTCGTTTTTCGCACTTTTCCTTATGTACAAGATCTATTGTAAAGTATTTGAGCTAGGGCTTTGATAGTTGTCAAACTTATTAGGGCCCCTTCTCAAATTAGGCATTTTGTAGGGACAAATGTTTATATAGTCATGGGCATAGTGTTTTACAAACACACTTTTTTTTCCTTGGCTAAAGAAGAAAGGAGCTACTCTCCTTCTAGAGTAGCCTCCTTTTTCCAGAAAGGGTTAAGGGTGAGTCTACCAGGTGTATCCATTTGCTTTAAAAATTACTACTAATTTCAGGCTGAGGATTTTGCTAACTATGCGGGAGAGTTTGACTATGCTGTGCTGTTGTCTGACATAGCAGAGCTAATGGATGTGTACTTGGAGAAATCTGGCATGCTTGCAGCCATTACAGATCTGCCTGATTTAACACTGATACCTGCAGTCCTGGACAAACTTTCTGTCATAATTCCTGTAATGGAGAAACTGAAGACCATAGATATGGAGAGGTGATTACAGTTAATCCATTTATGCTGAGTGAATTCTTCTAGTTTAACTCTTTGTACTGGTCCATTTCCAATTGAAAGGGTGTCTAGTTAATTTTTATTGTTGCCATGTTTTAATAGAAGTTCCTATTTTTAATGCATACAGTGTAGACCCTGATCAGATGCTGCATTCTGTAGCATCTGATCTGGGTCTCTACACTGTTTGCCAATGTCCCTTTTATGGGATGTTGGGCATAAAAATAGGTTAATTTTTCTTATTACAGCTCAGAGTATGCAAAAACTTTTCAAAGTCTGTCCTACACCAGTCAGACAAATGACTAAAATATACTTGAAATTCTAAGAGTTTTTGCTGGATGGAACAAATTTTTGTCTTGACATGTCAGGTGGTCCTGATGAATTTCTATGGACTCAACTAGACTGACAAGTTGATGTTTAATAAAGTTTTGGGTATTTGTGTCAAGTGACAAGTGTTCACTTTGGATTTATTTTTTGCTAGATCCACAAAATCAAAATGCGCAAGATTATCACATCCTGTGAATTTATTAGATAAAATTATATGGAATTTATTACAAACTAATTGAAATCTCATTTACCGTAGTTTTTATATATGATTATCCCTAGTGATGGTCACTGCTTATCATGCTATAGAATAGGTTTTCTTTAAAAAGGGTGGATATTTTATGGATATTCTATTATTGAGAATTGCCTTTGTCGGGGCAGTTACAGAGGTGCTTCTTTATAAGTATCCACAAAGTTAGAGTTTGGAATAAAAATTGTCTTCTGAATATCCCATTTTCAATTTCTGTTTTAGCATCTCTGCACTTTACGAGGTGTTCGAGCCCTTATTAGAAACAGTTGTAGATCAGACAACCTTGGATGCTATACGGCAGACTTTTAAAAGCCTCGAGACATGGAGCATGCCATCCGCAGGTAAGAATTTTCTTCACAGTATACCATAAATACCTTATTAATTTTTGATAGTAGTACTACTAAGTAGTGTAATAACACAAAATATTTGGACAGCTTTACGGATGCATATACTTTCAAGGAAAATAACTCTGACTTGGAAATAAATACCTCCCTTCTCACTGGAGGGAAGGGGAGGGGACCTGCTCTTAATGGAAAAAAAAATCCTCTCTTAAGGACCAAATTCTTTTCTTTAAAAGCAACCCCCATTTCTGAAAAGTTTCAATAATTAGAAAACTAAGTTTGTAAAAGTTGGCTCCCTTTGATGACTGGCGGCAAAAAATCTTCAGGTGTGTACATTCCATTGAACTCCTTGCTTTATCCTAAAACTTGAACAAGTATATTTAACAACTTGTTGATATATGTAAAAAGAGCTAGCTGACTGAAAAGCAATGCAGACCTAGACTGAAATCCTTATGTCTGTCAGAGTACACCCCAGCCTGTTTATACCACTATTGCTGGGATCCAAACAAAAACGTGTAGATTATATAAAAAAAATGACTACAAACGATCATTTTTCTATATAATTTATGGAAAAAAAAATGTATCCAAATAGAATGTATAAATGTTCGTTTGTCTGTTTAATCTATACATTTTTGTTTGCATCACGAAAACATACCTATATAATTTTGACCCCCTTAAACCCCACTTTTATATAGTAAAACTGGGGTTTACAGGGGTATGCATTATTTTTGTTATTTCTGCTCAAAAACATAGTTTGTGGGTACTCATTAGAACCGCCTCCATGAGGCGGTTCTAATGAGTACCCAAAATCTATGTTTTGAGCAGAAATATGAAAAATATCAGAATTTTTTATGTGAAAAATTGCCATTTTTTGGTGGTAAAATTTTCAATGTATTTGAATAGGCATGTTTTTGTAATGGATACAGAAATTTGGGATCCCCTAAAACTGTGCAAGAATGAGCCGTGTTATTCCTATGTAATTATGGTGAAAAATACACAATATGATATTAAAGCATATTATTTCATTTAATAAACCTAAGTCAATTAGTAATTATTCATCTGAACCATGTGGAATTCAGGATACCCTTTTTCATCTTGATGTGTGTTATAAATATTTTGGAATAAAACCAATTAAATACAAGCATGGATTCAGTAAATCTACACAATGGAAATACACACATATACACCTATAGGCAAGAGGGGTATCTAGATTTTATTTACAGCATAAAAAAAATATATGTTGTTACTAATCACTAGAAGTGACTCAACAATGCCTTTCTACTGGATACCCGCAAGGTATATATTTGTTGAGGTAAAAGAAAAACAGTATTGGTATTTTTATTTTTGTTAGAACTTAGTTTCTTGATTAGAGCTAAACATGAAACATAGGAGATTTTTACAATCCTTAGAATAGTTAGGTCATTTTTGGTTTAATTCTTCCATTAATCTAAGTTCAATATTTGTTGGCCAACATTGATGACTGAGGAGACAAGACACATATTAAAGTAAGTCTAGGTATTTCCTGCTTGAAAAAAGTGTTTTATAGGTTTTATATATGGCCTTGTTCTGAAAACCTTCCAGTTGTTGCACAAAAATAGCAGCCAGCAACTTTAAAAATATTTTTTCTTAATTTTTCTACAAAATAGGGACTGACATTTCATGCAAATTGTCCCATTTGGGACAACTTGCATGAAATGCCAGACTCTATTTTCTAGGAAAACTAACAAAACTAATGTAGATTTGTCATCTGATTTTTACCCAGAGAGTGCTAAAATTTAATTTGTAAGATATGTTTATTTTGTATATTATAATTAGCAGAGATGAAGTAGAGTATATTTGCTGGCCAAATATTTGTACAGTACCCTATTCAGTCTGATAATTCTGAATAAGAATTCTGTAAATAGTGATAGGCTGATAGCTCCAGATAAGGTGATTGTTTAGGATATTTTTTGTTCTCCATTTATCAATACATGTAGGATCATAAGGTGAATGAATATACCTGAAAGATTTTTGTGCCATTTTAAGGGGAGATAATATTTGCAAAAAAGAAACTTGCACCTACACAATCATAGTAAAAAGAAAAAAAAAAAAGAGAGAGAGAGACCTTTGGTTAAAAAGATGAAATTTTCCAAAAATGGAGGCTGTTCATAAAGAAAGGATTTGCTTCCAGAGGGAGCAATCTTTTTCCCTTTAAGAGTTACTGCCATTGAAAAGTGACAAATATTTCCACATGTCAAGAGTAATCTCCCTTGAACATTTATTTAATCATGTTCAAACATTTTTCTCACTTTTCCAAGGAAGTAGAGCACATTTAATTCAGATCATCTTTTTTTTTTTTTTTTTTTTGAACAAAAATTGCAAAACCTTTTTCTTCATTGAAAAACAAGAGAAATACATCCAGCATAAATTTTAAGCTTTAACACTCTGTAGGCTAAATCAACATATTGATAATAGAAAATTAATGATAGTTTCCTTTTCACAGAATATATATATATATATATATATATATATATATATATATATATATATATATATATATATATATATATATATATATATATATATATATAAGGCTGATGTTTCATTCAAATTGTCTTCTTTTCTTTGAAAAACACACAAAAGAAACATATTTAAAAATGCCATCTGTTGTTTGATAGTCAGCAGGTTAAAGATCTGTGATACTCCATAAATTGCTGGCCCTGTGTTAGGCTCTGCCCACTTTCTCTAGGCAGTCTAATAAACGAAAATATTTCCTAAAATTTCTCTTATGAGGTTTTGAAAACCGCTATAATAAATGCTGCATTTGTTGAAAGTTGCTGTTATTGCAGATAGTAAATGTCCTAAAATTTTGAACACAAAAGTTTCTGACAAAGTGTCACATGCTATCGGTGCAGACCCCCATCAGACTGCTTCTGAAGGAGCAGTCTGATACTGCTTCTGAAGGAGCAGTTTGATCAGGGTCTACACTGTTTGCCATTCCACTATGCATTTTAAGAAAGAACTGTATCAAAAGCAAAAATTTAAGCCAAAAAAGAATACGGAATAAAGTGTTCGAAAATTTAGGACACTTACCTTTATTCCCCAGATTCACCTCTTTAATAAAAATTGGGAACAGGGTGTCTGAAGTTATGAGGAAGTCACTTGATGGCAGTTCATTTGCTGTTGGCTTGTTTAGTATAGAACATTCTTTAAAAGGAACAAGTACTCTATACTAGTCAGTCTTTCTCAACAGAAAAGGCTCACATCACAAAAACATGCCTATATATTTTTGACCCCCTTAAACCCCACTTTTATATAGTAAAACTGGGGTTTACAGGGGTATTCATTATTTTTCTTATTTCTACTCAAAACATAGATTGTGGTACTCGTTAGAACCACCTCATCGAGGCAGTTCTAACGCATACTCACAATCTATGTTTTGAGCAGAATCCTGAAAAATATCAGAATTTTTTATCTGAAAATTTTTCAGTTTTTGGTGGTAAAATTTTCAATATATTTGAATAGGCATGTTTTTGTAATGAGTCAGGCTGCAGTCACACAATCCAATCTTGAATTCTATAATTATTCATTTATTCAGTAGCTGCCATGGACAGCAATGGCCTGAATCCGAGAGTGCAAATATGTATGCTACTCTGGGCCTTTTCTATCCACTGTGCCCTACAGACGCTTTTTCACACATTGTTGTTACCAAAAATCTTTTATCTTTTTTCTGTTAAAGCTAAAAGATATTAATCGCACCAATTAGAGTTATCTCACTAAAGCAGTTCTAATTAGTACCAGGGTTTTCCCTGACTTGCATTTTGGCAGTTCTTACCCACAAAACTTTGTTCGGGACCCTTAAAAGTTAGGAGCAAGGGTCCTGACTGATGCGTACATAATCAAATCCAAAATTAATTTTATTTATCTATGGCTTTGTATTTTAATCTCTTTGTGGTCTAAAAGCCAAAAATTATCAATATTTGGGCAAAAGTTAACCCATAAAGCACAAAGCAAATTGTAGCAGACAACATTCTAAAATTTGATTTGATTTTTCAGAGAAAATAAGGCTTGACATTTCATGTGAATTGTCTGCTAGACAGACAGTTCACATGAAATATCAAGCCTTATTTTCTCTGAAAAAAAAAAGGTATTTCAAAGTGTTGTCTGCAGTAGTTGCGAATGTCATCTGCAGCAGTTGCGAAAAGTACTTAAAGGGTTAACCTCTTTAAAACAATAAACAATAAATCTTATTAAAGGACCCCTTAACTCCACATAAGGGAGTCCCTGGGACCCTCACTTTAAAACCCGGACGGAAAACCCTGAGTACCATGTCATATGTTTTCTTAGTGAAATATGGAAATTATAAATGAGCTGCAACATCAGAAAACACTTTGGACATGTGCTCCCAGCAAAGATTCAGATCAGCTTGCACATTCACACAGTCCGATCAGAATCAGCACAGGGCACATTTTGGATAGCAAATAATGCAACATTTCTTCACGCGGACAAGACAGATTCTAATCAGACTGTGTAGATGTGAATGCACAGGCTGATTTGAATCTTTGTTGGGCACATATCTCAGAAGGTATGACGTTTTTGCATGTTGCGGCTTAGATGGTTTTAGATTTAAAAAAAAAACATCTTGTTTAGAGTTTAACCCATTTTTGTCTGGAGACACCCTAATTAGGAAATAGTGTAGAACCAGATCAGATGCTGAGTTGCATCTAAGAACAAGGCATCTAATCATGGTCTGCACTGTTTGCATAAACAACAGGATTTCTATATAACATATTAATAATAAAAGCTAACCAGACACCCTGCTATTGAAAATAGACCAGTCCAAGGAGTTGTGGCACAAAAGTAAATTGGTTAATAAGAATTATTTTAATTTTCAGCCTCTGAAATAGACTGGATGTCAATGTTTAATATGTCCAAGTCCTTGACTGAAACATTCAATGCCCTTACGAATAGCAGCATGGATGACATAATAAGTGCACTGAACTATGCAGACTTTGAAAACGTTTACCAGTATATAACTTCATTGATGAGCAACTCAACTGTTGATCCAGCTGTTACAAACAAGTAAGTGCATATTAGAAAGAAACCATTCTATGAAAGAGGGAATGTTTAAGGTGAGAGCTGTACATGGAGGGGTATCCGGATAAATAATGTTCTTATTTCTCCATGAACACATATATTGTGTGTACTCCTTAGGAGCACCTCAGTGAGGTGCTTCTAATAAGTACACAAAACATATACAGAGGTACTTCGATTGAGTACCCACAAGGTATGTATTTATGCTGAAATGAGAAAAGTATCAATCCTTTTTGATTTATGAAATTACCTGAACCATAGCTAGTGCTCTGAAGTATATTCAGGCCAGTCTGCACATCTGCTTTGACAGGTCAGACATTTTGGATTTTGAGCCAGCGCATGACCAGCAAAGACTCCAGTCAACCTCTTCATCCACCTAGGACAGTAATCATTCTCATTCATCCTTCTTTTGATAGCCTAGAGGCTGTAGAAGGCATACATGATAAGAAAAGATTCTGATCAGGCTGAGTGGATGCGCAGGTTGATCTGAATCTGATTGCACAAATCGTTTTATAGGTTTTGCCAAGGGCTGGCTTGTTCATGAATGTGTCTTGTGAATGGATAATGAAAGCCTTAGCAGATTGCAAGGATTAACATGCTCACCAGAGCCTTGGCTGTCTGTATATGCATTAGATATCTTTCATGTCATGATAAAAAAACTCTCGTACTGTGGACAGGCCGATACACAAAAAGTTTGGACAGCTTTGCATGTTGGGTAAAATTTCAGCAGCAGCATTATTGGTAATGTTAGGTGAACTACAAAACATGGCAGCTTAATTCATTTTACATGTTCGAGCCGGCCTCGGTGGCTCAGTTGGATGCGCCGTCCAGCTGGAGAGTCGGCAGCATTCTTTCGTGGAGATTGATCATGAAATATTTTCTACAGTCATTCTCTCCCTTCCGCTGATTCAAGAAGGGCAGTTGTCAGTTTCTGGCGACAGAATGTGCACAATACTGGTTAACTGCTTAGAGGACTAAGCCTGCCCAGTAAATGTGTGGTTAGGTAAACTGACCGCGCTTGACATGACCCCATTGGATTGACTGGGCAATAAAACATCAACACAAATTTACCATGTTCGACCTAATTACCGCACCATGCGCTCAGGTTTTTCACAATTACTGGGCAAACTTGTAAAATATGTATCCACCTACACTAAGGGTACACTTAAAAAAAGATCAGCCAAGGACTTATCAAATGATTCTTATGCAATGTTTTTGTGTGTTTTTTTATTCTGCTTTTCTTTATAAAGCATATGTTGTGGGTACTCATTTGAATTGCATCGACAAGTCGATGCAATTCAAATGGGTATCCACAACATATGCCTTTATAAAGAAGTAGACAAAAATTACACTGGCTTTAATCTGAAGACTACAGAATTGCTTGCCTGTGCACTTATAGAAGCATGTGTGATAATTAGGTGGAATATGGTATTTTGGAAACCCACAAAAGGGTAGTTTGCAATAGTGCAGACCAAGATCAGCTGCTGCATCTGATCATGGTCTATACTATTTGCATTAAGTACAGGAATTTCTACAAAACATAGTGATGAAAGAACAAACAAACAGATAACTACTACACATAACCTTGACATTGGCTTCCTATTGAGCTTGACATTGGCTTCCATGTATGTCATAACTCCAGATAGGGTACTTTTTCAACCAAACAGTACTGATATTTTTCATATTTCTCCACAAAACATATGTGCCTGAATGAGGCACTTCTAATGAGTACCACAACATATGATTTTTGTGGAGAAATAAGAAAAATACTTTGTGGATACCTCCTCGTGTCTAGAAGTATCAACGTGAAGCTGGTTTATTCCATGTAAGCCTCCTTCTTGGATGACAGTGTGTACATCTCTGCAGGATTATGGAGGGCCAGTATGTTGCCTTTGAAAGGATGATGCGAGACATGATGAATGAAACTACAATGAACATGATGATGGCAGTGTCTTACGAGGCAGTAGAAGCACTTGCAGGAGTAATGAACTTCTACCAAGGTTTGTGTATACGTAGTACACTACAACAACTTTATAACATGTTTTGTTATAACACAGTTTTGGATGTAACATGGTTCAAAGATGGACCCCAAAAAGGTATAGATTATATTGAAAAATGACCATGAATGGTCATTTTTCAAAAAATGTATAGATTATATTGAAAAATGACCATGAATGGTCATTTTTCAATATAATCTATACATTTTTGTTTGGATATAACACGGTTGTTTAACTAACACGGTTTATGCTATGGACCCCAACAACAGTGTTATAAAGAGGTTGTGATGTACAAGCTTTCACAGATGTGCTAAGCTTATACCTAGATTGTTTGTGAAAGCTAATACTTGGTTATAAATAAAGTTGAGCAGTCCATGGAAAATAGCATTGGACCAGTCCATGACCTTTCATAAAGTTCTTCCAGAGCAATATCAAACTCTATTAAAGATTGTCTATGGGTGTAGACGATAACATGAAGGGAAATGGATGGCAGCAGAATTTAATCCTTCAAATGTATCCATTAACTTTAATATACTTCGACGTAAGGGCTCCTCTTATATTTAGACTCAAATATATTTGTTGTCGTAGTTCTAGATAAGAGTGGGTATCCAGTAAATATTTTTCTTATTTCTGCGAAGCTTTTCTAATGAGTACCCACAACATATGTTTTCATGATGAAATAAGAAAAATATCAATATTTTAGGATTGAAAAAAGCTTCTTATCAAGAGCTATATGCTGTATATGTATTAGTAATTAACAAAAATGCCAACAATTAAGATCATATTAAAACATATATTATTTTTTCTCTATGAAGTAAAACTATTTAACATATTTCGTGTTGTTTTAGCAGACCAGTTTGCAAAATAGTAAAGGCTGGCCTCGGTGGCTCAGTTGGATGCGCATTAGACTGGTAATCAGGCGGTTGCAGGCTCGAAATGGAGACAAAATTGCATGCAATGTCAAAACCTGTTTTGTTTTGGGAAAAATAAAGAAAGAATATTTCAGTAAGTCATCTGCTGAAAGTTTTAATCAGCATGCTAAAAGTTAATGCTTGCAACATATGTTTTCATGCAAAAAGAAGAAAAAAATATTAATACTCTTCACCTACAGCTATGTTGTTGCCATAGCTCCTGATAAATAGAGATTATTATATGGCAGTTTTCATATTATACCCCACATCAACTCGAGACACTCATATCAGCCTGAGGGCTGAAGGCAGAAGGCCCTTGGGCTGATATGGGTGTCTTAGGTTGATATGGGGTATGTATTTATTTATCATATGTTTTTCTTTTTTGAAGTTTGCCTATTTGACATCATATGCGGAGTCAAAGGCAAGACCGCCGAGTGCTCTGAATGTGGGGATAGGGTTTTTTTGCCCAGGCAAAGGCCGTATCACCCACATGACCCATTATCACACCTTTTACACTCCACAAAAGTGGTGTGATATGGGTACCCCAGACATATATTTTTTTGCAGAAATAAAGAAGAAATTGTCCATAAAGCATATACTATCTACAGCTATGCTATATATTATAACTATAATTTAACAGGTATGGACAGAGAGTTTCGATATTTTGTCTCAGAAGAGTATGAATCTGGATATTTAATGGATGCATTTTTGACAATGGGACCTTGGCATACATCGTCATTCTTAAAAGAAGTTGTTAAACTGCCTAATTTTAAGGTAAGATAATTTTACATAGCCCCAGATAAGAGAGGATATTTTTCTTATTTTGCTTCAAAAACATACATTGCAGGTACTCATTAGCACCTCAGCAAGGTGCTTCTAATTGGATGCCACAACATATGTTTTCATAGAGAAATAAGAAAAATACCAAAACTTGTTTGCTGAAAAAAGCACCTTATCTGGGTCTATAATTTTAGCAAAATTGATAAGCTATGTTAGCTATTAGCTTCTTACCTTTTTATGTCCCACACATAACGGGAGGGGGGTGGGGGGGGGGGGGGGGACATATTGTCTTTGATGCGGATCCTGTTGGCGTGGGTATTAGTGTGACAATTTTTGTCTGCAGAATATCTTGTGAACCAGTTGTTGGATTCTTACCAAATTTTCAAGGACATAACAGAGAACTGGTTAGATTTTGTTGACCTGGACCTAATTGTCAAGGTCACAACATTAGAAAAATTGAAAATTCATGATTGGGGAAGGGGTCAGGGAGAAATGTGTGTAGAGGGGGATATCAAAAACGCCATTATTAGTTCTAGAGTGAAATAATTTTGAGATCTTGGCTTAGGAAAAAAATAAAATATTGCAGTGGAGTACAACAGTTTAGTAGTTCTTGAGACCCTTTGACAATGTTATTAGAATTAGAACTGCTAGAAATTTAAAAAAAATGAAAATGATGTCTGCTGCCTTTGTGATTGGCGCTATCAGAGTTAATCCATTTGTTAAACCTTTACCACTCTTTGGGCTAATTCATCAGATGACACATTGATGATATTTTCTTATTTTTCACAGAAAACAGGTGTTTACATTTTATGCAAATTAATTTACATGAAATGTGAACACCTGTTTTCTGCAAAAATGAGAAAAATATTTTAAAATATCATCTGTTGAAATTTTTTACCCAGAGTGCTAAGCATTAATCTTTTTACAGAAACTGATGAGGCAAGAAGTAGATGCCAATTCCCTGTGTGTTGATGTGTCTAACACCTTATTTGGGCCAGAGGAAAAAGAGACATATGATGTTGTTATGTCATCCCTGTGTTCAGTTGAGGTCACTAGCAAACTGGATAATCTCATAAGAGATTCTGGATATGATGTTATGGTTGAAAATGTATGTATATATATGGTGTCTACAGAACTGCATATAAAATGATAGCTTTCACCAATATAATTCTGAATTTTTAAATTTTTCCAGAAGGCTTAAAAAGGCATTGTTTTTTTGTTGTTGTTTTTTTTTCAACAGAAAAATATTGATATTTCTTCACAAAAAACATTAGAAGCACCTCATGGAAATGAGAAAAAATATCAACACATTTGTGAAAGAAAACATTTTATTTGGAGTTATGATGAGACCTCTGAGTATTTTTTTCCTGATTTGGCTTATCCTGTTTGCCTAAATATTCAATATGAAATGATGTGGGGCACTTCTAATGAGTACCCACCACATGTTTTTGTTAAGAAACAAGAAAAATACCAATACTTTTCTCTTGAAAATGTGCCTTATCTGGAGCTATGGTCATAGCGATTGTTAGAGTAATTTCTGTAATTTTTGCAACAACACATATTTTGAGCATATCTCCAGATAAGCACTTTTTTTCAACCAAAATGTGTTGATAATTTTCTCATTTCTCCATAAAATATATGCTGTAGGTTTTTATTAATAGCACCTGCCTGAGGCTCTTCTAATAAGCACCCACAACATAAAAGTTTTCATGGGGAAATAAGAAAAATATGTGGTTACCCCCTCTTATCTGGAACTATGCCTTGTGGTTATGGTATGGTATCCTCAAATTTTCAACAAAATTTTGGACAAAGTTGGTATGCAATTACCATTCTCCTTGGAATAGCCTCAATAAACTGCCAGGTCAGTTCCAGTGAGTACCCTTGGGAAATGTACCATATTTGCTCTAAATATTAGACACCATAACTCTTTACCATACTTTTCCTATAATGTGTAAAAGTCTGTTTCATTACCTGTTGATGTGTTAAGAATATTGCTGGGTGAGTGGCAAACAGTGTAGACCCTGATCAGACACTGCATTCTGGGGTGTCTGATCTAGGGCTACACTGTTTGCTCAGGCCTATCTGTCCCAATTCTTAGGGTTATTACACTATATTTTAACGCACAAAATGACAGAAAAAGCCTTCCCAATGTTCTCTTTATCTGAGGCTATTTCACAGCTGAAGATACAGTGAACCCTCATTACAACGACAGCATTTGTTCCCAAAGATGCTGCCATTAAAATGAATTTGCTGTTGTAAAGAATCCTTAATGGACAGAATAATATGTAACAAAGACCTTGTTTTATTCTTTTCTCCTCACATAACATGTTTTGGATAATATGTTTTGGATATTTGTTAGAAGTTTTTATGCAATATTCTTGTGTAATTTCTCATTAACTGTCACCTCTTAAGCGAAGGTTTCGTGACATTCAAATTGTCATTATAATGAATTTTATTGTTGTATTGAGTGTCCGTATAAGAAGGGTTGACTGTATTTATTCAAAGTGTTAGAGATTTAATCCAAGTGTTAGGATAGCCCAGTGGTTAGCCCTCATAACTTCAGATCATGAGGTCCCGTGTTTGAATCCTGGTTTAGGTGGAATTCAGTCCATTGCACAGGTTCAAATCCTGCTGGAGGCAGAATTCAGCTCATTACACAGAGCCTTTCATTATCACCATTCAGTCATCAGATCTTGATATGACTTTAATAATATTGAAAGGGACATAAAACACCAATTCTAATGCACTCGCGTATGTAACGCGACGTCTGATTGGGTAACGTCAAAAATTTGCAACGGTATATTCTGCGATATACTGTCGCAAATCCGACGTCATCACGTAACGTCGCTTCTCATTGGCTGGCATTTGGTTTTACGCAGCTCACAGCACTTGTCGTTTTGTGCAAATAGTACATTTTTTCAATAGAAAAAAATGAATAAATGCATTAGAATGGGGATAACTGCATCAAATTTGTCATTTGGGGAGGTAAATCGGCGGTTTTACGGTCGCAAATTACGTTTTACGGCTCCGCTGACGCGTCGCCGTAAAACGAATTTCCGACCGTAAAACCGCCGATTTACCTCCCCAAATGCCAAATTTGAATGCAGTTATCCCCTAAATCATTAATATCAAGGTACTTATTCTTTCAGATGGAAAATTCAATGCAAGAAATCAGTCACATGATGGAGAACCCAAAGTCGGTAGTAACCACGGTCAACATGAAAACACTAAATGATAAAATAACCAAGATGACCAATGACAGTGTATATGTGGATATAGAGTCCAAAAATGAATGGAATGAGATTAAGTGGTCTCGTATCTGGGATAAAATGCCGCCGGAAACTACAGCAGAAGACTGGTGGTGGGCTTGGAAAAATGTATCGGATGAACTATCAATGGCTAAGTATGTTCCATTTCTACATCATATGGGCCACGTCAAGCAAAAAAGTGCCTTCAAACATGTGCAACATGTGTAGATTCAGATCATCTTGCCCATGTGCAAAATGTCATCTGGGCCTTTGCTCTCCACTAATACATTCTGTAGTATCCAATGATATTGTTAGCAGACAGCGATGGCCCAGATCAACCTGCACGTTATTAGTGCAGTCTGATCTAGCCTTTGTTGTTTGCAGATGCCCAAAGTCAAGCATAGGGCTGCGCATATAAATAACTTGACAAGTCAAAGTACTGTATTTATCCTAAGCATTTAGACAGATAGGTCCAAGCAAAACATAATGTAGACCAGATCAGAGGCTGCAGGATGGGGCATCTGTTTGGGTGTACACTGTGCCACTCATCCAACAATTTTAGACACATAGCCGGTAGCAAATTGAACTTATTTACCCTAAGTATTCGAACACCTCAACTCCTTACATATATGTTCTAAAATTTGAACCAGTACAATTCACTACCTGATGTGTCTAAAAATTGCTGGATGAGTGGTAAACAATGTAGACCCAGATGAGATGCTGCGTTCTGCAGCGTCTCATCTGGGTCTATACTGTTTGCTCAGGCCTGTCTGTCCAAATACATATGGTAAATACGGTAAATAATAGGACAAGTATGGTTAGAAGTTATAGACAGACAGGCTTGAGCAAACAGTGTAGACCCTGATCACTATTTGCCAATCATCGAAGAATTTTTAGACACGTCAGCAGGTAGTAAAGTGAAATTATTCAAATTAAAGGAAAAGTATGATAAGAAGTAACAGATAGACAGGCCTGAGCAAACAGTGTAGACCCAGATCAGATGCCACAGAACAATAAAAGCCCAAATCGGACTGCATGGTAGTGCAAATCAGTGTTTGCATATGCCTCAAATAAACTTTTTCTCACCTCAAAATAACATTCCAATTAAATTTGAATGAGTACCAACAAAATAAGTTTTGGAGCAAAAGCTACGAAAAATTATCCCAAATCATCACATCAGTTATCACTTTTAATATCTGATTCAGGGTGCTCAACACATTTACATATAATGGACTCTTCTGCCACAGCAATTTGGTTCAATCTATTCCCAATAAGAGGGTGACCAGATAGGTTTTATTACTATATTTTATAGAAATTCTTGTATTTTGCACAAACAATGTAGACCCTGATCAGTTGCCACTTTCTGTGGCATCTGATCCAGGACTGCACTGTTTGCCAATTACCCTTTTGGGGGTCTCTTGACTGAAATGTTAATCAGCTTTTTATAGTCCAGGCCTGCCTTTAAGGAGATGGGTTTATAATAATAGTAATAATAATAATAATAATAATAATAATAATAAAAAACAGGTGGTTTATATATTTTGGTTTTGATTGTTGATAGTCACAGTCAGCAACAATCATAAGTTATATGGCTCTTTGAATAATAGTGATATCTGGCATTTAAAAAAGAAAATAAAAAGGTTGAATGGTTGATTTAGTGATAGCTGTGGCATAGAGGATGTTGATCCTTATTAAGTTCCAGTCACAACAGTAGCTGGCAACATTCTAAAATTTTCTAGTTTTATTTTTTGAAAATTGGTAGATGCAGTGAAATAGCTTGACATTTCATGTGAGTCATCTGCCTTCATCTGCAAGGCAGACAGGCACATGAAATGTTAAGCAGTATTTCCTCTGAAAAGTAGATAAAAATGTAGAATGCTGTCTGCTGCAATTTTGAATGGTGCTTAGTGGATTAAAGAATCAAATTCATCTGATTATAACTCTAGATATGATAGAGTATCAGGAAATAAGAAAACTATCAATGATTTTCAGTTGAAACAGTGCCTTATCTGGAGCTATGTCTGATGTACTGAATTTTATTATTATTTCAGGTTATCAAAATTTCATACTCCTTAAAATTATGAAAATCTGAAATTAAGTGTTGTGCAACTGCTAGTGAGTTACTTCTTGCCTTCTAGTTGAAAAACTGATAATTGACATAGCCAGGGGTATCCACATAATATTTTTCTTATTTTTTTGACGAAAACATATGCTGTGGGTACTCATTAGAAGTGACTTTATGGGATGCTTCTAATGAGTACCACAACATACTATATGCGTTTCAATATTCATTAGACTTTCAGTCGAGTGCAGAGAATGAAACCACAACATTCTGATGTCATCACAGAGGTCATTGCACGGAAAAACTGTTAGAAACAAACATCAGACGGTTTTATATTGCGGTCTTGTCGATTGCGCAGTTCTGATTATTGACATAGGATATGAGTTATCTCGCATCGGATTGGTTTTGATTCAGTAGGCAGAGACAATTAAGCCAGTAAATGATCTGTGATTGATTTGTCCTCTATCTGGCCAGGTACAGGTGTTGTGAAATACTGGTGGACTTTAATTGGCAGATTTTATTTGTACACCTTACACAAATTAAAGAATGTCCATCTTTGTAAGTAGGCACTATAAATAAAATAGACCCTATCGGACCATGCAGACTTGTCTGGATCAGCAATTTTCGTGTTTGCAATAAGGTACACTTTTTACTACTCGGAACACTATGGTATTAACCAGTTGACTCGTGATCCGTAAAATAAATACTTACTTCTTGGGCAAGATAAGATGACCCACACCAGCCTGCGCATAAAAATGTTTCTACGTCCTGTTAACGCTGTCAAGCAAACTGTAGGTCCTGATCAGAATAAGCGGATGCGACAGCCTGCTGTCCTGTCATAGTTTTTAAGCTACATATTTTGTAATTGGTAAGGTACCTTTTAGTTTTAATATTGAATGACCGCCTTCCTTTATGCAAGCGATTTGTTTGATGTTTTTGTTGACGGTTTCTGATCAAGTATGTGGCAATGCTTCTGATATTGGCTGCCATTAGACAGCTGTCATGTGCCATTTCAGCACCAAAGTCTAATGGATATTGAAATGCATAGTATTTTCTTGAAAACATATGTTGTGGGTACTCAGTAGAAGTGCCTGGGCTAATGCGAGTACAACAAGGTATGTTTTAGTGAAGAATTAAGAAAAAATATTACCATTTTCAGTTGAAAAAGCACTTTGTCTGGAGCTTTGATTGATAATGTTGTTAATGACTGTCCAACACTAATAAGAAGCTTTCTAAAATTTTTCTTGAAATTATTCACAGACAAACGCATTTTTTCTCATATTTTTCAGTGAGGAAAGAATCCAGAGTCCAACTATTAAAGCCAAGAAAAAATAATTTATAGGAAGCAAGGATCAGACCAGCCTGCACATGGCTACACATAATTTATTTTAACAACAAAAATGCAGTGTTGTTTCTTACAAGTAATTGAAAAAAGTTGGGGTACACTTGATTCCCTCATCAGTGATTCTGCCATAAGCTTCTGTCATTCCATTATGCCATCATTCCTTGATTTCACTTTACTTGAAAAGTTAGTAATCCAAGCAGGACCATGCCCAACTTGTCCAACTTGTCCCATTTCTCTGAGGGCAAGTAAGAAATTTCAATTTACTTGTCCAGGGACAAGGACTTCATAGCTCTAGCTATATATATATTTTTCTAAATATTTTTTTCTAATTTCTCAAAATAAAACATATGTTGAGGGTACTCATTAGAAGCATCTCATTGTGATGCTTCTAATGAGCACCAGGGCAGCTTTTAATAGAGAAATAAGGAAAATATCAATACTTTTCATTACGAAAACATGCCTATTCAAATATACATGTACTGAAAATTTTACCACCAAAAAAATGAAAATTTTCAGATAAAAATTCTGATATTTTTCACATTTCTGCTTAAAACATAGATTGTGGGTACTCGTTAGAACTGCCTTGGTGAGGTGGTTCTAACGAGTACCCACAATCTATGTTTTTGAGCAGAAATAAGAAAAATAATGTATACCCCTGTAAACCTCAGTTTTACTATATAAAAGTGGGGTTTAAGAGGGTCAGCTTTATATGGGCATGTTTTCGTGATGTCAGTTGAAAAAAAGCACCTTAGCACATTTTTTAGTATACCAAGGACAAAAATCATACCATATTATTGTTTTCAGTATTTTGATGGCAGTACAGGTGGTAGGTGAATCAATGGAAGACACCAAAATGTGGAATATGTTAGCACCAGCTTTCATAGGGAGTGAAGCTTATCTGGTATCTGCGTCAGAGCCCTATAGATTACTGCAAGGTTGGACAATATTTCTATAATGTACATTAACGTAGTCTAATATTGAGCTTAGAGTTTCCATTTCTTTGTAGTGTGTGTGTGTGTGTGTGTGTGTGTGTGTGTGTGTGTGTGTGTGTGTGTGTGTGTGTGTGTGTGTGTGTGTGTGTGTGTGTTGCACACCCTATCTTTTAACTTAATACTTTAGTTGCACCATAAACATATTCTTGGATGCCTAGCTCCAGAAAAGGGGGTATTCATGTAACATATTTCTCATTTCTCCACGAAAACATACCAGCAAGTTTTAGTTAAAAAAGGTGCCTGATCTGGACCTGTTTTGGAACTCTGTGCTCACTCTTACAAATAGTACTGCCTCACTAAAATATCACAATATTGCCTATACCACCATTTTATATGGTACAAAAGGCTCAGAAATTATGAAGTTCATGAAGTTTTGAGTCACATTTTATTCATATATTTATAAAGATATGGCTGAAATGCTAAGCTCTGTTTTAACCCTCTAAAAAATTGCTTTTGTGTCCAGCAAAGACTCATCAGCTTGCGCTTCCCATGTAGTCTGATCAGGGTCTTTTTTGGGCACTTTGTTAGCTAAGGATCCAAAGCGTCTTCAGGCAGACACTGACCGATCAGACTGTGCCAATATGTAGGCTGATCTGAGTCTTCACTGGTAGCACATGCGGTCATGTAGAAAATGCTCTGCCCTGTTTCAAATGTCACTTTTTGCTTATCATCTGCTAAAAATGATTTTTATTGTTTTCAAATTTAAATTTTGTGATAACTTATAAGTATTAGCTTTTATAAAAAAAATATTTGAAGTTACCTAGGAAAGGCCACAATCACAAAGCACAGCCTTTCTGAGACACTGAATGAACAATTGGTGAGGAACAGGCAAGGACAAATATCCAGATAAGTTGAATTTTTTCAGATCCATATCACACTCTCTTTAAATTAATAGCTTTTTAAAGATATAAAGTCTGTAATTTTTTACCCTTACGATTGCCCACCTAAGTACAAACACGTTGTTAGACATATTTTTTGAGGAAAAGAAATCTTAATGGTACTAATATACCACCATATTGTCGGAATAAAATGAAATGATGCATGTTTTTTTTGTGACATTACATCTGACAGATTCTATCTTAATTCCTATTTCTTCTTGGCTTTTTCTGTACAGTGCTTTCGATAGGCTGCCAGTCATCTGAATCATGCTGCTGTTACTAAAAATAGGAATGCTGGGGTGAATGTTTTTTATCTAATAATTAAGAATTTCAGCCTTGTATGTTGTTTGAGGTTAAACAGTCAGGAGTAATGATGCTGTTTCTATATTTTCTTCCAGCACAGAGGCAGACTTTTAAATTTTCTGTCTAATTTCCTTGTTTTTATGATAAGTTCTTGCATCTGATGATCAGAAAGTTTGCAGAATGTTCTATTTTTAGAACCAGATAATGTTTCACGAAGGGGTAGTTTTTATTGAGATTGAATAAACACCATGATAATGAAATATTTATCTTTTATGTATAATCTCACATTCAAAAAATGTCTTTCACCATATCAGGGTCAATGCATTGTCACAAAAGATTCGTTACACCAATGCATCATTATATGACTACTGGGAAACGATGTATTTACTAAAACGTTGTATTTACTGATTGCTTTATCAAAATTATGAATTGTTTATAATAAAATTTAGATTTACCATTGATGAACTAAATAGATGTATATATATGTACATGATTCTTTTGAGGAGTGCTTTAGCGCTGTCTGGCCTTTGATCTGGGCCTCCTCAGTAGACCTTCAAATGATTATGCTTATAAAAGCAAAAAACTAATGCTTGCTATATTATGTCTGTTTTTGGCTGCTCTGCAGCAGGAGCCAATTTCCTCTCCAGTATGCCTCATGATGTTATCTATTTATACAGTGAACCTATAAATATCCCACTTGTAGGTCACTGATTTATATAAACAAACTCTGTGGTGTAATATGTAAAATATAGACAGTTTCTTCAGGTGAAAAGTTTTTCACCAAACATATATTTAAAAGTGCGCCTGATTGGTGATCAGGAGGTTGCAGATTCGACCTTTGCCAGGTTGGCAACATTCTTTCGTGGAGATTGATCATGAAATATTTTCTACAGTCATTCTTCTCTTCCACTGATTTAAGAAGACAGTTGTCAGTTTCTGGCGAAAGAATGTGCACAATACTTGTTAAACACTCAGAGGACTAAGCTTGCCCAGTAAAAGTGTGATTAGGTTAACTGACAGCACTGGACATGACCCCGTTCAGTTGATGGTCCGTGAAACCTTAACAAAAACAAACAAACATATATTTAAATAGGTATTTCATTATTCATAAAAAAACCCCCAAAAAACAAGATAAACTTATAGCCTCAACCAAAAATAGGATGCATACGATTTGCGTACCTATCAATGAAAAATTCCACAACTTTTGCGCGAGTTTTCTGTTTCATCTCCACCTTTAGTTCGTTCCAGTGGTTATTTTCTTACCGGTATTTATCGGGAGTCAATTTCACTTTGAATCCAGCTCGGTTTCCTTTTTTATCACCAAAAGTCCCGACACTTGTCACAGAAACTGGCCTTTTAAGTTAGCTCTTAGAAATGTTTTCTTTGATAATTACACTTCTAAATGCATGCGTTTGTTTAGGGTCAGCCAAAAGTTCATATGAATAACAGTACCGTTCGGCTAGAAGCAGCAAGAATTAAATTTGGGACAAATGAAAATTGATGCTGTATATTTCTTTCCCCCAATCTTGCTTTTCTCCAAAAAATATTAAGTGTTTACTTTTATACTATGGAACTTGATCTTAAATACATTTCATGACAGAAATTATCAGTTAATTAAAAAAAAAAAAAAACGACCAAAAGTTGCAGATTTTACATCTTTAAGATTGATGTCATGACCTCAAGGTGCATCACGAAAACATTCCTATATAATTTTGACCCCCTTAAACCCCACTTTTATATAGTAAAACTGGAGTTTACAGGGGTGTGCATTATTTTCTTATTTCTGCTCAAAAACATAGATTGTGGGTACTCGTTAGAACTGCCTCATCGAGGCAGTTCTAACGAGTACCCACAATCTATGTTTTGAGCAGAAATATGAAAAACATTAGAATTTTTATCTGAAAATTTTCAATTTTTTGGTGGTAAAATTTTCAGTATATTTGAATAGGCGTGTTTTCGTAATGGACAAGCGTTATGTTCCCATATCTCAAGCTGCACCAAAAGATCATCATTTTTGTCAAAATAAAATTACTTTACCATAGTAATAATGTATTTAATATATACCTTGTAAATTAAACCTTACAGATAAGAGGGGATATCCAGATAATACTTTTCTTATTTTTGCAAGAAAACATATATTGTGGGTACTCATTAAAAGCGCCTTGGCAAGGCGTTCTAATGAGCACTTACAACATATGTTTACATATGTTTTTGTGCTGGAATAAGAAAATATCCATACTTTTGGAATGAAAAAAGTGCTTTTTTCTGTAGCTATGAAGCACCATTCACAAATTGTAGCAGACAACATACATTTTGCTTTTTTTTTTTTTTTTTTTTTTAATTTTTCCTTAAAGTGTGACATTTCATGCAGATGATTTGTATGAAATACCAAGCCTTACTTTCTCAGAAAATAATAAAAAACTATTATGTCCTCTGCATCTGTTGTGAATAGCATTCAGGGGTAATGTAATGTTATTGTTCAAAATGATAACCATTTGGTGCAGTTTAAGATGTGGGAACAGGACCCATGTCAGCTTGAGGTCATGACATCAACTAAACAAATCTTGTCTGTGATATAGATCTGAAAATATCAAGACTATAGACTAAGGCTCTGTATCATATCTCACAGATGTTCCCATATCTGTAAATCACACTTGATGCAACTGTCTTTTATGAGACCATGATCTGGGAACATCCACTGAACAGAGCATCAGTCTTGCTGTCCAGGATGGAAATTTTGGTCTCAGTCTCGGGTCTCATTCACAGGATTCCAGTCTGTGAGTTTCATACCCGTAAAACCTGTGTAAGACAGCCACCTTTGAAATTGACCTTAGTGGTTGATGTGGAAAGGTGGTTGACTTATAAAGGTACATGTCATGTAATTTTGCTAGCAGTAAAACCTGTGTAAGACAGCCACCTTTGAAATTGACCTTAGTGGTTGATGTAGAAAGATGGTTGACTTATAAAGGTACATGTCATGTAATTTTGCTAGCAAAATTACATGACATGTACCTTTATAAGACAGACAACTTTTTCCACATCAACCACTATTTAAAGTCAGTCTCGAAGGTTGCTCTCTTACACAGGTTTTACTGTACTTGTCCTAGGACAAGGATTTTATAGCTGTAGCTAAGAATAGTATCTACATTATAAGATATATTTTTTCTTATTTCTCCAAGAAGACAGACATTGAGGGTACTCACTAGAAGCACCTCACTGAGTACCCACAATATATATTTTCTTCAAGAAATAAGAAAAGGCAGTTTTTGGGCAAGTAAATCTTGTTTTGACAAGTTGGACAAGTGGATTTTGACCATTTACTTATATGTTGACAAGTAGATAATTCTGCAACCAATAGTATTAATATGTATTAAATATTTTATTTTTTTATTAGATGTTAGGGATGAGAACACACCAGTAGGAATGATTGTTAAGAACATGGAATACCTCCCAGACATTTTACCTGCTATGATGACTTTTATGAACTCTGACACTGGGGTGAGGGTTTTCTAATTCTTATTCATTGTCTGTGTTTGTGTTGTTACAATTGTTTTAATACCTCTTAGCCCTTATTTTTCTTATTTCTGCTTAAAACATAGATTGTCAGTATGCGTTAGAACCACATCACCAAGGCGGTTCTAACGAGTACCAACAATGTATATTTTGAGCAGAAATACCAAAAAATTCAGAATTTTTTTATCTGAAAATTTTCAATTTTGGTGATAAAATTTTCAGTAATTTAAATGGGCATGTCTTCGTAATTTTCACATGAATATCAAGTCTTATTTTCTGTGAAATAAAAAAAAAAAAAAAAAAAAAAATAGACTGTCCTCTGCTGCAGTTGTGATTGACACTTTATGAGTTATTAATCGTTATCTAAATTTTTAGCTCACTAAATTAAAGTTTAGATTTCATTATAATGAATGTCTTCCAGAGCTGCACGAGTAAGTAAATTCATAAATACATTGAATAAAGTAAAAAAAAAAACACAAAAAAGCAAACTATTAAATTTAACTGCTTGTTTTTATCTATAGTAAGAAAAAGGAAAAATTTTGGTACTTATTTTAAATTTAGAAGATGCTTTAATAATATCTCCCACCAGAGGTGAGAGGGGACATATTATGTTTGGTGCAGATCTCCTTAGCATTGACTTTTTTGTGTGCAGTTATCTCTTTAATGGACTGTCAGGTTTTCATCAAACCTGCATGACTGTATCATTTGGACATTTTTGTCAAGTTGATTAGATTTTGGTGACCTTGACCTTGTTTTCAAGGCCTGCATATAACTTAGAATGTTGGAGGTGGTGGGACATCTGTTTTCTCTGAAAACAAATTTCTAGTTAATGTATGTTTTTACAATAGTTTCCATAGCTCCAGACAAGACACTTTCTTATTTCTGCACAAAAACACATCTTGTGTGTACTCATTAGAAGTGCCTCACTGAGGCACTTCTAAATAGTACCCACAACATGTTTTTGTGGAGAAATGAAAAAAATATTGTTTGGATACCCCCTCTTACCTGGAGCTATGAGTTTAGTATGATATATCTATAGAAAATGAAATGTTTTTTGTTGTTGTTGTTGTTTTTTTCATGTGAACTTTTTTTTTTTTTTTAGCAAAAAGTGATGGAAGGATTTTATGCTGACCCAATGAAATCTATTTGTGAAGAAGACTTCCTTCTACTGTTGAATGTTTCTGAGAAAATTCCAATGGACGATATAGAAAAGATGATCTGTGATACAGATTGGGAGACATTCCAGATGTCTATAATGGATGCTTTTAATTGGGTTACCAAAATGGGGGAGGTGAGAGTTTATTATATTACATATCTAAAGCTATCTTAGTAAATTCTTAGAGGAAATGTTTCTTCCTAGAGTAAAAAAAACTTTTTTTTTGTAATGTTATCATGCTGTGCAACGAGTGTAGATGAGGCAATGTCCTAAAACCTGTTGACGTCATTTGAAACATCAGAAGAGTATAGAACAGAATCTGAAGAAAAAAAATCAACCTATGATAGTTTTAAATACAGGAAATATTTCCCTGAAGAATTGCAAAAATTATAAACAAACTCGTGCTCATGCACTGGTTTGTTTATTTGATTTGGAAATCTCTCAGGGGTTGTGTAATATTACCTGTATGTTAACCCTAGTCCTGCTGAACCGGATATGTCCTGCCTTTGCAAACAGTGTAGATCCAGGTCAGTTGGCTTCTGAAGAAGCCAACTGATCTGGATCTGCACTGTTTGAGCAATCTGGGTCAGGTAATCTGATTGGCTGAAAATTGGAAGTTGGCGGGGCATCATAATTTATTCGGCATGACAACGGTTAAACTCAGGGTGCATTAACCTCTGTATATTTGCTAAACAATTTGAGCTGGGGCACATAATTTCCTACAAGAGTACTTGTGCGCCCAGCAAAGACTTCAAGCAGACAGCAAAGAATTTGATCAGCCTGCTCAGATGCTCAAACTGATCAGTCTTTGCTGTTTGCCTGAAGATGCTTTGGATCCTTGGATACCCACAGGTTGCTCTGCTAAGACTGCCAGACTACATGGACATGCAGGCTGATCTGATTCTTTGTTGGGTGCACATATAATCTTGTAGAAAATGCTGTGCCCCAGCTCAACTTATTTTACAATAATAAATTGTCTCATTGTGATGATCAAAATATTCGTGCATACTGAGGGAGACAAGACAAACCTCTAGATAAGCTCTAGATATCCAGATAGTTTTCTTATTTCTTCATGAAAAGATGTGGTCAGTAGAGACTCATCCCTGTGACACTTCTGTGTATACTCACAACATATATTTTTGTGGAGGAATGAAATAATAATTGATTGAAAAGAGGCCTTATCTATAGCTCTAGGGCCAAAAATAGGTTAGATATTTTCCACAAGAGTGTTTTCCTCTAATTTTCAACTATTAGCCCTTGTCATGCTAATTGAAATATGATGCCACACCCATTTGCAATTGTTAGCCAATCAGGTTACTTGATACAAGTTGTTGTTGCAAATTCTCATACTGAATGACAAACAGTGATCCAGTTGGCTTCCTCAGTTTGATTTCTGGATGTAGGAATTGTTTTCCAGTCCCATGTGTCTGCCTTCCACACTCTCCCCTTCATCTCAGTGGGTTAGGGGTAACATTAACCCATTCATGCCTGAATATTTTCAATGAACTCTCCAAACTTTGGAAGGGTCCATTATAAGTCAAAGGGGTGTTATATAGAAATTGTCATAGTTGCTTTTATTGTTGAAACTTTCTAATGTTATTGCAAACAGTGTAAACCCTGATCAGATGTCGCATACTGCGGCATCTGATCTGGGTCTACACTGTTTGCCAATGTCCCTTTTATGGAATGCTAGGCATAAATGGGTTAAGTTCTTTAGCAGCCATGAATATTTTGTATTTTTCAGAAATTAAATCTGTTTTACACGGAAGGAACAGTAACTATGGACTGGGATAAGATGACAGAAAATGCATATATATACATGACATACTCAGCAAATCCTGAACAAATGTTTAAAGATCTTGATTACAGTTTTAGCCAAATGAATATTACGAAATTATTGGAATCCCTTGGAGCAATGAATCCTCAGATGCAGGACATGTCTTTTACAGACATGAAAAGGTAGGTACATGAGTCATACATGAACCAAGCCGTAAAAAATAGGCTTTTCAGACTTTGTGTTGAATCAGTCTTTCAGTGCCTATGCCATGTCCCATGATGAAACACGTCTAATTCTTTGACTGAAGGTTCCCCTTGTCCTACTGCTTATGTGAGCGAAAAGCATAGGTTCTTTCTGAGACTGACATGGAGATTCAGAATTGCTGAAATAGTTCCGTTCCGATATTCAAGATGGCTACCATAGCAGCCATTTTGAAATTCTTCAAAAGGACAGTTCCCAAACCATAAGTGGGATTGAGCTGAAACTATATGGGAGGCATTGGGGTGTTTTGGAGATTCAGAATTGCTAAAATCCTTCTGTTCAGATATCGAAGATGGCCGCCATGGCCCAAACTCTCCTCTCAAACTGTAAATTGGATTGATGGGAGGCATCAGAGCGACATGGAGATTCAGAATTGCTGAAATAGTTCAGTTCCCATTATAAAATATTTTAAAACACATCTGCTTCTGAATGGTAAGTGGGATTGAGCAGAAACTTAGTGGGAGGCATTAGGATGACATGGAGATTCAGAATTGCTAAAATCTTTCTCTTTGGATATCCAAGATGGCTGCCGTGGTCGCCATCTTGAAACTCAGACAACATCTGCCCCCAAATAGTAAGTAGGATTGAGCCAAAACTTGGTGGAAGGCATCAGGGCAGACTCAGTATTGCTAAAGGCAGTCTGATCTGATAGCCGATTGACCACCATGGCACTATGTAACATACCAGGTCAGCAATTTCTGGCCCCTTGGGCTCTAGTTCTTATTTCTCCACAAAAACATATGTTTTTGGTATTCATTAGAAGCACCTCACCAAGGCACTTCTAATGAGTACCCACCACATATGTCTCCATGGAAGAATAGGAAAAATATTTTCCTTATACCCGTCTTATCCAGATATGTCCATTCACCTCCTTGCCCAAAAGAGATAAGTAAGCCTATAAACATCCATTATTTTTCTGAAAGAACAGCAGATGCCATTGCAAGACTACATTTGAATGCATTTTTGGTGCGACCCCTAAACCAATAGATGACAAAGTACTGATTTTTTTTCCACAAATGGTAAAACAAGTCTTTTCAGTCAGAGTGTTTCCATTGGAGACAGTTTTGTCTCCTTTGGAGACACTTTCAGTGAAATGTCAGACCTTATTTACTGTGACAAATAAGAAAAAAATTATTTAAAATAACATCTGCTGCAATCTTCCATTAAGGTTAGTGCTTAGAATGCTGGATAAAAATTCCTACTCATGACACTTTGAAATATTTTTTTCTTATTTTCTCAGAAAATAGGCTTTGACATTTCATGCAAATTGTCTCCTCAGGAGAAAACAGGATTTGAAAATGGACTGATATTTCATGCAAATTGTTTCCTAAGGTGAAAAATAGACTGGTATTTCATGCTAATTGTTTCTTTTAATAGGAGAAAACAGGTTTTGACATTTCATGCAAATTGTCTCATAAGGACTAAGAAGACAATTTGCATGAAATGTTAAAGCCTATTTTCTGGGAATGATATCACCAGTTTTTCATCTGCTGAATTTGTCCAGGGCTATTAAAGGCTGTTGTACTTTAATTATCTAATTACATGTATTTGATTATTGCACTTTAATTTGCATTATTATTAATTATTTCAGCTCTGTGGCTTCTATAGTACCGATGATGGAAGAACTTGACAAAAGTCTTGCAAGCATGCCATTCTGGAACTATGCCAAACATGTTGCAAAAGCCTGGACGGCCTATACCAACATTGCAAATGATGCCATGGAACATTTAAAAGGTAAACATAGCAAAAGCATATGCATTTTAGTCCACTGGATCCAATGTCTCTGAATGAGTTATAGTCATCACTTTCTGTTGAACATCTGTCCATTTAAATTATATTTACATTTTACATATTTCTCCATTCAAATTTATGGTGCTGGATTTCATTAGAATTGCCTCACTGAGGCAGGTCTGATGGGCACACATGCAGTCTTGTAAGAAATGTTAAGCCTCGGCTCATATATTGTTTAGACAAATATTTTCCATGAAAATTCATGGGTTCTCCTTGTTGTTGCCTCACTGGGACAGTTCTTTTGAACACCCATAATAACTTTTCTTTGAGAAATGTGAGAAGTATCAATGCTTGGTTGAAAAACAAACATGGCTAGAACTATGAATGATTCTATTTTTGCCCTTAAGAATGAATACAGATATCAAAATCAAAGCAATGACAACACTGCATGGTGGGTCGATTGTCTTTGAGTGTAGGCTGGGAATAAGGTCCTGAACAGCGACAAGAATGTTTGACTTCCTGTAATTTAAACAAACAGTGCAGACCCTGATCAGATGCCACATTCAGTGGTGTCTGATCTCATCTCCACTGTTTGGCAATGTCTCAGTCCAGGTTTTAACCCTTTTTACACGGCACTCTGACATCACAGCCACAAGAATAGCATGGCTACAAATAACTGTTTCCTGGATTTTGTACAATGGCTTCATTTGATTTCATTGGTCAGTGCTAATCACATGGACAACAACCTTAAAGAAATTTTGTGTGTATGTATACTTTGGCTAGATTGTAAATACTTGATCCAATGACAGCAACATTAGCAAATTTACATTATGAATTTGGGGGTGAATGGTTTAGGATTGTTAATGGGAATATCTGTTAACTTTTGACAGTTACTATCCTTGCTTACCTACAAAGAAATCGTTTTTGTTCAATGTCATGAGAATAAATGAATGGATTTGGACGCAGCTTCACATTTTGTAGTATTTTATTTTGCAGATAAAATTGTTTATTCAGCAAACAGCATTAGTCATTTAGGCATAAAATATATTACTTTATTACCCCATCAAATATACCAATCTTTACTCTATGTTTTGTTACTGCACAGTGGCGGGGTATTATGCAGTTACTGTGATGCTTTTATTCCTTTTTCTCCATGAAAACATACAAGCGACTCATACATTGTGGATACTAATTGAAAGTGCCTCATCTAGGGTCTTTCAGTACCCATAACATGTTTTCATGGAGAAATGAGAAAATTATTAATACTTTTTGGTTAAAAGAAAAAAAGAGTCATCTGGAGCTATGGAAGTTTGACAGCCTATAAGCATCTGTGAAGTCTGATCAGTGTCTTGGCTGAGCATTCTGTGGATAGCCAATGATTCAAGGCTTCTTTCAGCAGGATACAAAGATTATGATTAGACCGTGCAAATGATCTGGCTGATTTGAGCTTTGTGCATGAGTATGTCCAAAGTTCATTTTTGTCAATCTGTACCTTGTAGTTTTCTCATTTCTCTTTCAAAGCTGCTGTTGTGGGTACTCATTAGAATTGTTTCAGTGAAGCAGTTCTAAATATATTTTTCCCAGTGGAAAAATAAAAAAAAAATATCAGTTTTGTTTGAATTTAAAAATCCTCTAATCTAGAGCTATATCATTATGTCCTCCAACCTATGGGGAGGTGGGGACATATTGATTTGGTGTGGATCCCATTGGTATTGGTGTTGGCGTGACACTTTTTTATCTGCATAGGTTAGATTCTTATAAAATTTTCTGTTTTCTAAATTTTTTCGTTCTCGTTTTGCAGTTTCATGCAAATATCATTACAGCAGTTTCATTACAAAATCAAGTTAATACACCATTTTGATGTGAGTGACTCTCGTGGGTTGAAGCATTGTTATACCTGAACTCATCATCATCTTAACAAATTTTCATGGATATATAATTGGGACATAAAGAACTGAGTAGATTTTGGTGACCTTGATCTAATTTTCAAGGTCACAGCTGTAGAAAAACTGACAACTCAGGGTTGGAAGATATCTATTTTCTCTCAAAACACCATTATTAGTTAACCTATCTGTTATTTGCAGGATCTTCAGTAAATCTTGAGGAATATATGAATATGCTGTCACCTACTTTAGGAGAATTTTACACCAGTATGTCCAGCAAATTTCCAACACTGTTTGAAGAAATCAGCAAAAGTTTACAGAATCCACAGAAGGTAAGAAAAGATATTCAGACCATTTCAGATAAAAAGGAGTTGATGTATGCAAAACATACATGTATACACTGATCAGCCTGTACATCTGCACAGGCTGATCAGTGTATGTATATTTTATGTAATTTTAAATGCCTTTTTTCATTTCACACAGGCTGGTCAGTCTATTTGCATGTTGCATAAATGGAGGTTGTATAACTCTGCAATGACTTTCTGACCATTTAGGATATATTTAGTGTGACTGCCTTCTGAACTTCCTGGCTACTCAGGCTGATCTGGGCTTTCACTGTCAGCAAAGATCCTGATCAGAAAGGTATAGAATATTCTGAATCGGCCCATTTAATTATGTTTTATACCTTTCCACCCTGAGTTGGACTTTTCCATCATTGAATTTGGACGTGTCCATTGTTTTAAATGGGAAGTTCTTCAAAAACAGTGTAGATCCTGATGAGATGGCATATTATGAACCATCTCATCAGGATTCAGGATCTAAACTGTTTGCATAGGTATCTGTTTTGATCTGCAAGGCTGAATGGGTTAAGGCACTTTTTTGGTTTGTATCCTGAAGAAAAAAGCATATATGTAGTACACCACAACCTCTTAATAACTCTGTTGCTGGGATCCATAGCCAAAAACATGTCCACTAAATAACAATGTTGTATCCAAATTAAAATGTATAGATTACATAGAAAAAATGACTTTAAATGGTCATTTTTCTGTATAATCTATATATTTTTCTTTGAATACAGTACTTTTAGGGTCCAACTTTAAACTGTCTTATATCTAAACTGTCTTATAACGAGGTTCCAGTGTATGAAGTAGTTGAAATAAGAGGTTTATTTGGAGATATTTGTTTTTATTTCTTTACAAAAAGCTAACATGCTTTGAGTAGCTTTGCTGGGGCAATTTTGATATATACCCACAATTGTTTTTCTGGAGAAATAAGAAAAAAACTTTGATGTATTTTTGTCTGACAACAAAATTTTTCTTTGATCTTAATTAAGTCCTGTCATTATATATAGTAGATGTTTTAAAAATTGCAATAAAAGAAATATTGACCTAAATTTATAAGCTCTCTTCACTGTTGAAACAAAAGGAAGCAACCGATTTTGTAAAATTAGGAATTAGTTACTTGCCTGAGGGAATTTTTGTGTTTTGTTTTGTAATCTGTTTTTTTTTTTTTTCTGTTTTTTTTTTTTTTAATTACGATTTTACTGTTGAAATTTTTAGAACATTTTCATAGTGACAGATAAGAAGGGGTATGCAGGTAATATTTTTCTTATTTATTCATGAAAACATATGTTTTGGGTACTCATTAGAAGCACCTCATTGAGGAGCTTTGAATGAGTACCCACATAATATGTTTTTGTGGAGAAATGTCACGTATTATGTCAGTACTTTCAGTTGAAAATTGTTCCACATCTGGAACTTGGACTTATTATAATGTCTTTTATATTCAGGTGCTTCCAGGTTTGTTGAATGTCAAATGGGAAGATATTTGTAAGGGCACAAAGATTAGTGAAATACTGCAAATAAAGAAATCAGAAGGTGTTACAGAGTTTGAAAATGGCCTTTGTGAATTAAACTGGACAGCTGTCATGGAGGAGATTGTGGCTTACAATCCCAATATGCAGATATACCAGGATGAAGTAAGTAAATTTATTGTACAGTTCCAAATAATGTGATGTTAGAATATATTTTGTTATTTTTTCACTCAAAGAATATCTTGTGGGTTCTCATTGGAGTTGCCTCAATGAAGCAGTGCCATTGAGTATCCCCAAATATGTTCTTGTGAAATATAGCAAAACATTATCTTTTAATATGCTCTTTATTTGGACCTGGGGAGTGGTCACATCACAAAAACATGCCTATATAATTTTGACCCTGTTAAACCCCACTTTTATATAGTAAAACTGGGGTTTACAGGGATGTACAATATTTTTCTTATTTCGGCTCAAAACATAGATTGTGGGTACTCGTTAGAACCTCCTAGTGGAGGTGGTTCTAACGAGTACCCACACTCTATGTTTTGAGCAGAAATGTGAAAAATATCTGATTTTTTTATCTGAAAATTTTCAGTTTTTGGAGGTGAAATGTTCTATATATTTGAATAGGCATGTCTTTCTAATAAGATAGGACCAACAAAGCTTCATATTCAGAGTCTATAAACTTCAACTTAAACCTACTCTATACCCTAAACATGGCTCACCATATATGTTACAATAAAGGTATTCCTTATTAAGGATTAATACTGTTTGTTTAGCTGTTTGCCTGGCAGTTTATTTTGTTGTTTTTTTATGGCCTGGACTACCTTTCTTACATAATATTTTCGTATTTCAGCTTATTATTCTGTCTGGACCAATTGACAAGGCACCAGCAGTTGCTGTGAACTGGACAGAATTAGTGGAGGAAAGCATAGTTTTCATGGAGAATTTACAGGCAGCTTTTCAGTCCGAGAGTTTACAGATAGAGGGGATAGATGTAGACAGACTCAACATGACACTTGGAGATTTTGTGAAGACTTTAACTCAAACAGACCCATTAGATATGACTAGGTATACATTAGATATGACCAGGTATATTTTAAATACAACAGTAAATGTTCTAAAATTTCAAACACTTTATGCAATGCTTTCTTTGCCTAAATTTTGCTTTGCTTTTTATGTAGCTGTTTCTTAAAATACTTTGTCAAAATGCAAACAAAGTGGAGCCTTTTTATGTAGTGTTTCTGAAAATACTTTGTCAAAATGCAAACAAAGTGGAGCCTTTTTATGTAGTGTTTCTTAAAATACTTTGTCAAAATGCAAACAAAGTGGAGCCTGATCAGAAGTTTTGATGGACGAAATTTTGGGAAATTTATCTTACACCACAACCTGTTATGGTTTGGTTCCAAGGCAAAAACTGTGCTATAAACAAACAAAAAACATAGATGATGTAATAAAAATGACCATTATCCAAACTAAAATGTATAGATTATTTAGAAAAAATGACTGTAAATGGTCATTTTTTTTATACCTAGACATTTTTGTCTGGATACTACTTTTTTGGGCTCTCTCTTTAAACCGTGTTACATCCAAAACTGCTATAAGGAACCTGTCTGTTTTCATAGTGGCATAAGGCTGTTTCTAATATTAGGCAGCGTTTCATTTTGTTTCGTTTGATGTAGTTCCCTCCAGTAGAATGGAGCACCCAGGTCGATGACCGGTTGAATGTTGTAGGCAATAACCATAAGGATATTATGCATTTCACCATAAGGATAAAATGGCTGAAGCTAATAATAACTGGTAATTTTACCTCAAATCATATTTACAACTGTTCAGGGACATAAATGAGCCACAACTTGAGAAAACATACCTTCTGACATGTGAGCCCAATTAAAACTCAAATCAGCCTGCACATCTGCGCAGTATAGTTAGAATACCGTATTCGACCTAATTACCGCACATACCCCTATAAGCGCACAGTCAAGGAATTCTGTAGTCTTTAGACTACAGCATGTGTATTTTTGTTTGTTTCTTCATAAAGGCATACTGTTGTGGGTACCCATTTGAATTGCATCGACAAGTCGATGCAATTCAAATGGGTACCCACAACATATGTCGTTATAAAGAGAAGCAAAAACACAAACACGTCGCATAAGGATCATTAGATAAGTCCTTCACTGATCTTTTTTATGTGTATTCTTAGTATAGGTGGATACATATTTTACCACAAGTTTTCCCAGTAATTATGAAAAACCTAAGCGCAAGGTGCGGTAATTAGGTCGAATACGGTATTGTCTGCATGAAGGAATTTTGCATCCTCAGTTGTACAAAACGTACTTAGTAAAGATTCTGATCAGACTACAAGAATGCACAGGCTATGTATGTCTTCCCTGGTTCACATGTCTGAATGTATGTTTTCTGACTTTGCAGTTTAAGTGTTTATACTAGAGAATATGTCATAATGAATTTCAAATTATAAAACAAATGCACTGTTGTAAAAAAATATGTCATTGCATATGTAATATATGCTGATCCAAATCAGTCTGTATAGCTAGTGAGTCCATAGAGCACTAGTTAATCCTTCTCATGCTGAACACGTCATGCCCTGTCTTAGCAAACAGTGTAGATCCAGATCAGTTGGCTTCTGAAGAAGCCATCTGATCTGGATCTGCACTGTTTGTCATTAAATATGTAAATTTCTATCAAATAACATGGATCAAGTAATCTGATTGGCTGGAAATTAGAAGTGGGCATGGCATCTTAATTTATTCAGCATGACAAGGGTTAAGACACTTTTTTTTCCTCCAAAAAATATTGATTATTGATAATTTTCTTATTATTCTGTTCTTTTCTCTTACTGTTGTCCAGTTGGAATCCCCTCCACAAGGCTGTTCTAGTGAGTTGTCTCAGTATATATTTTGTTGTCAGAGGCAGACCCAGTGTGTACCACAACAATTTACTTTCATGGAGAAATAAGAAAAAAATTATCTGACTACTCATCTTATCCAGTGCTATGTTTATTTACATAAGCCCTAATTTGACAGATTGTTTTTTAACCTATTTAAGGGGAGTTGAGTCTTCTATCTCAACATTTTGGACAGGTCCATTTCCAATAGAAGGGTGTCTGGGTTGTTTTAATACCATATTTTATAAAAATTTCAATATTTAATGCAGATAATGTGGATTCTGATCAGATGTCATATTCTGCATTGTTTGCCAATGCCCCCTTTTGGGGACATTACGCATAAATGGATTAATCACTGTATGTTGATTGTTTTAGGTATGCTGCTATCATGGATGAAATGAATAAATTGTTAAAAAGCCAAGATGGTGATGGTGATGGGAATGCTACAATGTGGGATGCTATGCTTCAAAGTAGCATGTTACAAGCCTACATACAATATCATTCCCTTGTATTTACGAACAAACAACTTCATTACTTCAACAGTAAGTATTTTTAAGTAACTGTCTGACTTAAGGACCAGAAAACCTACAGCATCACAAAAACATGCCTATATAGTTTTGACCCCCTTAAACCCCACTTTTATATAGTAAAACTGGGATTTACAGTATACATTATTTTTCTTATTAACTGCTCAAAAACATAGATTGTGGGTACTTGTTAGAAATGCCTCACTGAGGCAGTTCTAATGAGTACCCACAATCTAATTTTTGAGCAGAGATATATATAATATGAAATTTTGAGTTTTTGGAGGTAAAATTTTCCATATATTTGAATAGGCGTGTTTTCGTAATGGTATAACAGTGAGTGGTCATCTCTCAACAACAACCATCTCTCTATAGTAGCCGGTTTTCTGAGTTCTGAAAGAGACAGTTTACCATAGCTCCAGATAAGAGGGAATTATCCACATTTCTCCATGATAAAATATGTTGTTGGTTCTCATTATCAATGTATTTGCCTCAGTGAGGCACTTCTAATGAGTATCCTGAACACGTTTTTGTGGAGAACTAAAAAAAAATACCAGGGCCCAGTTGAGTTGTTTAAAGCATCCTTAGCTTAACGAGCTCATTAATGACAAACTTGTTTACTGTTGTAGCTGAGGTATTTTCAAATACATTGATATTTTTGCTGCAAAAATGTAAGTAGCTGAGCTTTTGCAATGCAAAAGCTACTCACATTTTTTCAGCAAAAAATATCAATGTATTTACCATATTTCAAGATAGAAATTTTAACATCGCATTAGCTAACAACTTCATTAAATTTTGTACAACTGGGCCCAGTACTTTTTGATTGAACCCTTATCTGTAGTTATGTAATTTACCATGCATTTACTTCTCCCCAACAGCCACCTCTCTAGAACAATCAGTTGTGTGCCATCCCAAGGGTGGTTCTGCTGTACTATCATAAATGAATAAACAGTTCAAATGCACAAAATTAACAAAAACAATTATGATTATTGCAGGAAATAATAAATGGCCCAAAAAAATGCATACCACTTGTAAACTGTGTTGTGTGTGTGTTTGGGGGTGGGTGGTGGGGAGTGGAGGGGGGTATAGTGTTTTCATGTTGTCCATCCTTCAGTTCTGCTTCTTACCACCTTGCTTAATAATTTACCAGAAGGCAGTGGTTACTATGCCAGGTGGGGATGGGGTGGTGATAGGTCAGTGGGGTATTTGATTGCAGGGAGTGGGGTATCTAATAAGCACTCACTCCGATCTTGCCAATGTGAGTTATAACATTAAAACAATAAAAATATGCTTTCGGGACATAATTTTGACCAGTATCATAAATTCCTAGTTTCTAAATTTTTTATACTGAGTAAAATAGTTATCTTTACCTGCTTGAAAATTAAGAACAATACATGAACAGCTGACACAATATTAACTGTCATATATTGTGTTCAGGTTTAGTTTCTATTCCATAACTCCAGATAAGGCATTTTTTTTTTTCTTTTTTCAACCAAGAAGTATTCATATTTTTGTTATTTCTCCACAAAAACATATGTTGTGGTACTCATTAGAAGCACCTAGTTGAGATGCTTCTTATGAGTTCCTACAACATATGTTTTGGTTGAGAGATTAGAAAAAATATTTTCATGGTACCCATCTTACCTTGTGCTTTGCATTCATATTTTTTCAGCAACAAATCCCATAGATATAAAGAAGTACCTGAATTCTGAAGAAGCCAATAAAATAATTCGGATGACAGAAGTTTCTTCACAGGTCAATGCTGCTCTATTGGACAATGTGAAACAATATTTAACAGATCCCAAAAAGGTAAACTACACATTTAAAGCTAAAGCATACAATACTGCTTGCATGTGTACAGTCCAGTCAGAGTCTGGTTACCATATATCTACTGGAAGCCTAGATTTTGTGTATGCCCGGTCCTACATTACAAACCCAGAACAACTGGGCAGATGTACCTGAGCAAACAGCAAAGACATATCAAACTACTCCTAAAGCACTAAGTTGATAAGGTTTTTCAGTGTTTGCTTTTCATTCAGCAACATTCTGACACATCACCAATGCTCCTTGGCCCCTGCCTCCTGGAAAAGTGCCCCCCCATCAGTATGTGATATCTTCATAATAGTAATAATAAAAATGAGTATTTATACATATTATCATATGATCACAACTATTTTGGCATCCTCAATGAACCATCGCCAGGTGATGATGCCATGCTTTTGTAAGTATTCTTGCTGGTATCATATCAGTTTTTGTTAAGCATTACGAGGACTTTTGGATTAATTAAATCTAAACTTGCTTAGTTGTAGATGTCTGTTTCAATATCTGAGAATTTCAATAAACCAATTAAAACACTAATTTTGTTTTACAAACAAGGGAAGTTGTTTTGGTAATAAAACTGTTTAAATAATAAGTTAGAATCTGCTCTTGGTCTACACTGTTTACTTAGACCTATCTGTCCAAACACTTAATGTACGCCAAGTATGAGATAGGTACATTATGGATTGGAAAATTTCAACACTGTACATATGATTTTATTCTCCAGATGACAGAACTGCTTTCATCAAACTTTGCCAGTATTTGTGAGGATAAATATTTATTTGCGAAGCTATTCACAGTTCCAGCGGACTTGAATCTGACAATAATTGACCTGCAGGATACAGTTTGTGGTGTCAATCTTGATACAGACAAGCTTGTCTATGAGCTAGAACAGAGCATTTCTGGTCTGATAGAGTTTCGAAAAGCTGTAAGTACAGTAAAATTAGTATTTTAAGAGGACTGAATATATTTCTAAGGGAGACAACTTATATTAGAAAGCATTTGCCTCCCTTCTCAAAGGTGTCTCCTTTTAAAAGAAAGAATTGCTCCCCTTCACTTTTGAGAAGGGATTTTAATACCTGTAAGCAAATTTCTTCCATCTGGAATGAATTCCCTTTGAAAAGGGGCAATCACTTTCAACTTGGAGTGCTCTCTCTTTGCAATGTATTCATTGATCTAAAGTTGAATCAAATGTAAGAGGATATCATACATGGCAGTTTACACCAGACATGTCAGACAAAAATTTGTTTGGTCTGGCAAAAATTCAAAGAATTTAGATACATTTTAATTATTTGTCCGACTGGTGTCAGACAGTCTTTGAAAGGTTTTGGCATACTCTGGCAAAGCAGAGCATGTAAAAACATACCAAATTTCATTTTTGAATAGCAAACACCAAAATAAGGTGGGACAACCACGCATTATTCGGTGAATGCGTACACCTCCATTTCTTCTTCTGTTACATTATGTATCAGTAACTGTATATAGGAGCTTAAATGCAGCAGAGATCCAGGTCAGCCTGCAAAGTTGCACAATTTGATCACAGTCAAATTTTTATTGATCATTAATGTTGACTTGCCTGGGCATTCACTGTCTACATATGTTACAAAGAGAATTCTTGTCCCTGCAGTTTAATGCGAATCTTGTAGGTTCATATTTAGGGGTAGGCAACTAAATCAACTGACAGACAGACATCCATCCAGATAAGAAAAGAAAAAAAAAAGCAGTTTATTTTGAATAAATATTTCTTTTCACTCAGTTGTAATTTCAATCACTTTTTGGTCAGTTTCAGATGAAAAATCTGCATGCTGATTGTTAAAAGTCATGTGATTAGGAACTGTGCTAATAATGTATAATTCTAATGTAAATGGGCCATGCCATGTGAAAACATGTCTTTGAGCATAATTATGTGGACATTAAAGGCCCAGATCAGGCTGCGCATCTGCTCAGTCTGATCAGGGCCTTCATTGTCCGCTAACAGAATTGTTGGTTACTACAGACTGTATGAATGAAGAAGAAAGGCATGAATGATACTTTGCGCATGTGCAGGATGTTTTGAATCTGCACATTTTGAGCATATTCCAAAGCACTTTTATGCTTGATGCGGCCCAATTGTTAAATACCATGGTAATTTCATGTTGGGAACTGTGCTAACAATAAGGCTGGCTAATCGGAGCTGAAAAGATAAGCGATTATCAGTCCTGCCATTGTGATCGATAATAGATTTGTAATCACTGAAGATTTGGTCATAATTTTACCTGTCTGAGCATGACTATTACCATATGTTATACTTTATTGCATATATTCGGTCAGACAGGCCTGAGCAAACAGTGTAGACCCTGATAAGATGCCACAAATGCAGCATCTCATCAGGGTCTACACTGTTTGCCACCCATCCAGTTATTTTTAGACACAACAATGGGTAGTAAATTATACTTGTTCAAATTTTAGATTATGTATGGTAAGGAGTTGAGGTGTCTGAATACTAAGGGTAAATATGGTAAAGTAACAAACAAAGAAAACAAATGATTGATTATTAGCAAATCAGTAGTGATAATCATTTTTTGTGGAATTTATCGATCAATTAATCGATTATCCAATTAATCATGCCAGCCTTAGCTAACAATGTATAATTCTAGTGTATACATTTGTATTACCTTACAGTTAAGTATACTGGTAAATATGACAGATGCAAGATCCGACCTCCATGTCAACATTACATTGCTAGTGAGTGAAAATGAGCGCTTCACAAAATTAATAGAAGATATAATACGTAACCCACCAAACATCACTGTCTTCTGGTCAGATCCTGAAGAAGATATGAAACTGCTACTTGATCAGCTGAAAGAGTTTTCCGATTATACTGCAGCTGGGTTTGGAGAAAATCAACTTGCTACGTAAGTTGGAATTATTTTATGACTGGTGTATTCATTCACCTTAAGAGATTTCGTCTGGATTTTTTCAGTAGAGCTTGTGATTTTCTAGTTTTACACAGTATTTTGAGCCACTTTGTGACTTTGGATTTGAAAATGGTTTATTTAAAAAGATTAAAATTCACCAATGTTTTCTTAAACAACTGAAGAATTTCTCAATGCAAGACAATTACTGACTGTCATTTGATTACTTTCTTGAATCAGAAGTAATTTTCATTTAAAAAAAAAAAAAAAAGATAAATGCAATATTGAACAATATTGTGGCAGAATGGGGCATCTGATCAGGGTCTGCACTGTGATACCCGTCCGTCAGTTTTTAAGCCACATCAACAGGTAGTAAAATGGACCTGTTAACCCTTCTCTTGCTGAACACTAAATGCCATGTCTGAAGAAGCCAACTGATCTGGATCGGCACTGTTGTTTGTCATAAAATATTTGAATTTCTATCAAAAACTCGGATTAAGTAATCTGATTGGCTGGAAATTAGAAGTGGGTGTGACATCTTAATTTATTCAGCAAGGCAAGGGTCAAAACTTTAGGGCACACATAATAAAGAGTTTAGGTATCCCAATATTTAGGATAAATATGGCAAAAAAAAAATTAATTTGCAATGTTTTTTGCTTTCAGAACTTTTGGTACTCTTCAACAACATCTTGGTGAGGCCCTGTCAGCAGTGGTATCATCTTCACCAGAGATTGCATCTGTCCTGCATATTGCTGATGCCTACCTACAGACCATTGAAAACAGCTTACTCAGGGATCAGACAGGTAGATGATTCAGTATAAATCTATGCCATATTGTTTTCCTTTTCAAGATATTTTATAAATGCATTTGATATGTTTTTGTCTTAGCCCATTTATGCCTGGTGTGCCCAAAATAGACATGGCCAAGCAGTTAAACCCAGATTAGATGCCACAGAATGTGGCATATGATCAGGGTCTGCTCTTGCATTTAGGACAGGAATTGCTTTAAAACATGGTAACAAGAAAAACTAACCGGACCCTCATTATTTTGAAATAAACCAGTCCAAAGAGTTAATGTAGAAGAGTTCACTTGGCATAAAGGGGTTAAACAGCATAACTGTATATATCAGGACAAAAGTTAAGCATCCTCATCTGTTGATATTTTAAGAAAATGTCAGATTGTTTGTGCCAACTTAACATATTTTTCGGAAATAATGTACAATTATTGTAAAAAAGTATTATTCAATAAGAAGTTGAGTTGTGGGGGAATTTGGGTGCAAGTTGTTTTTCCTCTAAACTTGATCATTTTAACTTGACAATTACTGCTTATTATGCTGTCAGTAAGGTCCAAACTTTCTTAAGCTTTATTTATATCTTGCCTAATCTTAGATGGATGTATTTCAATCAATGATGAATAAATGTTTATTGTCCACAAATTTAAAAAAAATGCTTTTAATCTTATTAGGATGATGCTTAATCTATACCACTTCTTTCAGCAGAAGATAAATTGATGATAATTTTCCTATTTTTTCAAGGAAGTAGGATTTGACTTTTCATGCAAATTGTCTCCAGGATACAATTTGCATGAAATGTCAAATCCTGTTTTCTAGGAAAATTATGAAGAATATTTCAGTATCTTGTCTGCTGAAATTTTTTCCCAGCCTGCTAAGTGTTAACATATATCTATCCCTTGAGAACTGTAGGAATTTTGACTTTTTCTGATAGGTCTATGGGAGGATCCCCATATCAGCTTGGCAGACTATCCAGAGATGCTCAAAGTGTGGGAGTTGATGGAGATGATACCAGATGTATTTGAGACCTTTCAATATACCCTAGCATTCTCTTCTGATAAGGTAATCATGAACAGGTTCATGTCATACTGCTTGTGTTCAGTGTGAATGGACCTTCAGTATATGGCTTATATTTTCAGACTTACTTTTTCCAGCATTTTTATACAGTTGAATCAGATTATGCATTTTGTACCTATCGTTTCTGAATTCTGGATGTAGGAAACAGTATATAGGTTATACTGCATTGGTATAAGGGCTGGCCTGGGTCTATGAAGTTTACATGGATAGTTTGTTGTAGGTGAGGACCTGCTGAACTTGCAGCAGGTGGGGGAAGGGGGCATATTACAGTTGAGCCTCAATAGCTTGAACACAGATTGCTCGTTTACCATGGCTAATTCAAAGTTGTTTTTGAGTCCCTACAAAATTCTTCTGATAGCTTAAGAGAGCAAATACTTAGGGAAATTTTTGTTATTTTATCATGAAATTGTATGATGGGTGTACTCATTAGAATTAGCTCATCAAGGCATTTCTAATGAGTACACTCAACATACTATTTTTGTTTTGAAGATTAATAAGATATACCTAAATCATCACTATTTGCTTCCTGACTTCAGTGTTCCCTCTCTATTTTGAAAAAATGTGTTTTTTTTTTGTACCCCCTGTATTTGAAATCTGTGGGTATGGGTTGAAAATTTGGGGATATAACTCTGGCGATAAAATAAAACAATGACAGTGTAAATTTACCCTACTTGACGCAGGAGCTTAAGTTATTTTCTTATCATGTATCGTAAATGTGTACCGTTTTCAAAGAAAATCAGACACTTCACAGTTTGGTCGAATATCGTTGTATGTAACCAACATGCAGACTGTGTCACAAGCTCTTGTTATTGGGACCTAGACCACCATTTCTCTGCAGCACATTACATTGGACATTGGCTTACCTATTCTATACCACAGTGGTTTAAATCACCAAACAACCCTCAAGAGTCAGTGGATACGTTTGCCATTTTGTTTACAGATATCATTCAGGGGTGAATAAGTTTTCGCGATCTGACAGGCTGGTACAAGGGCAAGTCAATAAGGAACCAGCCTATCCCATTTCCAACTGACTGAGACACCCAAGATTTTCATGCCTTGTTTCAATACATGTTTTAGGCCTGAGGGCAAAATTGCACCCTTGTCATTCACTCATAAGATATTGAATGTCAAACATGGCTAGTGATGCAAAAGTAAGCTTTTCATCAAAAGTTGAGTACTGTGCTGTAATTCGATATTTGTATTTAAACGGTAAAACAGGCAAGGAAATACACGGCGAGTTAGGTGATGTTTATGGGTCTTCTGCACCATCTTATGGTCAGGTTAAATTCTGGGTAGGGGAATTCAAAAGCGGTAGAACGTCTTTAGAAGATGAAGCCAGGTCTGGACACCCACTGCATGCCACTGACGAAGAAATGTGTAAGAAAGTTCGGTATCTGGTATACTCTGATAGGCAAATTCAGGTGGAAGAAATAGCGCAGGCATTAGGCATTTCACATGGTAACATTTCGACAATCATACATGATCGTTTAGGTATGCGCAAGCTAACAGCGCGTTGGGACCCCGAATCCCTTAGCTATGAGCAAATGAGCAAGTATGCAGCGCCTTGTTGAAGCGTTTTAGGTCAAAAGATGATTTCATTATTATGAGCCAGAGAATAAAGCTCAGTCATCAATGGGTAAGGCCTGGGTCCCCGAGGCCAAAGAAGTTCAAGACGCAACCATCTGCTGGCAAGGTGATGCCCACAGTATTTTTGGATGTAAAAGGTGTTATTATGCTGGACTTTTTACCCAAGAGAAGTACAATAACTGGAGTGTACTATGCAAATTTGTTAGACCAGCTGAGAACCGCCATCCGTGAAAAACGCAGAGGTAAACTCTCTAAAGGTGTTTTGCTGCAACAGGACAACGCGAGAGTCCACACTTGCAAAGTTGCAATGGATGCTGTAGAGCCAAACGGGTATGAATTAATACCACATCCTGCCTGTTTGCCTAACCTAGCTCCTAGCGACTTCTTCCTATTGCCAAACTTGAAAAAGGATATCCGTGGACTTCATTTCCAGTCTGATGAAGAAGTCGTGATGGCAGTTGAGGAGTGGGTCAATGGAAAGGACCCTGACTTTTTCAGTTCTGGACTGATGGCACTTGAACACCGTTGATCTAAGTGCATCACACTAGAGGGCAATTACATCAAAAAAGAAGAGGTGGCTCTCAACCGGAAATAAGTTAGGCTGGTTACTTATTGACTCACCCTCGTAGTTTTGACGTTAAAAAGAAGTGACAGGTTTCAACCAATTAGATCACAAATGCAAATTACCCTGGATTTGCAAAAACAAAAATTGATTCTAGTAATAAAATGCATATTTAAAACACTTTCAAAATTTCAATATGGAAATAAAACAAAAGCAAAATACAAAATTATATATTTATAAATCAAAATGACAGTCAAAGCAATTAATTACGACATGCTTTTATTTTATTATATCCATTGAAGGAGTGCCTGGTTAGTTTTTATTATTACCATGCTTTATAGCAGTTGCTGTCCTAGATGCAAACAGTGTAGACCCTGATCAGATGCTGCGTCTGATCTGGGTTTACACTATCTGCCAATGTCCCTTTTATGGGGCACTAGGCATAAATCGGTTAAACAAGAACTCAGACTATTAAATTCATTTGTGCTCAGTTAGACTGGCTCCAGTCATTTTTGTTTTATATCTATTTCTCTCTTTCTCTTCATTATTTTTTTTATCATGATCCTCTTTAATCCAACTTCAAGTTAACTCTGGCTGAACAAAGGGACTGAAGTAAACAAACATTCTACAAGCTATACAAGTGTTGTGTCCCCTCAAAAAAAAATAAAAGAAAAAAGAAAAGAAAAATAAAGAAAGGGTCTGGAGCCAGACTAGTGCTCAGTGACCAGTAAAGAAAAAAATACAGTAAATGTCCAAATATTTCAAACACTTTATTCCTACATTTTTTGCTTAAATTGTGCTTTTTATGCAATTGTTTCTTAAAATGCTTTAATATTGAAATGGCAAACAATGTAGACCCAGATCGCTTCTTCAGGAGCAGTCCGATCTGGGTCTACACTGTTTGCATATGCCATTTTGTCAGAAACTTTGGTGTACAAAATTTTAGGAGATTTACCATACCTTAATTATATTAAATGTAGACATCTTACTGCTTTATTATTCGTATCTGATAATTTGAAAAAAAAAATAAATTGATTAATGGTAATGTATGTTTAAAAAGTGCTAACTGAATGACATCCTGTAGAACCAGATCAAACTGCCCCATTAGGTACAGTTTGATTTCAGTCTACTTTATTTGCTCAGATATACATATTGATCTGGGCCCAGTTGTTCAAAATGTATCATTAAAACTTTGATCGTTAAATATGGCATATACGCTAATATTTTTGCTGAAAAAAAAATATGAGTAGCGTTTGCATTTGTGCAAAAATATCTGTGAATTAGATATTGTACTTACTAGAACAGCTAAGAGTTTGACCACTAATGACCTTGTTAAGCTAACAATCCTTTTAAAACTGGGCCCTGAATATTTCAACTAAAACAGGTATACATATTTTTGGTTGAAAAACTACCTTATTGATTATCTTGTTTGATTTTCTGTTTTCTTTTTTACCATTTCAGCTACCAACATTTATGTCAGCTGTCGGAGAAGGATTTGATAAGCTTTGTTCATCTGATCCAGAAACACTGATGACAGTGCCACCAAATAGTAACTTCAAATTTGATGATTTCATGACTAAACTCTGTGATATCAATATAACCACACTGAACAAGGAATCAAACTCATACAGTGGAGGACAGTTAATAATGGATGCGGTAAGGACCTATTCTGGATAAGATAATTCTAGTCTTACAGTAAATACAGCCAAACTTCAGTGGCTCAAAGATATTTGTTCAAGAAATGGGAAGTTAAGCCTTTGAGGGTTATTCATAGTGCCAGGTCATCGTCATCATCAATGGATTTTTTATTAACGTGCAGGGCCCAGTTGTTCAAAGCTAACGACGTCGTTAGTTACGATTCGTTAAAATTTTAATCGAGTGATACGCAAATATGCTGAAATTTTTTGCTGAAAAAATGTGAGTAGCTTTTGCAGTGCAAAAGCTACTCACATTTTTTCAGCAAAAAATATCAGAATATTGTATATTGAATCCGCTAAAACAGTTAACGAAATGACCCTTAACGAGCTCGTTAAGCTAACGACGCTTTGAACAACTGGGCCCTCGTAGAGGGGCAACATCCACATCAGTGCGCCGCCTTCCAGGTTGCTGGCTTGCTGCAGGTCAGGAGGTAAATGGGGATAATTTAGGAATGTGTTTTTGATTTTCCATAAATAATGTTATGTTCAGAAATAAGAAAATTTTCCTAATATTTGTTGTCTTTAGCTATCAAAGAATTTCATAGGGACTCAAAAAACGAGTTAGAAGCACCAATGGTAAATGAGCCATCGATATTTCGGCTATCAAAGTTTGAATGTTGATAATTTTTTAACTACAAAGTACTCTTAATTTTCATATTTCTGCACAGAAACTTTTTTGGTGATCATTAGAATTACCTCTGACATTTCTCAAAAGAACCCATAACATGTTCTTTATGAGAAATTAGAAAACTACTTATCTAGATAATTCTCAATTAACGCTTTGACTTTGTGTAAAACCCACAACTCAAACAATAATTCTACTACTCTGTGTGTCAGATGTCAGTCAGAACTGATATGGATATTTCCTCAGTCTGTTTGAGTCTAAATGATGATTTGTCCAAGCTGACTTCATTTGACTGACAGCAAAACCACCAAAACTTAACCCATTTATGCTTAGCATCCCATAAAAAGGACATTGGCAAACAGTGTAGACCCAGATCAGAAGCTGCAGAATGTGGCATGTGATCAGGGTCTACACAGTAACACTGTTTGCAATAACATTTGAAAATTTCAATGATAAAAGCAACTGTGATGATTTCTATGTTACACCCCTTTGACTATACAATGGACCCTTCCAAAGTTCATGATGAGAGAGTTTATTGAAAATATTCAGGCATAAATGGATTAATTAATTGTCTACTACTCTTCTACTCCCTCTAGAGGGAGCAAGAGCCAAATGTAAGTATAATGGTATTGTTACTTTTTCATTTTTCAGTATGCAAACTTAGACAACATCACTGAACCAACAAATGTAACAGAACTTTTTACACGGCTAGATAAGTTGTATCAGACTATTGTTGATATGGGAAACACCACCACTCCTGAAATGAAACTGCCCCGGTTTCTGGATGCACAAGTCTGGGAGAAAATCTTTGCTAGTTCAGCAGATGTATTCATCAACTCATCTATGGCTACTACGTGAGTTTTAAGAAATCATCGCTCTAGATAAGATGGGGTATCCACACAAAATTATTCTTATTTCCCCATGAAAACAAATATGTTGTGAGTTTTCATTAGCACTTCTAATTAGTACGCCCAACAGATATTTTCATAGCAAAATAAGAAAATATCAATATTTTTAGGTTGAAAAAGCACCTTATCTAGAGCTATGTTTATGTTAATTATATAATGATTAAAATTGCAAGAGGAAGATAGAAATATATAGAAAATACATGCATATATATGATAACTTCTTTAGAATTTGCTGCAATAAATTTTCTTTTGCCATAAATTCCCCCAATTTAGACAGCAAACATATACAGTTTAATGAGTTCTTAAACATATGGGAATTGTAGGAAAGAGAAGCAACCAAGTTGTGCAAAAGGAAGCAATTTATTGCATCCCTTTGCAGTGTTAGCTGTGTCCTTTCTCTGCATGAGTAAAGTTAATAAATAATTTTTTTTATATCTTATAATGTCCAGGGCCCAGTTATTCAAAGTGCCATTAGCTTAACAAGCTCGTTAGTGGTCAACATGTTAACTGTTCTAGTAAGTACAATCTCTAATTCACAGGTATTTTTGCAGAAAAATGTGAGTAGCTTTTGCATATTTTTGCAAATGCAAAAGCTACTCACATTTTTTTCAGCGAAATATTAGCGTATATGCCATATTTGATGATCAAAGATTTAACGATATGTTAATTAACGACATCGTTAGTTTTGAACAACTGGGCCCAGAGTATTAAAATATTTATGATAGATTCATTTAGCAAGTGTTTTCCCAATAAAACATTTATGAAGTACCTTATTTACTCTAAGTATTGAGACATTTTTACTACTTACCATTCTTTAATTAAAATTTTAGAGAGTACATTTTACTACCTGTTGATGTGTCTAAAATACAGTTGACTCTCTTTATCTCAACATCGCTTATCTCGAATAATCGCTTATCTTGAAGTGAAAATCTGGTTCCTGTTTTGAAATGGAAATCTAATAACACGTGAGAAAATATTGTGGAAAAGAGGAGAAACTGCTCCTAAGGAGCAATTTCTCCTCTTTTCCACAATATTTTCAATATATATCTAACTTCAGGAGTCAAATTACATATACATTTCTGAAAATTAATGTGGTTGTTCAATATTTATACCCCTGGCATACGAAGTATGCAATGGGGGTATATAGTTTTTGTTTTTTCTGTGTCTGTCTGTTAACATTTATTTTGTGTCAAGATATCTCAGGAACTACCTTACCTAGAAACTTGAAATTTTGTACACATGACAAGTATGACTAGTTGTATTGTGGGAAAGAAAAAGGGCCATGGGGCCAGGTCCCTTAGAGTTATTTCCCTTTGTTGTTCTTGCTATTAAATTTTGTATTTTTCTTAATAATTTCTATACCGGTTTTCAGATTTTAATGAATTTAGTTTACACATACACCTTTATGCACTACACATGTGATATGAAAACAGGGGCTTCAGGGCCAGGATTATTAGAGTTATATCCCTTTTTTTATATTTCGTTATTTTGATATATATTTATTTTGTGTCAATTTGAGTCAAAGATATCTCAAGAACTACTTTACCTAGAAACTTGAAATTTTGTACACATGACAAGTATGACTAGTTGTATTGTGGGAAAGAAAATAAGGGCCATGGGGCCAGGTCCCTTATAGTTATTCCCCTTTGTTGTTCTGGCTATACTGATTATTTTGGGTCAAAGATATCTCAGGAACTACTTTACCTAGAAATTTTCTACACATGACAAGTATGACTAGTTGTATTGTGGGAAAGAAAATAAGGGCCATGGGGCCAGGTCCCATAGAGTTATTTTCCTTTGTTGTTCTGGCTATACTGATGGCCATTGCCAGGGGTATTAGTGAGCATATGCTCACTTTATTGTCTAGTTTTTTCTCAGTTCTGCATATCTGTTATGTCGATGTACAGATATCTCGAAGTATTTCAGCGAGTCCCTTGGACTTTGAGATAACGAGACTCGACTGTATTGCTTGAAGAGCAGCAAACGATGTAGACTGATCAGATGCCAAGTTCTGTGGCATCTGATCTGGATCTACACTGTTTGCACAGGCCTGTCCATCCAAATACTTCGAGTTATTACATTAGGTGTAATTTAACTTTTTAACTGTCCTGTACGAATATACAGGTAAAACTGTTGCAGTCACATCAGGTTTGTGGCAACATCCTGAAAGTATGGATGCAGTAAGCTGATATTTGGGCTGATACTAGATACTGTTTCAAAGCATTATACGTAGCAAATCATCCCCGTACACCTTACACTACTCTCCACATTCACCCCATTCTCTGTAAATCAATTTAACTGACTTGGAGATGTTTTGCCTTAAAATGTTTGGTAGGTTATGATTGTACCGTCAACAGAAAAAGCTTACATTCAGGAAAGCTATGCTGTCAGATGACAACACTTGCCTTTTGTATTCAGTCACTGCTAAGAAGCCCTAAACAGTATCTAATGCAATAATGGGAATATATTCCCATTATTACATTAGATACTGTTTAGGGAAATTCTACCATATTCAGACTTGTTCAATACATAAACTGCACATACCCTGACTGACTTGCTTGTTCCTGCAACACCACCTAAAATTTTACCTACTCCTTTTGACTGCTTTGATTTGTAAACATACTAGTTAACTTCTACCACTCACTGGGCTAATTCAGCAGAGGACAAATTGGGGATATTTTTCTTATTTTCACAGAAAACAGGAATGGACTTTTCTAGCAAATTGTCTCAATTTGAGTGAAATGTTGACGTGTTTTATTTTGAAAAAAATATTAAAGTATTTCAAAATGTCATCTGTCAGATGAAACTTAAACCAGAGTGCTAAGCATTAAATGGGAGACAGTGTAGATCCTGTCAAACTGCTTCTTAGACGTTTGATCTAGGCCTACTATGTCTTCTCTGTCCAGATAATTTGGGCATACAGTCAACTCTCCTTATCTCAACTTTGCTTATCTCGAATAACCACTTATCTCAATGTGAAAATCTAGTCCCTGTTTTCAACATAGAAATCTAGCAACAGGTAACAAAATATTGTGAAAAGGAGGAGGAGAAATTGCTCCTTAAGAGCAATTTCTTCCACAATATTTTCAATATATCTCTAACTTCAGGAGTCAAATTTATACATATTCATTTGTGAAATGTGATTGTTTGACTTATTTTTTCCTCAATTCTGCAAATCTGATATGTCAAGGTATGGATATCTCAAAGTATTTCAGGGAGTCCCTTGGACTTCAAGATAACGAGAGTTGACTGTATATCATAATATGTCATATTTTCAGGGATGAATCAATAACAGCTCAGATTATTTACTCGATTGATCAAGTACAGACTACTGTGCCAGAAATTCGACCATTTCTCCACATTGTAAATGAGTATATGGCAGTGACTGAACGCTCCATGCAATTTAACATAGGTTTGTATTTTTCATTTTCTTATTAACCCTTAAAGCAGCAAGAAAACCTGCATATGAAAATGTCGTCTGTTTATATCATCTGCTGAATATTCTTGCAAACTTTTCAAACCTATTTTTACATACAGGCAAACAGTGTGGACCAAGATCAGACTGCTCCTAAAGGAGCAGTCTGATCTGGGTCCACACTGTTTGCAGAAATGACTTTTACAGTAACCAGCAGAAGACAAAGCAGACGACAATAGTTGTGATTGGCGCTTTAAGGGTTAATATAGTATAGCTTTCTATAGGAGATGCTTTTTCAACCAAAGGAGTATTGACATCACGAAAACATGCCTATAAAATTTTGACCCCCTTAAACCCCACTTTTATATAGTAAAACTGGGGTTTACAGGGGTATATGGATTATTTTTCTTATTTCTGCTCAAAGCATAGATTGTGGGTACTCGTTAACGAGTACCCACAATCTATGTTTTGAGCAGAAGTATAAAAATAGGCCTATTCAAATATATAGAAAATTTCACTTCCAAAAACTGAAAATTTTCATGTAAAAAACTCTGATATTTTTCTTATTTCTGCTCAAAACATAGATTGTGGGTACTCGTTAGAACTGCCTCGGCAAGGCAGTTCTAATGAGTACCCACAATCTATATTTTTAGCAGAAATAAGAAAAATAATGTATACCCCTGTAAACCCCAGTTTTACTATATAAAAGTGGGGTTTAAGGGGGTCAAAATTATATAGATATGTTTTCATGATGCTAAAATTTCTAACACTTCATTCCATACTTTTTCTGGTCTAAATTTGGCTTTTTATGCAGTTGTTACGTAAAATACTTAGTGGAATGGCAACTAATGTAGACCTGATCAGACTGCTCCTTCTACACTGTTTGCATATGCCATTGTTTCAGAATTTTGGTGTATGAAATTTTAAAATGTTTGCCATACTTCTAATTTTTATGTGATGCACATTCCTTTGAAGGATAGACTTTGGAGCACAAATCTTTTACCAATAATCTAAATTCTTTCGATGATTGACCTTGATTAAAACACATACCATCTTTGGAACTATTCTATACTCGTAGCCCTACATAAATGCGGTATCAAGATATATATGTTTCTATCGTAAATAAACCTAAGTATTGGGACAGACGGGCCTGAGCAAACAGTGTAGCCCCAGATTAGATGCAACAGAAAGCGGCATCTGATCAGTCCACACTGTTTGTAACTCATCCGACATATTTTACCTGTATTTACGGGTTACAATATGAACTTGTTCAAATTTTAGGACCAGTATGGTAAGGAGTTGTTGTCTCAATATTTAGGGTAATATGGTAATTTTGTTACAAAAATGCATATTGTTGGAACTCATTAGAAGAGGTTTACTGAGACACTGCCAATGAGTACCACAACATGTTTCCCTGTAGAAGTAAGAAAATTACCAGTATCTTTTGGTTGAAAAAAAAAAAATAATAATAATAAAAAAATAAAACCTGATACTGGTTTCCTCAGTTTCAGAGGACTTGTTTATTATTATTTCAGGGCTGTGAAAATAACATGCCCAACTTGTTCAGTTTGTCCCATTTCCCTGAGGACAAGTAAGGAATTCCAATTTACATGTCAAGACATGACAAGAACTGCATAGCACCAGCTAAGAAGAGTATCCAGATTATGGGACATAATTTTTTTTATATGTCAAAGAAAACACATGGTGTAGATACTCATCAGAGTGTCTCACCGAGGCATTTCTAACGAGTATCCATGACATATATTGTCTTCCAGAAATAAGAAAAATGTCAGTTTTCGGGCAAATAAATCTTGGTTGGATAAGTGGATTTTGACCATTAACTTGTATTTGGACAAGTGATAAAATTTGATAATTTTACAACCCTGATTATTTAATAACAAAAAAAAGGAATATGTCTTATCAAATAATAATGTACAATACCTTAAGTTCGAAAAAATACTGCCTCCTAGTTCTTTTTAGAAAATACTGCCATTCAGGATTAACTATAATGCTTTGATACTTGAGACACCCAGCGATTCTAGGATTTCCTTCTGTATGTTCACGAAATAAGGGGTACGGTAAATGTCCTAAAATTTCATACATGCTCCTGAGTCTGATCAGAGTCTACATTATTTGCAATTCCACTTAAAGTAGTTTAAGAAATAACTACATAAAAAGCAAAATTTAGGCCAAAAAATATGGAATAAAGTGTTTGAAATTTTAGGGCATTTACTGTAATTCCCATGCTTTATTGATTTCCTCTTCTTGTCCTCAGGTAAAGATTATGGCCATACAGTACCATATTTACCCTAATATTTGGACAGACAGGCTTTAGCAAACAGTATAGACCCAGATTAGACACCACAGAATGTGTTTTATTAGGGCCTGCATTGTTTGCCATTCATCCAACCATTGTTAAGCTCAACAATAGGTAGTAAAATGGACTTGTTGAAATTTTATGACAGGTATGATAAGGAGTAGAGGTGTCTGAAATACTTAGGGAATATATGGTATGAATGTGCTCTTTGCTGAAACATGTTGATTTTCCAAAGTGAGGCCTCAGATAAAGAGAAGAGTAGCTGGTAGACTTAATCAGCCTTATTGCAGCACAAGCTTTTTGGACAATGCTGATTAACTTTCTGGCTATATAGCTTGCCAATTACAAGAGTAACAGCTTGGAATTTCTAATGATAACCAACACACTGTGTGTTTAATCAGCAACAGGCAAATTTCTGATATTTTTTTTCCCATTTTTTTTCATAGAAAATAAGACTTGATACTTTGTCAGAATTGTGTCCTTTCTTTGGAGATAATTTGAATAAATGTCAAGCCTTATTCTCTTTGAAAAAGACATATTGTCCTTTGGTACAATTTGAATGAAGTGTCAAGCATTCTTTTCTGCTGCAAACAAAAATATTTAGAAGAAATAATCATCTTCTGATATTTAAATTAATATTAATGTTGTTTTCTCACAGACATAATGAGAGACCCAGCCAATGCGTTCATGGACTATCCAGAGATGCGTAAGATGTGGTTATTGTTGGATTATCTCCCGGAAGTCTATGAGACATACCAGTACACTTCCCTAATAGCACCAGATAAAGTGAGTTAACAAAGACATACTCCTTCTTATGCCTAGTTTATATGTTTAGGTACTTGAAACTTGTATTGAGTGAATGATCATATATATGCATAGGTCCAGATACAAGGAATAGTCAGAGGATATCTGTTTTTGTTTTTTGTTTTGCATGAGCAACATATATCTGCTACATACTTTTTGGAATCTTCTTTCCAAGGCAATTCCTGTGAGTAGTGAGTACCCAAAACAAAATAAGTTTTGAAGCAAAAGTAACAATTCCTGATTTTATCATCTTTTATCGCCTTATCTGGAACCATAATAGTTATAAAAGAGTGCTTATGGATACAAGGCCAGTCTGCATTTGTGCAGTTTGCAAATGATCCATGTCATTTGAAAAGGAGTCTGGGCCTATGCGAATAGTGAAGGCCAAGATCAGTATGTACATCAGCCCTGTCTGAGTTCCTTTGGTGCTTGTCAGTATAATCTTCAATATCAAGTGACTCTGTGAATAAAAAGCTAACTATATGGATAGGCTTATCTGAGCCTTCACTGCCTATATGCCCCAAAGATACATTTACAGATATGCCTACAATGTATGTGTTGGTGGAAACATAGCAGGAATTTTCCTGAATAATTACCCTTATTTTCTCCCACCTTTGCATATATTGGATAGAGACATCTGTTTTCTTTGAAAACACTGTTACTAGTTAAAGCTTGTTTTATTGTTATTTTATGAACTTTTATAGCTATCTCTACCACTGATAATCAACCATATTAAAGGCTCCATATTCCTCCAAAACAGACATCTTTTATCCAAGAAAGATTTAAAAGATATATAGTATTAATGCAACCATAAAATGTGGCATCTGACAGCCTGTAAAATTTCAGTTAATCTCTCTTTATTGAACTGGATCAAAAATGAAATGATTTTTATTGTATCTCTGAATTAATGTTGCCAACATTAATTCAGAGATACAATAAAAAATCACTTCATTTCAAGAATGAGAGACTAACTGAAATTTTAAAGGCTGTTAGGTGCCACATTTTATGATGTATTAATACCATATATCAATTCATTAAACCTGTCTTGAATAATAAAATGTTTATTTTTGAGGAATATTGAGCCTTTAAATAATGTATTCACTTGACTGTCTTTCAGATGGCAAATTTTACAGCAGCTATGACTTTTGGAATAGAGAATTTATGTGCTGCTGATCCATCTCATCTAATGACAGTTCCACCTAAATTAGATTTTGATTTTGCTGATTTTCACCAAAAATTCTGTGCTATCAACATGACCAAATTGTCTGAAGAATCCATGGATTTTAGTGGCTCAGGAAATCTAACACAGATGGTAAGTATTCATCATTTAGTAGTGGTCGATCACTCAAGGCTCAAAAATACTTACATGTGCATTCACTAACTCATTCACTGGCTTGCTCACTCACAGGCATGTTAGGTTGTGCATGAGCAAGCCAATGAATGAGTTAGTGATCAGATTTTACCTAAATCAAGATATCTTTACACATAAAAGCATAACAATTAAAAACAGTAAATTATATATTTTTGAAAAAAGTGTAATACCATAATATACCTAACTTTGGGACACCTAAAGTATTAGGACACCCTTACAATTCCTAGAAATAATTATTTTTTGTGACCCTAAGAATTGGAACATATCAAAAATTGCCAAAATTTTCAGTAATTTTTTATACCATATGAATTGGGACAGTGCATTTGGGTGAACAAAAAAATGATCTATTTAACAGGGTAAAACTGTTTTTTCTGTCTGTGTTTTGTTTTATAAGCAATGTCATGCAATATTTTATGTCTAAGCATACAACAGGGGGGTTCCTATGCCAGGCTGGTTAGAAAGAAGAAAATAAATAAAACCTTTCTTTGACTATATTAATTTAAAAATTATTCAAGAAATCTGAGAAAACAAAAACACACATGCATTTGCATCAATCTGGATGCATCACCTTTTTAAAATTACCGCAAGTGGATGTCATGTGACATGTCATATGTTTTAATTTGCAGCTGGAGTGCATCAATAACTACAAAAACAACAACAAAATTATAAATAAATAATAATAATAATAAAAAGAAATTCAACAGAATTGTTTACCAATAACGTAAATGCAAAACAACGTTGAGGCAAACCCAAAAACACCGTTGAGATGAGCCCCAACACATCGTTGAGATGAACCCCAATAATAACATCATCACCCGATGTAATGGCAGTATTTTTAGAACAGGTAGATCGTTACCCGCAAATAACCAATAAAGCAGGGAAGCAGTATGTGAATATTTTTTTCACTTGGACGCTTTCAAAACATGATAGATAAACGAGAGGATTATAAATCAAAACAAAACAATAAGTGCTAATCTGTTTATTCAATATTAAAAATAGATAGGTTAATGAGATAGTGGTCCGAAAATACGCAAAACATTCAACACGAATATGACACATTTTCATCTATAACCGGTGCCATTTTCAACTACGGGACCCAAGTATTTGGACACAACAAATAATTAATTTTCATGGTTCTAAGTATTGGGACAGCTAGAAATTTAATTTAGTTTTTCCCATCCCAATACTTAGTATAATACGGTATTTATAAAATTACTTGTAATAACAAGTTTAATACCAAAGATTGCACATATGCAAAACCCTGGCAATATAACTATCAAAATTAGTATATCCAACATCACAAGCAGACAACAAAAATTATGTGGAAAATATAGTTTCTAATAAACAATTGTCCTGACATTACTGTCGTATAAGAGAAATTCGCAAATATAGAAATCACATTACAATTGCCATTTAGCAAAGGCAGTTTCAAATTCATCCCCCTGATAATTTCAATGAAAATTGCAAAGAAGTTCAACAATGTAACTAAACTGAGAATTTGATCTATGCCTTTGGTACCTTGCAATTCATTCAGTGTTGCCAAATATCAATTATGAGTATCATGGTTCCAGATATAAAGGTGCATCTTCCATCAAAAAAAGGAAATAAAGAAACAAATTAGCAGTGGTATCATGAGTTTGGTACACATGATACATTTACCCACTCCAAGTGTATCAAGTTCAGCTCTCTAGACTGCACAGTTACTGAGAAAAGAGTGACCAATTTTTTTTAATTTAAGTTGGGGTGGTCGGGTGGTGTGAAGGTGCTGTGTATCTTACATCACCGGGGCGTCCAACTGATATTGGCTTACAATTGGGCAAGGCCTGCTATCCTTGTAGTGGGTAAGGGTAGAGGGGGAATGTTTTTATTTCTTCTGTTTCTTCACTTTCTTTCCTGTTCCTCTTCCTTCCCTGTCCCTCTCTTTCATCTCCTCTACTCTCTCTTCTATCTCTTTTCTCCCTTTCTCTGGGAGACGACACAAAATGACCCTCAAGGGTTGACGTGTCGTTAAACCCCAACACAATTTAATTTAAGTGGTTTCAGAATAATAGAAGGACAGAAAGACAGAATCACAAAAGGATGGGGCAAATCAAGAATAGCCCTAATCCCAATCGCTCAATCTTTCCCTTCAGCTGATTCAAGAAGGGCAGTTGTCATTTTCTGGTAAAAGAATGTGCATAGGTACTGCATGACTATCACTTAGAGGACTAAGCCTGTCCAGAAAAAAGTGTGGATAGGTAAACTGACTGGCTTGACATGACCCTAATGGGTTGACTGGGCCATAAAACCTCAACACAAACACAAACAAACTGATCCAGTCTTTCACATGTAAGAATATGTTTCTCAGTCATCTCATAATTATACCACTTATTCTGCTGAGTTTAAGTGTAGATAATATTTTTCTTAATTTTTGAGAAAAAAAAAAGAGATTGACATTTAGTACGAATTGTCTGGTGTGATGTCAGACCCTATTGTCTTGAAAAAATACATTTGTTACTGCATAGCTCCAGATAAGGCACCTTTTTCAACCAAAAGTTACTGATATTTTTTGTAATTTCTACAAGAAAATATATGTTGTGGTACTCATTAGAAGTGCCTTGTCGATGCACTTCTAATGAGTACCCACAATATATGTTTTCATGGAGAAATAAGAAAAAATATTTTGTGGATAACCCCTTTTATCTGAAGCTATGTGTTAGTCTGTCATACCACAAAATAAATCTTATGTTCTTGTTTTAGTTCATGTCATTCAGCAACTTGACAGATGTGGTGAACTTGAATGAAATGGCAAATAGAATAGATAAGCTTACCAAGTCATTTGAGGAGCTGTTTAATGTCACAACAGGAACTGGCAGCCAGCTTCCACGATTCCTTAACTTCACTTTGTGGATGGAGGTGATGGAATCGGTCAATAATAGACTGATGGATCCAGCAATTTATTCAAAATACATGTATGTATAAATAGAATACATTGTACTTTAATTGGCCTCAGCAATGCAATTCTGATAAATACTCATTACATATGACCTGCAACATGAGAAAATGAGAACATATAGCTTTAGATGTGCATTAAGGTGAGACACAAATCATCCACTAAGTCTAATCAGAGTCTTTTTTATGTGTGGGAAACCTCAGGATTGATCCTGATTTCAGGATCGAGAACTTCCATTTTATTGGACAGGTTTTAAAAAAATCCATCCTTTAAAATAGCAATGTCCGGGCGGGCCGGCGGGCATCGTCCGAGGTTTAACTTTTGGTTAACCCTTTTTCAAAGTTATATTGGACCTTTATTCTTCAGGCGATTGCTTTCATATTTGGTAGGGATGAAGAGGAGGACCAGTAGTTGTGTTATGTGCAAGACAGACGACTCTCATTTTCTTTGTAATGTACTTATCTCCCCTGAAGCTGAAATCTTGTGCAGGCCATAACTCCCATGCTGTTTGAGATAGTTTGATAACATTTGGTAGGGAGATATAAAAGTCAAGAATTGCACTATTTTCTTTTCAACAATGTCATCAGACTTATGTAAAGTATATACTTCTAAGTCTTTACAGCAGGTTCATATATATACATATATTATTTGGGAAAAAAAAAAAAAAAAAATCGTTCAGCAATTAAGACAGTCAAACAAACTAGGTACACAACAACTGCTTCATAACATGATTCATTATAGCAGTTTTGGATATAGGATGGTTTAAAATGGGCCTAAAAATGTATTCAGAACAAAAGTGTGTATATGGTACAGAAAAATGACCATAAATGGCCATTTTTCTATATCATCTATACATTGTTGTTTGGATACAACATGAATGTTAAGCTAACACTGTGGTGTGTATATATGTAAACATATATACTAGATCCACTGTTAAAGACTACGAAGTCCAGAACACAAGGCCAGTTAATATAAAACTCTTTCACTCCTAAAACTCTAAAATCTAAAATGAACTATTTACATCTTTGAAGTTTGTCCTTCATTATTTCAAAAGGGACATTTGACCAAAATCACAAACTGCACATAAGACATCACATTTGGATCTTGAATGTTTTAAAGACTTGTTATAATCAATGGAGTTGAATGGGTTAACAAGTAAAGTTCTGACCAGTTCTTGATCATATTTGCATACTGACTGTCTTGTATTGATTGTATTCTGCTCAAGATGCTCATTAATGTGTCGTAAAAGTCACTGAATTCTTGAGTGTTGTTGGTCCTCATCTATATCTCTGCCAAATACTATCAAAACATTTCAAACCATTAAGAAGTTATGGAGTACATAAGAATTTGGCTTAGGAATTCATTCAGGGGAGATAAATAGAAAAACTAACAAAGCAAGAGTTATCTTTCAATTGTCCTTCTTGCATGTGACACTCTTACTGGACCTGATATATGTCCCTACCAAATATTATCGAATTATCTCAAACAGTATGGCAAATATTATCGAATTATCTCAAACAGTATGGGAATTGTGCCCTGCACAAGGTTTCGGTTTCAGGGGAGATAAGTACATAACAAAGAAAGTGAGAGTTGTCTCTTTTGCACACAACACCTCTTCTGGTCCTTATCTATGTCTCTACCAAATATTACCAAAAAATTTCAAACCATTAATCCTTATCCTGCTGTTCACGACAATCCCAACCTTTGCAATGTAGATCCAGATCAGATGGCTTCTGAAGAAGCCATCTGATCAGGATCTACACTGTTTGTCATTCAGTTTGTGAATTTGAACGAAAACATTATATGATGTAATCTGATTGGCTGATAGTCAGAAATGGGTGTGGCTAATTAAATTATTCAGCAGGATAAGGGTTAAGAAGTTATGGAGTGCACAAGATTGCTATATTGACAAAAATGCTTCCATCTATAGCACAAATAGGCAAGTCAAAATGGTAAAAGTAATGCCTTTATGTTCTTGTAGGTCTCTCAGTGCACAGCAAATTTTCATGCCATTTTTGAAGAAAGAGATGGAGATGGCAGGTGCAGTAGTAGAGGTGTTTATGGATGCTGTGATTGACAGACTGCAAGATTTCTCAGGTAAAGCATTAAAACAATGCTATATATGATCATTCATAAGTGAAAAAAGGGTCTTTGCCTAGTGTCTGTTCAGTCTAAGCTACTTGCTTTATAAATTCTTCATGGTTTGCAAACTCTGATCATGGTATGTGCCCCAGATATTCAGACAGACATGCCAGACCAAACTATGTAGTCCCAGATTAAAGCTTCACCTAAATCAGGGTATGTTAGCCATTCAGCCAGCACTTTTAACCCTTTGAAGACTGGAGACCCCTAAATGGGTAACTGGCAAACAGTGCAGACCCAGATCAGACAGGGTGTCTGATCAGGGTCTCCACTGTTTGCAAATAGTTCAACCATTTATCTCTAGGAAATTCTGCATCATGTAGCCTGACATACCTAAAATCAAAAATGCACTTCTTCTAATATATAGTGTGGGAGAGTTTATTTAGTCTTTAATGGGTTAAACACATCACTAGGTGTTCAACTGGACCTGTTTAAATTTTACGATAAGTAAGGTAAAGAGTTAAATTGTCATTACTTTTAGGGTGGTGTTGCTTTTGCTGATCTCTTACCTGAGTCTGCCTATTCCAAATATGCTTGTAGACCAACTTCGCTTGTTATAGCCCATGAACGCACGAGTATAATGTACTCACTTTAGTTCAGAAGTATGTTTTAAGTACACATTTATATACTAGTCATATTTACAGATGAAAGTTGATGTTGTCTTGAAATGTGTCTAAAATTGGTAACTGCTTGGCAAATCTCGATAAAAGTACTTGTTTTGGAACAGCTTCATCCTGGTTTGCACTAGCTGTTGTTCAAAAGCATAGATATATATTTAACATCTGGACCCAGTTGTTCAAAACTTACGATGTCGTTAGTTATAGTTAACATATTGTTAAAACTTTTATCATTAAATATGGCTTATACCCTAATATTTTTGCACTGTTTGCCAGTTACCTGTTTAGGGGTCTCCCGTCTTCAATGGGTTAAAAATGTGAGTAGCTTTTCTACTCAAATTTTTTCAGCAAAAATACCTGTGAATTAGATTTATACCTACTAGAACAAGCTCGTTAAGCTAACAATGCTTTTAACAACTGGGCCCTGATTTGCAGAAAAAAATGCATTTTTTTGCAGAGTTTACATTCCAATATTAATTTCCAACTTCAGGTGAGATAACAAAGGAGTACTTGTTGAATAATAATACCGAATTAATGGTTCTTCTTGATGCTTTGAATGCCCTGATTCATACAGGATTAGATGACCTGAACAATGGAAACATCAATATTTCAAAGGTTGGTTTCTTTATACACTGTAGTTCTGTAATAGAGTAAAAAAAAATCTGTACAAGTTAAGGAGCATGTATATGTACTTTACAGAAAATAGCAGATTCAGAAATAAATGGGCAAGGTTAATTCCTTTTAAATATTTAGGATAAATATGTTTTTTTTTCTTTCAAAAGTTATGGTATTCAGGGCTCTGTGTCATGGAGTTTAAATTGGGTTTAAATTTTGTCCATAGAATTCATTTTCTTTGCTTATATACAGATTGTTGATTTTTTCTTGCAAAAGAGCTTTTCTCAAATTTAAAACATGTCTACATTTCTGTGTTTTTAGCAAAAAGAAGAATTCTGAATATTTCCTTGTTATTTAAAAAAGAGAGTGACATTACGGCTAAAACATTTTTGGGGTCTCTTATTTGAGTATACATATCATGGTTTCGTAAAATAAAGATTTATTTTTTATTATTGTTACAGGTTATCAGTTTGGTTGTTGAACCCACAAAGCTCCAGCAAGCCTGTAAGGATGGTACATTCATAACACTTATCACCAAAAGTGGAAATATGTCAAATACAGCTCGTAGCTTTGAGAAGTTAATGTGCATGGATACAGAGGCCATTTATAAGGCTCTAATGGACCTTTCCGACACTCAGTCTACTCAAGAAAAGGTACATTTACACTGTAAGAATAAAATTTTGGGCAGAATTGCATAAGCAAACAATGAAGACAAAGATTTGACTGCTCCTGAAGAAGTAGTCAAATCATGATCAGGGTCTTATACACCAATCAATGTTTCCCCAAGATGTGGCTGAGGAGATTACCCTTAGGTAATAGATACTTTTGAAAATTGGCTGTCTAACTCCCTACCCATTTGTGTCAAAAATTTCTAGATGGGTCTTAAATTTACACATAGTTTTTTTTACAGGTTCACTTTAAGCTGTCAAATATCCCGCCCATGTGTCAAAATTTTCAGTTGAATTCCCAAGGACTGGGTATGATTTTGGATGTGTAATCCCAAGGGTATTCCACCCCCACCCCTCTGGCAAAAAACAATGATAGATGCATTATGCAATTTGGAATTCTGCATTAATGTTTTGAACACATTATTATTCGGCAGTACAATCAACTTACAGTTTTAGGATAGTTATAGTACGGTACAAACTAAAGGTGTCCGAACTTTTAGGATCTTTAAGGTAGTAATTATGCATTTAGGGGCACTGCATGTGAAATCTAACCTTCGGTTTCTTAGTAGGTTTATAACCCCTTCTAGGTTCATGACAGAATTAATAGATGACAAGGAGGGAGTGGTAATTTTCTTATGCTTCCCAGAAATGATGACTACATTTCTTGAAAATCATCTGCATTAGAGATGACAGAAAATACAACAACCTTTCTCAGAGAGAGAGAGAGTCAGAGAGAGAGAGAGTGTGTGTGTGTGTGTGTGTGTGTGTGTGTGTGTGTGTGTGTGTGTGTGTGTGTGTGTGTGTGTGTCAGATAAATAAAATACAACCCTATTCTGTTTGGTGATGTGCAGAACATAAGAGTGTTCAACAAATTTCTCTTAAGCCTTAAAGCATCAGTCACAATTGCAACAGACAACAAATAAAAAAATAATTTTAAGAAAAAAATAATACTACATTTCTTGTGAACCCTCTGCCTAGCAGATGATTCATGTGAAATTCAAAGCTTTACTTTTTCTAAAAAATAATAATAGTAAATTAGACTGCTGTCTGCTACAAATTTGTTTGACACTTTAAGGGTTGATGTTTGTTTCATATTCAGATAATAAATTTGCTTTATTTGTTGCATTAAAATAATGAACATACTGTAATTTTTTTTTCTTTTATTTAGATCATGAGAATTTTCAACTCTTCTGAAGCAACACCACTTGACTGGAATGCTCTGAATTCAAAAACTGAAACACTCATAAAGCTTATAACTGAGAAGCTTGCAATGACCCCAACCATGAGTGTTGAACTGACAGAATTGCTTGACCTCACCAAAACACTACCTTTACTCAATTCACTGCTTATAAATCCTGCCTTGTAAGTATTTTGTATCTGGATATGTGCAGTTTTCACATGCTTGAAAGCAGATTTTCTTGGTGCCCACTTTTATAGGAGCATAGGTTCCTAGCAGTGGACCTCAAATATTCATGATTACCCACAAGATATGTTTAACTACCATTGAAAAAACCCATTTCCTCCACATTTATCACCTTACTTGGAGCTGTGTGCATAGTATAGTGAAGATCCTGACAATACTGAGTGGCTACACAATTAGAAGTACATTTTTCGTAGCTCTAGATAATAGGGATAGTACTTAACTGCAATCACTTGGCTAAGATGGTTCCAGTGATATCCTGCAAATCTTTCTGAAGAGAGAACAGCAACAACAACAACATCAACAAAAAAAACCAAAAACAAAAAAAGAATCTTGTCTAGAGCTATGCTTATTATCCACATACCATTATTAAAATTCAAAAGTAGAGTCTTTAGGGCATATGCAGACAGTAGCCACTCTAATCAGCCTGTGCAATATCTGCTTACAAGATCATCAGATAGAGTAGAAAAATAGTATTGATGAATATCAAAGGACCAGGTCAGACCATCACAAAAACATGCCTATATAATTTTGACCCCATTAAACCACACTTTTATACAGTAAAACAGGGTTTAAGGGGTATACATTATTTTTCTTATTTTGCTAAAAAAACATATATTGTGGATACTCGTGAGAACTGCCTTGCCAAATTGGTTCTAACGAGTACCCACAATCTATGTTTTGAGCTGAAATATGAAAATACCAGAATTTTTTATCTGAAAATTTTCCTTTTTTGGTTGTAAAATTTTCAGTATACTTGAATAGGCACATTTTTGTAATGCTGTGTTAATATGCAGGCTAGTGTGGATCTCATTATATGATAGATGAAAAGGTTTTGCTGTTAGTCATTTACATTGCAAGATAACTTGAGAACTGTATACCGAGGGTGGAGTGCAAGACTAGCGCAAGTCAGATGGTTGTTTTTCCCTAAACCTAATCTCCTCACCATGAAGGCGTTATGAAGATTACAACATTTCTTTCTGTAAACAATGAAAATTTAGGTGCCATTGCTCGTATGAGCAATGGCACCTAAATTTGCATTGTTTACAAAGGGGTCCAAGTTGCCCCTAAACAAGGGTTTCAAAAATATGTTTACTATAGTCTTGCACTCAACCCTCGATATGTGACTGGCTAGGCATGAAAATTGTGAGCATTTTTTGAAGCCTTATGTAGTTCATGGTAGTAAGCCTGCACATGGAACATAAGGAATATTTGGTGATATGGGGCTGTCGGTTCACAAGGACTGCTTCATGTACACCTTAAACATTCTGTCCTGTGTTACTATTCCAGTCTTAAACTTCCATCTGTCCTGACCCTTACAATGCTATAGACCAGGGTTGTGGAATTATTAAATTTTATTACTTGTCCACAGTCAAGTAAATGTTCAAAGTCCACCTGTCCAATCAAGTTTCAATCTTGCCGGAAAATTGACATTTTTCATATTTCTCCAAAGAAAACAGATGTTGTAGATACTCATCAAAAGCATCTCACTGAGGCACTTCTAATGAGTACCTGCAACATATGTTTTGATCTAGAAATAAGACATCACAAAAACATGCCTATATAATTTTGACCCCCTTAAACTCCACTTTTATATAGTAAAACTTGGGTTTACAGGGGTATACATTATTTTTCTTATTTCTGCTCAAAAACATAGATTGTGGGAACTCATTAGAACCACCTCACTGCGGCAGTTCTAATGAGTACCCACAAATTATGTTTTGAGCAGAAATGTGAAAAATAGTGTTTTTTACCTGAAAAATTTCGTTTTTTGTGGTGAAATTTTCTATATATTTGAATAGGCGTGTTTTCGTAATGTCAATATATATCTCATGATCTGGATACACTTCTTAGCTAAGCTGTAAGAAGTCCTTTTTCCAGGACAAGTAAATAGAAATTCTTACTTGTCCTCCGTCTGGCATGGTATTGCCACAGTGTAGAGGGCAAATATATTTTGTGAAGTTTGTTTTTGGCTAACAATGATAGTATCACACATTTAATCTTATGCATTTAGTCAGACATATGATTTCATCACAAAAACATGCCTGTATAATATTGATCCCCTTAAACCCCACTTTTATATAGTAAAACTAGGGTTTATAGGGGTATACATTATTTTTCTTATTTCTGCTCAAAAACATAGATTGTGGGTACTTGTTAGAACTGCTCGCTGAGGCAGTTCTAATGAGTACCCACAATCTGTGCTTTGAGCAAGCAAGGCAGTTCTAACGAGTACCCACAATCTATGTTTTTGAGCAGAAATAAGAAAAATATCAGAGTTTTTTATCTGAAATTTTTCAGTTTTTTTAGGTGAAATTTTCTAAATATTTGAATAAGCATGTTTTCATAATGTGTCACGTAGGCCAGAAGTAAAAAAAAAGATATCATTGGAAATGTATTTGTGATACATTTCTTTTTCTTCCAAAACAGTTTGGGACAGATGACAAGAGCATTCCAGCCATTGGTGGACCAGAGTATGCTCAATTTCATGGATCCATTAATTGGTGGACTCTCAGATTTATTTAAAACACTTGCAGGTAACATTTAACCCTTAAAGTGCCAAGAAAACCTGCATCTGAGAATGTCATCTGTTTATGTCGTCTGCTGAATATTCTTGCAAAGTTTTCAAACCTATTTTTGCATACAGGCAAACAGGAGCAGTCTGATCTGGGTCCACACTGTTTGCAGAAATGACTTTTAAAGTAACTGGCAGAAGACAAAGCAGACGACAATAGTTGTGATTGGCGCTTGAAGGGTTAAAGTTGACACAGAAATAAGAATGGTGTGTTTCATTTAGACAATATCAACTATATGGCTTAAAAGGGAAGTCTTTTCGAGGCCACCTAGTTATTGTACATGCATGAATATATTACCATATAGGCCTGAGCAAACTGTAGACTCAGATCAGACACTACAGAATGCAGCATTTGATTAGGGCCTACAGTGATTGCCTTTCATCCACCAGTATTTTAGATGCATAAACTCGTAGTAACATGTACTTGTTCAGCATACACATTTACCCTTTATTGATGGGCTTTTACTCCCAAATTTTGTCATGTGCCCAAAGAAATGAAGGGACACTCTATATGATGTTCTTTATATTAAGGGTACAAAATTAAGGGAAAAAGAATTTTACTGGCACTTGCAAAAAGCAGTGTGAACTCTTTCTGTTGAAATTTAGGACGTATGGAAAATAGAGGATGTCAGAATACTTAGAGGTGAATACAGTATTTAACTAAAACATTCAGACACCTTATATTCTTACTATGATGATCCTATAAATCATTTTTGAATGACTTGATGAACCCATATCTCCAGATAAGATGGAGAATCTACATATTTTTTTCTTATTACTGCACAAAAACATATGTTGTGGGTACTCATTAGAAGTGCCTTGATGAGGCACTTCTAATGAGTACCACAATGTATGTTTTTGTGCAGAAATAAGAAAAAATGTCAGTAATTTTTCGTTGAAAAAAAATCCTTATTTGAAGCTATGATTTTGGACACCTTAACTCCTTACTGTAATGATCCTATAATTTCAAAACATAAATGACTTGGTGATGAGCTGGCCTCAATGGGTCAGTCAGATGCGGGTCGAACTGATGATCAGGAGGTTGGGGGTTCGATCCCCGCCGGATCCGACAACATTCTTTCATGGAGAATAATCATGAAATATTTTCTACGGTCATTCTCTCCTTTCTGCTGATTCAAGAAAGGCATTTGTCAGTCTCTAGCAAAAGAATGTGCAGAAGTACTGGTTAACAACATCGAGGACTAAGCCTGCTCAGGAAAAAGTGTGGTTAGGTAAACTGACTGCGCTTGACATGACCCTAATGGGTTGACTGGGCCGTAAAACGTCAACACAAACAAACAAAAACTTTGGGATGAACTTACATGTAATAGATGCTAGCTGAATGGCAAACAGTAAAGACCCTGATCAAACTGTTCCAAAAAAGCTTTTTGAACAGTCAAGTTTGTTTGCTCAGGGATGTCTGTCTTAATATTTTGTGGTAAATGTAGTAGGACCTGTTTATGCATATGCATAATTTCATTTATGTATTTCTGTTGTAGAAAAGAATGTCACAATACAGTCGTTGATGAGCAACCCAGACATGTTGGGAGAACTTCTTGCTTCATTGAACTCCTTTGATGAATATATGGCAACATATTCAAGAAACTTCCTTAAACCAGCTGTGAGTATTACCAAATCTACACAAACAATTCACAGTGCGAGAAAAGGACCTTTATGCTAAGGCTAGCTAATCAGAGCTGAAACGTTAATCGATTATCGGTCCTGCCAGTGCGATTGATAATCGATTAGTAATCACTGAAGGTCATAATTTTACCTGTGTGTCTGCATGACTCTTACCATATGTTATACTTTATTGTATGTATTTGATCTAACAGGCCTGAGCAAGCAGAGTAGACCCAGATGAGATGCATCAAATGCAGCGTCTCATCAGGGTCTACACTGTTTGCCACTCATCCAGCTATTTTAGACACATTTATTGGGTAGTAAGTTGTACTTGTTCAAATTTTAGATTAAATATGATAAGGAGTTGATGTGTCTGAATACTAAGGGTAAATACAATGAAGTACGAGACATAGAAATTAAACGATCGATTATTAGCACATCTGTAACGATAATCATTTTCGTGGAATTTGTCGATCAATTAATCAATTATCTGATTAATTGTGCCAGCCCTCCTTTATGCCCTATGTGAGCAGCAAAGTTCTTGATCAGCCTGAACATCCATACAGTCTGATAAGGCCTTCTCTGTTAGACAATATACATATATTCTTCAATGTCTAGTGATTCTGTTAACCCTGGTCCTGCTGAATAAGTTAATATGCCACACCCACTTCTAACTGTCAGCCAGTCAGATTACTTAATACAGGTTGTTGATACAAATTCACATACTGAATGACAAACAGTCAACTGATCTGGATCTACACTGTTTGCAAAGGCTGGGTATATTCGGGTTCAGCAGGACAATGGTTAAGTAGGCATTAAAGCCCTGATCAGACTGCAGCACCATTTTCCTCGGAATTCATGATAGTTTCAAGTGTTTGAATTTTGGTTTAGTACAGTGAAATGTACGAGAAAGTAAGTAGACTGCAACTAATTTATCATATTTATCTGAGATCTCATTTGTACGAGGCTGGAACTGCTTACATCAACTGAAAATTGCAGTATTAATATATATCAGCCAGCACATGAGAAGAGGGTACTTACCACATACAGTAAAACCTGTGTAAGACAGCCACCTTTGAAATCGACAGTGGTTGATGTGGAAAGATGGTTGTCTTATAAAGGTACATGTCATGTAATTTTGCTGTACCTTTATAAGACAGACAACTTTTTCCACATCAACCTCTATTTTCAGTCAATCTCGAAGGTGGCTTTCTTACACAGGTTTTACTGTATGTAACCATCAAAGGCTCTGGCGAGCCTGCACCTAAGCACAAACCAGAAAATTGTAAGGTCTTTTTTTGTGTGCCGGTTCACATACTTGTAACTTACACTTAATCATTGTTACGATGATGGAGTTCGAATGTAGATTTCTCTTATGTCCGAGGGATCTATCTTCTAGATATACTTTAATTCCCATAAATATTCAGATGCCTTAACTCATTGTATGTGTGCTAAAGTTTGAACAAAGCCATTTGACTACAAAGTTTTATGTCTGATGAACTTATTGTATGTGTGCTAAAGTTTAAACAAAGCCATTTGACTACAGAGTGTTATGTCTGATGAATGGCAAACAGTCCAGACCCTGATTAGATTGTTCCATATGATCTGGGTCTGCACTATTTGCTCAGACATGACTGTCTGAAAATTTTGAAGATAAGTTTTGCATTTATGTTTTTTTTTTGTTTTTTTTCAGATTGAACATGCTTCTACCATTGATGAAGTTCAGCAGTCAGTCTGTGACAACACTGTACTTGAAACAGCCAGCAAGACTGTACCAAGTATGGGTGTTCCAATAGATAAAGTGGTTGATGCCATCTGTGGACAGAATGGTAGTGAGTGGTACACCAGACTGATTGAGGCTGGCTTGACGCAGACTGAACTTGTTGGAGTTAAAAACATGGTATGTAACAAGACTTTTCAGTATTGATTGTGGCTAAGAAAATTGTGAAATAGAGAAATTATAAACATTGAATAGTTTATTATATATTCTGAAAAGATTTTGAAAGTATATAACTGAATATGGTCTGCATTTTTATATCCCCTGCCAAAAGACAAATGGGTTATAGTAAATACTGGTACACACCGTTTATTGTACAGTAAAACCTATGTAAGAGAACCACCTTCGAGACTGACTTTAAATAGTGATTGATGTGGAAAAAGTTGTCTGACTTATAAAGAAACGTGTCGTAATTTTGCTAGCAAAATTACAGTAATTTTGCTAGCAAAATTACATGACATGTACCTTTATAAGTCAACCACCTTTCTGCATCAACCACTAAGGTCAGTTTCAAATGTGGCTGTCTTACACAGGTTTTACTGTATGCACATTTCTATACATGTTGCATACGTTACTTCTTTTACTTTGAAAATATACCTTTTGCATATTTCAAGCTTTGATGCAATGATTTCAAGAACTAATATTTACTCAAAGTATTCGGACAGACAGCTGAAAAGATGTTGTAGGTACTCAGTAGATTCATTCTAAGGAGTTCTACAACATATTTTTTTGGTGAAAAAATAAGAAAAGTATCAATCAGAGCCCAGTTGTTCAAAACTGAACGAATGTTAAAATTTCTATCTTGAAATATGGCAAATACATTTGTATTTTTTACTGAAAAAATGTGAGTAGCTTTAGCATTGCAAAAGCTACTCACATTTTTGCAGCAAAAATATCAATGTATTTGAAAATATCATAGCTACAATAGTTAATGAGTTTTTCAAATTCATTAACAAGCTTGTTAAGCTAACCATGCTTTGAACAACTGGGCCAAGTATCTTTTGGTTGTAAACCATTCACAAACACATTATCTAGAGCTATGACATGACAGAATATATAAACCATAAACCAGCCAAGTTCAGAATGTGCAGGTGCTTGCTGTTTGCATATGATCCCAAAAGTTGAAGAACCTTTCCTCATGGTGAGACTTTTTTTTCTATAGTTGGAGTCCTTCTTTACTGATACACCAGGACAGACTGTGAATGGAAGCTGGAGTAACCTAATTAGTAGTATGTCAGAACTGGTGAATGGATATAAACAGTTTTTCAATACAAGTTCTTCAGCAGGAAAAGGTCCTACATCTGCTTCTCCTTTTGATGAAAACAACTTTGTCAACAACACTATGAGAAGGTGAGATATAAAATGATTTTCTAACCCATACTGTGTAAAAAGTGAATGGTAGAATAAAGAGTAATATTACAGTAAACCTCCTAAAATTTCAAATACTTTATTTCATACTCTTTGCCTAAAGTTTGCTTTTATGCAGTTGTTTCTTAAAATACTTACTAGAATGGCAAACAACATCAACCCTGATCAGACTGCTCGTGAAGGCAATTAATCATGAAATCATTTCTGCCATCATTCTCCCCCTTCTGCTGATTCAAGAAGGGCAGTTACTGGCAAAAATATGTGCACAAAGTACTGGTTAACCTGTTAGAAGACTAAGCCTACCCTGGAAAAAAGTGTTATTAGGAGTGACTGGCTCAACATGACCTAAACAGTGTTAACTGATAAGGTTTTGTAAATGGCTCAGGTAGAAAATTTGACTTTTTTTTCAGTGTAATTTCTATGTTGATGATCATGGAAACAGAGCTGAACATGGAAGAAAGCCTAAATGAAATGAAGCAATTCTTCAGTACTGTAATAAAGGTCCAGAAATACATAGATCAACAACTGGAGAAGGCAAAAGGTATGACATATTAGTATTTTATCATACCTTTTTTTCCAACCAGATAGCGTCAGTATTTTTCTTGTTTTCCAGAAAATCATATGCTGTGGATATTCATTACAAGCACCCTGCTGAGGCATTTCTAATGACTACCCGCAACGTTATGTTTTCATGGGAAAGTAAGAAAAATAATATTCTGGGTATATGTACTAAACTATACTAAGGTGTTCAAAGTATAGCAGGATCACAGCAAAACCAAGATTGGATAGGTGGTCGAGTTCCTGTTTAAGGCTTAGCACTCTGGGTAAAAATTTTCAGGATATGACATATTGAAATATTTTTCTTATTTTTTCCATAAAAACAGGTTTTGACATTTCATGCAAATTGTCTCCATTGGAGACAATTTGCATGAAATGTCAAATCCTGTTGTTAGGGGAAAACAAGAAAGATTATTTGATATCATCAGTTTGTTGTCTGCTGGATTATAGCCAAGAGAGTGGTAAGGGTTACCATCACCTTCAACAGTATTTCAGTTACATTGAGACAACTGAAGGGTAAGTGTGAACGGTTTTGTGCACTGAAGTGCCGTACAGTCATGAACTCAATTTCTGTAGTGGAATTTGAACCAAAGGCATATGATCTGAAGTCAGGAGCAATAATCTAACCATGCAGACACTTCAAAATAATACAGCATATTGATCTACAATAGGCTCCATTTATTTCAGCATTAAAATAGTAAGTCCAGTTCGCATTTTTGGTAATTTGGGTTGTTTCAGTACTTTGATTACTGTACCAACTTGTAAGGTCATTTCAGTACACATGTCCTTTGAGCACTGTAAAGGATTGGTTCCAGGCTTATATGTAGACATACTGAAAGTGTTTTGCACAGCTGGGTCCCAGTGCAACAGCCTCTTTCTGACGACAGCTGATTGCTGCAGCAAGGAAAAAGTTTTCAGTCCAGTTTTTTGGCAAATTTTTCAACTTTTTGAACATTTCAAGCCCAATTTTGAGATTATCTTGGTGCCTCCATAATCATGCCACCTAGAAAGAGGGCTAGGAAGGGTCAGGCTAGGGGCCAAGCAAAACAAAATCAGCAACAAACAGCAGCAAATGAGCCATGCCCTCAACCGGGGGCAACAGGAACACCAGAAATTGTAAGGTTATGTGGTGATGGCGGGGTTCAACAGTCAGGTAACCAAGTGTCATACTCACCTGAGATTAATGCTACAGGGTCCAGTATGTTAAATACTTGGACTAGTGCTTTGGGGGTTCAGGGGACCCCTCTAGCACAAACAATTGCACAAAACACTCAGTCTGACTTTCAGATGCCGGATGTACGTTGTGCTGATGATGATATTGCGATGCATGTTCCGCAAGATATTTGTATTAAGATATGGAAAAATGAATATATAAATTTGGCTTCTCTGTTAAAGAAAAATCAAAAAAGGCGTGGGGAGGAATCTGGTAATTTATTTATAAATGAACATGGCCAAATTCAAACACGCCCTAAAGTATTAAAAGAAATAACCAATATCAGGGAGTGGACAGATGCTTTTTTAATATTCATGACTATATATTTGAAAAAGTATCAGGATAAAGTTTTTGAATTAATTCAGTACCTGAGCACCATCAGAGAGGCTGAAAGCAGGTGTCAAAATTTAGCATGGCGAGAATATGATGCTGAATTTAGGACAAGGCAAGCTTTAAAACAGGAGCCGTGGAATAAAATTTATTCAGATTTGTGGCTTAAATTAATGACAAACACAAACAAGCTAGAAACAACTACCTTTCAATCTAAGCCTAGCTTTGCTGGCCACTCAAATCAGTCTCGTCTTGCACTTGGCGTATGTTTTGATTATAACAAAGGCAAATGCTATTTCAAAAATTGTAGATTTTCTCATGTTTGTTTGGCATGTAAGGGGGACCATTCTGAAAACCAATGTCCCAGACACAGTCAAAATTTACAACAGAATGCATTCACTGCAAATAAGAACACTGAAATAGATCACACTCAAAGGTCCTCCTTTCGTGGTCCATTCAAATGGAAATAAATTTGAGCTCGGCTCCACTCCTGTAGATTTATCTGCCTTTGAGAAGGAATTGCAAGAATATCCAGACAGACAAACAGCGGAAGAGTTGAAAAATGGGTTTAAAAATGGCTTTCACATTAACTTTGAAGGTCCTCGAAAATTGGTCATATCAAAAAATTTACCTTCAGCAAATAAAGCCCCTGATATTGTCAGGCAAAAAATCACGAAAGAATTGGAAGCAGGAAGAGTTGCTGGCCCTTTTCAAACTGTACCTTTCACTGATTTTAGGGTTTCTCCTCTGGGTTTGGTACCCAAAAAACAGCCAGGTGAATATCGTTTAATACACCATCTATCATATCCAGAGGGGGATTCAATCAATGACTATATTGACCCTGAATTTTGCAGTGTCCAATATACTAGATTTGATCAAGCTGTTAAAATGATTCAGAAATTGGGAAAAGGTGCTCTGCTAGGCAAGGCTGATATAAAAAATGCATTTCGCCTAATGATTATCTCCCCAGATGATTTTCCCCTGTTAGGTTTTATGTTTGATGGTCAATACTTCTTTGACCGTTGCTTACCTTTTGGACTTTCATATTCATGTGCATTATGGGAGAAATTTGCCCATTTCTTACATTATGCTGTAAGAGAATCATGCACAGTGGGTGAACTTGAACATTACTTGGATGATTTTTTGTTTGGGGGTGAAGCTGGCACAACTGACTGTCAAGAAATTATGACTTCCTTTTTCAAGACTTGTGGAAAAATGGGCGTGCCTGTTGCAGATGAAAAGACAGAAGGGCCTCAAACAATCATCATTTTCTTGGGATTTGAACTTGATTCAATTTTTATGGAGGTACGAATTCCAAAGGACAAAATTATGAAACTACAAAGTCTTATTGAAGAAATATTACATAAGTCCAGTATTACACTGGAGGTTATGCAGTCTCTTCTTGGCTCACTGAATTTCATGTGCCGGGCTATCGTTCCTGGTCGTCCTTTTTGCCGCCGGCTGATAAATGCTACAAGGGGTATTACAAAGCCTTATCATCATATTCGGATTTCCAAGGCAATGAGGTTAGATTTGCAAACATGGCTGACATTTTTCAAATCGTTTAATGGTGTCTCTGTCTTTCATGACAGGTTTTGGCTGTCAAATGCTGACTTATGTTTGTTTACGGACAGTTCAGCAAGTTATGGTAAAGGCTTTGGAGCTTATTTTCAGGGAAAATGGACATATGGTCTGTGGCCTGCTGAATGGTTTCACCGCGGTATTACTGATGACATTACAGTACTTGAATTGTTCCCCATTTTTGTTGCTCTTGAAATCTGGGGTCAGCATCTCAGCAACAAAAAGATTCTATTCAAATGTGACAATCAGGCAGTTGTTCATATCTTGAATTCGCAAACGTCAAAGGCAGAGTATGTCATGGTCTTGGTCAGAATCATTACATTAAAATGTTTGCAGCTGAATGTTGTTCTCAAAGCGGAACATTTATCAACTTCTCGGAATGCCGTGACGGACAGTTTATCTCGATTGCAGATGAATCGCTTTCGACAGTTGGCCCCAGAAGCCGAACCAGAGCCAGAGCCTGTTCCAGACCATCTTTGGAGCATCTTCAATCAGGAGCCCACCAGCTTGTGACTGCAAGTTTGTCAGTTAATACCCGTCATGCATATGCTACTGCATTGGCAAACTTTTCAACTTTTAGATCTAATTATGCTCTCCCTTTGCAGTGGCCAGTACCTGAAACTCATATTCATGCTTATATTACTTATCTTTTCCACAATGGTTATGCCCCATCAACAGCTGCCATGCACATATCTGCTATTAGCTTTCAACATAAAATTAACCATAATTTTGATAACACTTCCACTTTTGCCATTTCAAAAATGCTTGAAGGCTACAAGCGTCTTAGAGCCAATCCTGATAACAGTATGCCAATTATGTATAATACTCTGGTTGCTATTTGTAAAATTTTGGGGAATATCTGCATTTCTGAGTATGAAACACTTTTATTTAGAGCAGCTTACCGTTTGGCATTTTTTGGTTTGTTCCGTGTTCGTGAGTTGGTATTTACATCATCACAGCAACCTGATCAACCATTGCAAGTATCTGATGTATTATGTACCACCAAAGCTGGGCAAAATATTTTACGAATCCGCCAGCGTAAGGCCAAATGCAATCAAACAGGAAAACCATATATAACTGACATTCCAGCTATTGAATCTACAGAATGTCCATTATTGGCCATGGAAGCGTTTCTCAAAATTAGACCTCACAAATCAGTATATCTTTTTTGTCATATTAATGGGCAACCTCTTACAAGATATCAATTTGGGGCAGTTTTAAATAAAGCTATAACTGCTCTGAATCTACCAACAACACATTTCAGAACGCATTCCTTCCGTATTGGGGCCGCTTCGTGGTTAGCCAGCAAAGGCGTATCGTATGAGACTATCAAGAAAATGGGCAGATGGCAGTCCAATTCATTTCTCAAGTACATAAGACTATAAAGCGGACTTGCTCATTGCTCTTTAGCCCTATTGATAATTTGCATCATAAATTTTGATTTCCAGATGTATGGTTGGTAGGGGACTCCTACATAAATAGATTAGCAGCCCGAGCCAGAACCAGGCAGCTTGAAAGTACGGTTGGCGCTTCCAAAGTTCAGAAAGTCAAGTGGATGGGTCAGGGCGGCATGAAATGGCAACAGCTTCTACCAAAGATTCAGTATGCTGCTCTCCATAATGCTGCTCCAAAGGCAATAGTGGTTCATGTTGGTTCCAATGACTTAGCTTATCAGAAAGGGGTGGTCTTGATCCATAATATGAAGGATGACTTAAGTAATCTAGTTCAAACATTCACTAGCAGTGCCATTTTCGTTTCTGCTATGTTGCCTCGTATTGTATGGTCAGGAACACAGGTTCCAGACAAAATGGAATCCAAACGAAAATTCATTAATAGAGTGATTCGTCGCTTTATAAAATACAATGGTAGGGGGGTCTTTATTGATCATCCAGAAATTACATCTGACACACCGGGCTTATATAAACCAGATGGCGTACATCTATCTGATATTGGTTCTGATATTTTAATGTTAGACATTCGGGAGGCTCTGCAGGATCAGTTGTGAACACCAGTTTTGTTTGCGGTGGAATTTTGGGGCAAACCAAATTATTGGTTTGTGTGGCGGAAAATTCCGAAGGGATGTGATTCTGACTGAAATCTTGTTATATATTTGGGAGCTGCTTTCTCATCCAACAGTTTGCTGGTAGATGTGTATGTACCATTTACTCAGCGGTGGTGTATATGATTTAGCGGGCATTCTGTGTACATACCGGAATGCTTTGCGGAGTTTTGTTTTGGCGGGTATCATGTGTCTGTACCGTGATACTTTGCGGTGTGCTGTTTAATAGAACAGCATGTGTATGTACCATGTTGTTTAGCAAGCATCATGTGTATACACCGTGTTGCTTTGCGGTGGTTTCTATGTAGAAACCAGTGGGATAAAAAGATGAGAAAGCATCTCCTTATTGATTGCATCTCTTCGAATTTCCAACCACTGATCTGCAACCTTTACGCCACAAATTATTTTATGTGTATGTTAAACACTGTGAATAGTTATTACTTTGTTAAAACACTCAGGAAGAGTTGATAAAGGTTATTTCAACATATTCTTTGTTCTTATTTTAACCGTCTTGAAATAATACAGCATATTGATCTACAATAGGCTCTATTTATTTCAGCATTAAAATAGTAAGTCCAGTTCGCATTTTTGGTAATTTGGGTTGTTTCAGTACTTTGATTACTGTACCAACTTGTAAGGTCATTTCAGTACACATGACCTTTGAGCACTGTAAAGGATTGGTTCCAGGCTTATATGTAGACATACTGAAAGTGTTTTGCACAGCTGGGTCCCAGTGCAACAGCCTCTTTCTGACGACAGCTGATTGCTGCAGCAAGGAAAAAGTTTTCCCGCCCTCCCTCCCAATTTTTATTCTTAATTCACTAATAACCATTTAGTATTGCAGCTAAAGAACAGTAGCTCTATGTATTATTTCAGATGGTTAAAATAAATAATTATGTCAATGTTTGTCATTATTTTGTGGTAGGATACTGCCGCCCAGTTTCTTTTATAATTTCAGAAAGAACAGTCATCCATGTCCTTTCATTCTTCTGCCTGGTGGATTAAGTAATGGTGTTATATTTTGGTGAAAGACAGTTATGCTGCTTTAATGTTCTACAGTGTATCATCAGATACATGAGTGTTAAGTATAAATTGCAATATCAGAAAGACTAAGCTGTTTTTAAATCTGTGGATTATTTGGATAACTCATGGGCAGGAACATTCCAGTCTAGTATGCAGTCTAGCTGTTGCTGATTGGGGGTGGCGGAAAATTCCGAAGGGATGTGATTCTGACTGAAATCTTGTTATATATTTGGGAGCTGCTTTCTCATCCAACAGTTTGCTGGTAGATGTGTATGTACCATTTACTCAGCGGTGGTGTATATGATTTAGCGGGCATTCTGTGTACATACCGGAATGCTTTGCGGAGTTTTGTTTTGGCGGGTATCATGTGTCTGTACCGTGATACTTTGCGGTGTGCTGTTTAATAGAACAGCATGTGTATGTACCATGTTGTTTAGCAAGCATCATGTGTATACACCGTGTTGCTTTGCGGTGGTTTCTATGTAGAAACCAGTGGGATAAAAAGATGAGAAAGCATCTCCTTATTGATTGCATCTCTTCGAATTTCCAACCACTGATCTGCAACCTTTACGCCACAAATTATTTTATGTGTATGTTAAACACTGTGAATAGTTATTACTTTGTTAAAACACTCAGGAAGAGTTGATAAAGGTTATTTCAACATATTCTTTGTTCTTATTTTAACCGTCTTGAAATAAATACTTTGTATCCTGTGCACTGATGTTGTCTAATATATACTGTCATATACCCTGGCGGGCATACTAGCCAGGTCTTTCTGGGAAGGAACCGGTCCTATGCAATGTGGATAAATTGGCTTGCCAAAGGACACAATACTTTTTGCTCACAGGGATCAAACTTGCTACCTCTCTATCTCGAATCAGATGCTTACCTCTGCACCACAGCAATCCACGCATGGCTAGTCTACAAACTAAAGAATGTATGGGGTAAAGGGTGCATATTTGAATCAGACTACAATAGGCAGCTGTACAAGGCAAACTAAGTTTTTGTAGTGCATATACAGTAAATTATTGGTTTTTCTGTGATTTACTTCATTAAGGGGAGTGGATACACATCCATGGTAAATAATACTTGACATATAAATATTCACCGCCCCATAGCGGCCTACTCTTAAAGCGCAGAGTTTGCTAGAGAGGTAATTTTCTGACTTCTTTATCAAATGGTGGCAATTTTTTCATATTTTCATATTCATAATATGAAATTAGGCTTAGCCTAAATGCAAGCACAGCACAGACCTATCTGTAGTCTCTTCAAAAGTCCTTCACAGCATCATTAAAGAATGAATATCAGTATATAAACATATATGTAAATCAATAATAAATAATAAAAATAATCAGCAAAATATGTTCAGGACACTTATTGACTCTTGTTTCTTGTCACCTCATGACGCTTATTAGTGAGACCCAAATTTTGTGAAAAGCGGTACCCAGTCAGTTCTGCCAACTTCCGGTAACAACTTCCAAGAAGAAAAAAAAGGAAGAAAATTGATCAGAGCAATTTCTGCTGAAAGTATATAACGTTGTATGTTACTTTTTCTTGATCATATTCTCTACCGTAGTGCTCACTTCGTTCGCGATGTGCGAGCTGTGCTTGCTATTACTTAAACAATTATTACTCTAGATTCTAAGGTTTGAATCCAAATTTATCTTATTTCATCACAAAAAAAAAAAACAAAAAAAAAAAACAAAAACAAAAACCAAACATGTGGTATCTGCCTCACCTAGGCTAATTATAATTGTATTTTCAGATGGTGACATGAAAATAAATTTGGAGAAATTACTACCTGATGCAGAATCTTTGGCAAATATGTTAACTGCTGCACAGGGTGAACAGAGGGACGCCATCTTCACACTTATGGCAATCTATCCTGAACAGGTAAACACTTCACACTTATGGCAATCTATCCTGAACAGCTAAACACTCACCTAAAGAAATTAATGCTTAAGAACATTCTGAATTAACTTCACTTCCTGAACTTCTTTATTGTTTTTTTTTTTTTTTAATTGTGATACAGTAAAACAGACCCCAATAAATAGGACTAGCCATAAGCTGTGTTAAAACTTTAAATGCCACCCATTTTTACCTGGTGTCAATTATTATGTATCCCCACCTATCACCACAGCTATTAGGAGGGGCATATCGATTTCTGAGAAGATACTGTTACTGTTGATATCAGGGTCATTATGACATAAAGCTCCAGATAAGATACATTTTATCATCAGAAGAGTGGTAGCAAACAGTTGTTGTGAATATTCATTAGAAGTGCCTCACTTCTAATGAGTACCCACAACACATGTTTTCATGGAGAAATTAGGGAAAAGTTAACCCTTTTGCTGAACAGGACATGCCCTGTCTTAGCAAATAGTGTAGATCCAGATCAGTTGGCTTCTGGAGAAGCCAACTGATCTGGATCTGCACTGTTTGCCATTAAGTATGTGTATTTATAACAACAATCTGGATCAAATATTATGATTGGCTGAAAATTAGAAGTGGGCATGGCATCTTAATTTATTCAGCTTAACAAGAGTTAACTTAACAGGGCTATCCATCTCTTCTTACATTACGAAAACATGCCTATTCAAATGTACTGAAAATTTTACAACCAAAAAATGAAAATTTTCTGATAAAAATTTCTGATATTTTTTCATATTTCTGCTCAAAATATAGATTGTGGGTACTCGTTAGAACTGCCTCACTGAGGTGGTTCTAAGGAGTACCTACAATCTATGTTTTAAGCAGAAATAAGAAAAATAATGTATACCCCTTTAAACCCCAGTTTTACTATATACAAAAGGGGTTTCAGGGGGTCAAAATTATATATAGACATGTTTTCGTGGTGTCTGGTGCTATGATGACAGTTTTTATGCACCCAGCTTTGAAAGAATGATTTTGGTTGTTTGTCTATTCATTTGTCATGATTTAATCTTGTCAATAACTACTTAAGCTACAGCCTTGAAACATGGAGAGCTTATTGGGGCTGAAGTGAAAATCACCTGATTAACTTTTTGAAAAAATTAGATTAATTTTACGAGAGTTTGCCCCTTTTCAATTTTGGCATTTTGTAGGGACAAACTTATTGTTGGGTGCATAGTGTTTTACACATTTCTCTGCACTATATTTCTTGCACCATGTGAGATCTTAGGCATATGTGAACAGTGAGGACCCAGATCAACCTGCCCACCCATGCAATCTGATTGGGCCTTCACTGTCCTCAAACAGAATCATTGGATACTACAGAATATATGAATGGAGAGCAAAGGCCCTGATGATACTTGGGCATGCATGGGATCATGTGAATTAGTGCATTTTGCGTATGTTCAAAGGCACTTTTTTGCATGATGGGACTGATATAAAAAATTCAAAAGTATATTTTATTATATGCAATTTACTAGTTCCTGAAAGTGTCACTGGATGATTTGTCGTGGGATAAAGTGGCCTGTGACCCCTACAGATTTTACAAGGAATTCAAGAAGATAGATGTATTTGATCTAGAACCTGTGAGACTACACCTATGTGATGCTGCAAAGTCAAATAACTCAGTTTTGAGTTTGTTGTTAAACTATATGGATATGGGTGAACTCATTCAAGAGGTAAGATTTAACATTTACTGACATAACCATGCTATTCAAAATTGCTGCATACAACATTCTAAATCCATTGTTTTTTGTTGCTTTTTTCATATGTTTTTTGAAAAATAAGTCTTGATTTTTCTTGTGAACATGTAGAGAGCAATACACATGAAATGTCAAACTTTATTCTCTTTAAAAAAAAAACAGAAGTTTAAAATGTTGTCTGCTGCTATTTTGACTGTTACTTTAACCCATTGTAGTCAGGAGACCCATAAAAGGGTAATTGGCAAACAGTGCAGACCCAGATCAGACGCCGCAGAATGCGGCGTCTGATCAGGGTTTCCACTGTGCAAATAGTTTAGCCATTTTTCTCTAGGAATATGTAAATCTCATAACTGGACGTATCTAAAATTGAAATTAGACTCTTCCAATATATAGTGTGGGAGAGTCTATTCAGTCTAAGAGATGCTTGTTTTGTTTGAATTGATTTTAATAACCCTATCAACAATATATTAGAACCTCTTTATAAGACAATTCATTATAAGACGGTTCCAGATATAAGACGATCTCAAAGTGGACCCCAAAAGTCATATCATAAATGGTCATTTTTCTATATAGTCTGATACATTTTGGTTTGACTACAACACGGTTGTCTAGCTAACATGGTTTTTATTTTTGATCCGAGCAAAAGTGTTATAAAGAGGTTGTGGTGTTTTTCACTCACAGAGAGAGGAAGAGAGATATGAAGAGTAGGAGAGATGAGAAAAAGTTCCCAATCCCAGATCTTGCTTCAAGTGAAGCAAGAACCCTACAGTCAAAAGCCAGTGATGGCATGGCCAGCTGTTGGAGAGTTTCAGTGTGAGGTCACACAACCCTAACAGCTTCAGGGTATATGCTAATTTAGTTCTGTGTTATCTATATGTCAGGTCCATTTTCTAAAGAACATTATATGATTTTCTCATTTCTTTGGCAAAAAAGCAGTTGTGGGTTAGAATATGTGTATTTATAACTTTTTTCTATTAACCCATTTATGCCTAGTGGACTCTTCTACATCTTTCTTTGGACAGGTCCATTTCCCTTTTCAGGGGTGCCTTAATTTTAGTTTAATCATTTACTTAGAAATTTCTTATTTTATGCAAACAGTGTAGACCCTGATTAGATGTGTTCTGCAGTGTCTGATCTATGTCTACATTGTTTGCCAAAGTCCATTTTATAGGATGCTAGGCATATATTGGTTAATGTCACAATCCTGGATTATTTACTTGACATTGTAAGCTTATTGACATTGTAAGCTTATTGTTTTCTTTGAATAGCTTCATAGTGTTCCATAATGAAGTTGTGCGTGTGTTTGTGGAAATAAGATATGCCTTGACAAGGCCTCTTGGATGGGCAGGATTTTCTGGACATTATCTGCTTAACAGCACTGGATACACCGCCAACATTTTACATTTGAGCAGAAACCTGAGAAAGCAGATCTTCTGATGTTTGTGTCCCGCGAAGATTCAAATCAGCCTGTGCACTCATGCAGTCTGATCAGTTCTCATTGTCTGCAAGAAGAAACTTTACTTCCTTGGCTATCCAAAAAGTACCCAGGGAAGATTCTGATCAGACTGCACGAATGAGCAGACTGCTCATTTGTGCAGTCTGATCTGAATCTTCGCTGAGCGCACATGTCTAAAGGTACGTTTTCTGATATTGTGGTTCATTTTATTTCACAGATAAGTACTTCAATGAGTAGCAAGAATACTAAAGGGGATGTCTGGAATGAATTGTGGAAACACTCTGAGAAGTTCATGAAGAATATAATGGATTTACGGAATGTCGACACCAGTGCATTAACACCCTATGTTGAAACATTGCTGAAATACATGGATACAAATTCTCTTCCTACAGCTGCAAGGTATCACTAGTCTTTCATTCTATATTTTACCACTCTCTTGGCTAATTCAACAGATGACAAATTGGTGATGTTTTTTTTTGTTTTTTTTTGTTTTTCCGAGAAAACAGGATTTGGACATTTGTTCAGGGTCTAAACTGCTAATCATTTAGCTGAGTTTAACCCTTTCAATCCTGAGTTTCTGAAATAAACTCTTCCATCTCTGCATTTTGACACATCCATTTCTGTCAAAAGGGTGACAGTTGTAAATCAAGGACTCATTGGCAAGCAGTGTAGATCCAGATGAGATGGCTAATTATGAGCCATCTCATCTGGGTCTACACTGCTTGCCAATGAGTCGGATAATCGATTAATTGATCGATAAATTCCACAAAAATAATTATCATTACAGATGTGCTAATAATCGATCATTTAATTTCTGTGTCTCATACAGTACCGTATTTACCCTTAGTATTCAGCACCTCAACTCCTTAGCATACATAATCTAAAATTTGAACAAGTACACCCAATGTTGTGTCTAAAAATAGCTGGATGAGTGACAAACAGTGTTTGCGGCATCTCATCTGGGTCTACACTGTTTGCTCAGGCCTGTCAGATCAAATACATACAGTAAGTACAACATATGGTAAGAGTGATGCTCAGACAGACAGGTAAAATATGATCCTAATCTTAAATGGTTGCTACTCGATTATCGATAGTGGCAGGATTGATAATTGATTATTTTTTCAGCTCTGATTAGCCAGCCTTAAAAAACTTCATTATTAACTTCTTTTTTCAGTTATGTTACATTCTGTGAAAGTACAGTCATGCAGTTTTCGAATGCAGAAAATTATGCTGAGATGGTTCTGCCTATTCTTAACATGATAGATCAGATGACACAGGTTTCATATTCTTCCATGCAGTTAGGAAACGGTGAGCTTTTGTTTTTGGTGTGTGTGTGTATTCTCTCTCGCACCATAACTACCCTAATTGAGCTGTTATCAGCTTTAACCCATTTATACCTCTCCTACCTCCCTCTTTAGACAGGTTCATTTACAATTTGAGGGGTGTCTGGTTTGTTCTCAGTATTAACATTTATTGCAGAAATTACCATACTTAGTGCAAAAAGTGTAGACCCTGATCAGATGCTACACTATGTGGCATCTGATCAGGGTCTGTATTGTAGCCAATGGCCCTTTTATGGGATGCTAGGCATAACTGGCTAATTTTAATAGCTGGGCAATGGGAAAAGTATCTGTGGAATAGATGTGGATAGCCAAGGCCTAGATCAGTCTGTACCTCTGTGCAGTCTGATCAGGGCCTTCCCTGTCAACTTACAGAATTATAAGGTACTATAAAACATAGCAATATATAGCAAAGTTTGCATATGCCCAGAGGATACCTTTTCTTCTCTTAGTGCAGCTCAATTAGAAATTTTAACACTCCTCGCCTATATAGCCATTGTTTAAATTTAGTGATTTATTCTGCAACAAATCACTGGGCTGAAGCAGGCGACATTATCAGGCGCCGTTACAGCGTCATTTTGATACTTTGCTGATGTCAGTCTTCATTTCTCACGTAAGAAATGCATGTAAATGCCAGCATTACAGTCAAAACTGTTTGTGGGATTTCTTTATTCCATGGTGGATAGTTAGAAGAATCTAAATGATACAATTACTTTTCCGTCGTTTTCTATGTGTTAGTTTGTCGGTCAGTTGTAAGAAGATTAATCACTTACGCTCTGCGCTTGTGATTTGATCTACTTTACAACTGACCTCCAAACAGTGACTTATTACTCAACAAATCACTGCTGGAGCTGATCTATTTCTTAAACAAAAGTTACTAATGAGATCTTCAGGTTCATTTCTTCTGCAAATACGTTTAGATAGTTTTCCTTTTAAGAGCTCACATAATGAAGTGGGCAATGGCCTGTAGTGATCATCTGGCTGCAATGTTCTATGTTTGGCCAGTGGTTTAATCCTTTACATGAAACCTTTCATATATGCTTACGACTGACAGATAATGTGTAGAGCATAAGAATGGTAATTTTGTGTTTATGCTTACAGGTCCCTGGTTATGAATTAACTACACATTAACCTCTTTATAACACGGTTCGTTATAACATGGTTTTGGATACAACTAGGTTCAAAGATGGATCCCAAAAATGTATAGATTATATAGAAAAATGACCATAAATGGTCATTTTTCTATATAATCTATACAATTTTGTTTGGATACAACACAGTTGTATAACTAACACGATTTATGCTTTGGACCCAACAATAGCGTTATAAAGAAGGTTGTGGTGTATGTCTAGCCGATTATTTTGCTACCCTTTAAGATATTGTTTTGAAATTTTGTACAAGTTCTTGTTACTGTCAGTAAGGAGACTGGATATTTTTGGTAAATTTTCTGCCATATTTTACAAGAGCGACTACTCTCACTTGAATTCCTGTATTCCAAGCCCATTCTGTAAAGGAGGTCTACTCTAAAAGGAAATTATCTGCTCACCTTGGGAGCTAATTCTTTGCTTTCAATATAGGCTTCTTTCCAGAAGGGATCGGAACATGTACATGTAGTCCTCTTAATCAACTTTGATTCTTTTTTTGCAGATATGCTTGATGTAATGTGTGTTGAACCTGCCTCTAACATGGCAAGACTGGTTGAGCTTCTAAAAATGTCTTCTATCCCTGAGAAAATGAAATCTGTAAGTACCTCTTGCAATTTTTAAATTGGCCATTGTGGCATTCTTTTCAGAAGGGAATATCAGTTCTAGATAAATGCAGTCAAAAAGGGCAGTTATCAGTTACTGGCAAAGGTATGTGACAAAGTACTAGTTAACCCCCACAGAAGACAAAATCTGCCCAGGAAGAGTATGTGTAGGTTAACTGATGAACTCAACTTGCTCTTAACAGTTTTGACTAGGCCGTAAAACTCCATAGCTAACAAAGTAGAAAGTGGGATATCCAGATTTTTTTTTTAATTGCCATGAACAAGTATGGTGTCAAAAATATCTCCTTAGAAGTACATTGGCTTGATGTTTTCTTGAGCTATGTGATGAACACCATTGTTGTATGTTCGTACTAATCTGATTTGTCAGTAACAGCCCATATAGTGCCTTTCAAAATCATAGCAAACAGTATGTTTTTAAAAGAACATTATGCTTTATATATCATGTGAATTGTCTGCCAGTGAAGATTAATCACATAAAATGTCAAGCCTCATTTTTGCAGAAAGTAGAATGTTATCTGCTATTGTTGTGACTCGGGCTTTAAAGGCTCCATATTCCTCAAAAATAGACATTTTTATCCAAGAAAGGTTTAATAAGTTGATATATGGTATTAATACAGTCATAAAATGTGACAGCCTGTAACGTTTCAGTTAGGCCAAAAAAAATTAATTATTAGATTCTCAGGCCATTTTTGGCAAAAACAGATGAGGCAGGCAGGAATTTTTTTTTTTTTTTTTTTTACTCATGAAACAGGCGAGGGAACTTTTTTTTTATTACACGAACCCTTTATAAGGACTCGTTTCATGAAATGCATTTTATGGTAATATTACCATAAAAATACTTAATGTTTGGACACCTAGACATAGCTAAAGATAAGGAGAAGTACTGAGGATAACTTTTTTATATGTCCCTATTATTATTAAATATAAAGGATAGTCCCCTACCAGCTAAAGTTTAGTAAAGTAAAGAAATACAATCAGTTTGTGCAGCTCCAGTTTAAATTTCTACCAAAGGTTTATATACCTTCAGAGAGGGATGTGTTGACAGAAATTCTGTCGAATGTGTCTATTTTGGAGCGTCCGATCGACGCACTTTCATCGTGGTTTGATAATTCATCCGGGAAGGACCAGACGTCGATACTTCGTATCCCGATTTTATGCCGTTATACAACTCGGCAATTGTGCAGTCTTTTTCATAACCGCCTATAATGTTCCAGGACAGATGCACCATAGCCCCGGATGAAATCTGGGTGGATATTTGAGACATCTGCTTTGAAAACGAAGGAAACACAAGTTTTGTTTACACAACTTGCGCTTCGGCAGCCATTTTGATCAATGATGGTGCTAAAACGCTTACTCGCTATGTTCAATCCAATGAAAAAATCAATAATATAAGCGTTTACGTGACCGTGTATGCTTCGGTTGCATCTAAAACTAGGATTTTAAAAACCGCAACGCACCGGCATGCCGTATCAGACGCGGATGTTTTTTTTTTATTGGACACGGAAAAAAAGGCTTATGCGCAGACTTTTTGGTACATGCGGCGGGGCCTGAGAATCTAATGATTATTTTTTTTTGGCCTTAGTCTCTTGTTTTTTAACTGGGTCAAAAATGAAATGACTTTTTATTGTATCTCTAACTAATGTTGGCAGCATTAATTCAGAGAAATGATAAAAAATCATTTCATTTCCAGTTCAAGAACGAGAGACTAACTGAAATTTTACAGGTTGTCAGGTATCACACTTTATGATTGTATTAATACCTTATGTCAATTTATTAAACCCTTTTTTGGATAATAAAATGTCTATTTTTGAGGAATACGAAGCCTTTAAGGGATAACATTTGACAATTTTTGTTATTTTAGCACAAAAAGTAAATTGAATATGGGTACAAAAATAACAAAAACTATGTTCTGAATGCCTTTATCTGGACCTATGATGGACCACTTAATTATAGAAGTTTTCTTTTCTATGGCTTTTATTGATTGTACGATTAATACATCATTCATACAGTGTTATATACTTGTTCAGTATTACATAGTAAATGCATATTAAACATATGAGCCACAACATGAGAAAATGTACCCTCTGACATGTGCAAACAACAAAGAATCAAATCAACCCGTGCATACTTGCAGTCTGATCAGAGTCTTTGTTGTCCACTTGAAGAAAGTTTGCATCCTTGGCCATCCAAATGCACTCAGTAAAGGTTCTGATCAGACTGTGTGAATGTGCAGGTTGATCCGACTCTTTGCTGGGTGAACATGTCCGAAGGTAAGTGTTCTGATGTTTTGGCTCACATATATTCCTTATACTATGCAGATTGCGGAGATGATAACCAAACCAAACAGTGATTTAACATTTTCATGTGAGCGTTTGACTGACACGTCCATGCGTATGCTAGACACAGTCAACCAGACATTTATCTCACTGGACAGAAATGGTGGTTGTATTGAAGATCAGCTGCACATGATGCTTGGTGTATTGGGTGATGTTACAAAGTGAGTAATTTGTTTGAAGAGGAATAGGAGACAACTTGTTTTGCTCCCTTCTGTAAAAGGGTCTACCCTAAAAGGAAAGAATTTGCTCCCCTTGGGAGTAAATTCTTTCCTTTTAGAGTAGACCAATTGTATGAATAGGAAGTCATAAAAATTGTCACGTTTGTTAAAAATGGTGGAAAATCCACCAAATGTATCAAGTTCCCTTAAGTAGCTAAAATGCATAAATTGATGCTTGTAGATAAAATATTAAAATTAGCAGAAAGCTTATATTTTGACATACTCGAAATCTTAATTGCAAATCCCTGGTAATTCCATTAAAGACTGAATAAACTCTCCCACACTATATATTGGAATACATTTTCCATTTTAGGTATGTCACGCTATATGATATTGATATTTCTAAAGAAAAATGTTCGACCTATTTTCAGACAGTGGAGACCCTATCATATATCGTGCTCTGTACCATCTGATCTGGATCTGCACTGTTTGCCAGTTATCCGTTTAGGGATCTCCAGTCTTCAATGGGTTAAAGAGTCAAATATATTATATTCAAAATGCATTCTGAACTATTAACTGTTAAAGTGACATAGATAACATTCAGTCTGTGAACTTACATGGTCATTTAAAGGCTTTTGCAGTACACCTGTATATCATGCAGTAAGAACTGATTGTGTAGTTAGTGAATTCCCTGCTCAGACTTCGTGTACATGCAGGCTAATCTGGACCTTTTAAGCCACCTGAAAGCACTATTGAATCCTTGTAACTCTACAGACTGGAAAATTGTCTTTGCAAACAGTGTAGATCTAGATGAGATGGCTTGTAAAGAGCCACTCATCAGACTCTACACTGTTTGGCATTCTGTTTGGTAGTTTTGGCTGATGTCCCTAATTGCAATAATGGATGTGTCCAAATACAAAGATGAAAGAGTCCACTTTAGAAACTCAGGGGTGAAAAGGGTTAACATGGGGAGACTCATTTATATTTCAGGCTGTTTGAAGCAAGTAAAGTGATGCTGACTGAGGTCGTACAAGATGAAAACTTTCAGGAGTTCATGAAAACTCTTTCTGGTAATGATGAAACTGTACAAATCATGGAATACTTTCTTCAAGGATTTGTCCAGCAGCAGAGCTGTAAGTGTTAATTGATCTTTTTTCTCAATGAACGCTGAATGAAAATATTCTCACATGACATTTTAAAATAGTTCTCCTATTTCTTCTTCAGTAAAGATGGGCTTCATATTTCAGGCAAATCACCTTCCCAGAAAACATGGCTTTTCATTTCATCTGGAATAAGTGTCTCCTTTGGAACCGTCAAGCCCTGTTTTGGGGGTAAAAAAACAAACAAGAAAAATGTCACAGATATGTCATGTGCTGAATTCATCTTCAGCAACAGAAGTGTTTTTACTGTTATACTCCCCCACAAACTGTTTGTGAGGAGTGGGGTACTGTTTTCATGTTGTCTGTATATCATTCAGTCCGTCAGTCAGTCTGTTTCATTCTTTTCTGAGCTGGCAGGGCATCCATTACGAAAACACGCCTATTCAAATATACTGAAAATTTTACCACCAAATAATGAAAATTTTCAGTTAAAAAATCCTAATATTTTTCATATTTCTGCTCAAAACATAGATTGTGGGTACTCGTTAGAACTGCCTTGGTGAGGTGGTTCTAACAAGTACCCACAATTTATGTTTTCAGCAGAAATAAGAAAAATAATGTATACCCCTGTAAACCCCAGTTTTACTACATAAAAGTGGGGTTTAAGGGGGTCAAAATTATATAGGCATGTTTTCGTGATGCTAAGAAGCACTGCTTATTGACATTTCTTGCTATGCCTTTTAGAAATCTTACTACTTGAGTGTCAGTTTCTTTGGTATTTCAGGCATGCTTTAGGCATATGCAAACAGTGAAGACTGAAAACTAGCATGTACAAATGCATTTCTAGAGGTCTGCATTTACACATTTTGAAAGTTAAATTACATTTGCCATATTTGCATAAACTGTTTGGATAGATATGTCTGAGCTAGCAGAGAAGATCTTGGTCACATTGCAATAAAATGCTGGTGTTGTGTTGCTTTGATAGAACAGTGTTTGCCATGTATTTTGATATGAGCCTTTTCTTGTAGAAGTACCCTGATACCGTATTTCCCATATGTATTCGGACAGACAGGCCTGAGCAAACAGTATAGACCCAGATGAGACGCAGCAGAACGCGGCGTCTCATCTGGGTCTACTCTGTTTGCCACTCATGCAGCAATTTTTAGACACAACATCGGGTAGTGAATTGTACTGGTTCAAATTTTAGAACATATATGGTAAGGAGTTGAGGTGTCCGAATACTTAGGGTAAATACGGTAACTCTTTAATATTGAGACACATCCCACCCTACCATAATTCATCTAAAACTTTTAACCTTATTCATTATGCCACAAACTTGGAAGAAGTTGAAGGGGCATATTGCTTTTGGGTCATTCATCCATCCATCTACCATATTTACCCTAAGTATTTGGACACCTCAACTCCTTACCATATATGTTCTAAAATTTGAACCAGTACAATTCAGTACCTGATGTTGTGTCTAAAAATTGCTGGATGAGTGGCAAATAGTATAGACCTAGATGAGACGCCACTTTCTGTGGCGTCTTATCTGGGTCTATACTGCTTGCTCAGGCCTGTCTGTCCGAATACATATGGTAAATACGGTAGATTAGTCCATTTGTCACACTTTTCTTGTGAGCAGGATATCTTCATGAATATTTGAACTAGGGCCTTGAAACTTAGTGAGCTGGTGAGCTTACTGGAGCTGGGGAGTAGATCACCTGATTCACTTTTGAAACAAATCAGTTTAATTTTGTGAGTTATGTCCCTTTTTAACCTTTCATTTTTTTCAGGGACAGTTGTATAGTAGGGGGCACAGGTATACGTTTTACAAACAAACGTTTCTAGTTTGTGTTTAAGTTTATGCATTTAAAATTAATAGCTAGGTGGCAAACAGTGTTGATCCTGATCAGACTGCTCCTTAGGGTCTATACTGTTTGCTCAGGGGTTCAGCTAGCAATATATAGAATTATTAAAGTGGCACTAATTTGCCTTGTCTTATAGGACAGAACAATGTATATTCCATTTCCAGTAGATACAATAATGGGTATCTTATGTTTCAGGGATAGAAGAGGCAAATGAAAACATTAAGAACAATATTACAGACATAGAGAGCTATTTACAAGATACATTCAGCTTGTCTCCTAATGCGGTTGAGAGTCTGCTAAATGCTACTTTTAATAAGGATTTGGTAAGTTTATTTAGTAGTTAACACTTTGTAAAAGTTTGTACTTGGGTAAAAATTTCAGCTGGCGACATTTTGAAATATTTTTCTTATTTTTCCTGGAAAATAGGATTTGACATATCATGCAAATTGTCTCAGGAAAATTAAGAAAACTGTCATCAGTTTGTCATCTGCTGAATTTGCCCATAGCATGGTAAGTGTTAATTGCAGAATATGAGTTTGATGACCACATTATGTAAAAAGGCTGTTTGGGGGCATATGCAACCAGTGACCCAGATCCACCTGTGCATCTTTACAGTTTCATCAGAGCCTTATTTTTTGTCTGCTGAGGTATTCTACAGTATTCAGTGATCCTTTAACCCATTTTAGTCTGGAGAATGCTAAAGAATAATTGGCAAACAGTACAGACTCAGATCAGATGCCACAGAATGTGGCATCTGATCTGTGTCTACACTGTTTGCATTAACTGAGGGAATTTCTATAAAACATAGTAATAATAAAATCTAAGCAGACACCCTGCTATTGGAAATAGACTGGTTCAGTATGGTGTAGTAGAAGAGTCCACTTGACATTAGTTGGTTATGGTAAGCAAATACTGATGGTGCACAAATCGTGCAGATCTGGGTCTACTCTGTGTTTATATAATCTCTAAAGACCTGTGTTTACATAATTTGACTCATTGTTGCATAAGATCATACCTCTAGATAAGAGTTTTTTTTTTTCTGCTAAAAATACTGTAATCATTTCTTCATGAAAAAATGTGAGCACTCATTAGAAGCACCTCAGGCAGGCACTTCTGATGAGCACCACAGTGAAAAATATAGGAGCCCGAATGTGAGAAAACATACCTTCTGACATAGGCCAAATGAAAACTCAAATCAAGCTGCACATTTGTGCAGTCAGGATGTGCAGTCTGATCAATCTTCCTTATCCACATAAAGAAATGTTGCATCCTTGATTATCCAAAAGGCACCCAGTGAAGATTCTGATCAGTCTGGGCAAATGCACATGCTGATCTGAATCTTCACTGGCTGTACTTTTCTGGAGGTACATGTACTTTTATCTGATGTGGCTCATTAATCTGGCTGCTCCCCATCCTTGACCCTCATCTACATCACAAAAACACCCCTATATAGTTTTGACCCTCTTAAACCCCATTTTTATACAGTAAAACTGGGGTTTACAGGGTATACATTAATTTTCTTATTTCTGCTCAAAAACATAGATGGTGGGTACTCCACAGAACTGCCTTGTTGAGGCAGTTCTAACAAGTACCCACAATCTGTTTTGAGCAGAAATATGAAAACTACCAGAATTTTTCATCTGAAAATTTTCATTATTTGGTGGTAAAATCCTCAATATATTTGAATAGGCCTGTTTTCATAATGACATCCTACAGTTGCTTTTATTTTTTCAGGCAAACTCTTCAGCAGCAGAGCTAGTTAATGCACTTTGCACTGACACATTGTCCAAGCCGGCTGACGACTTCCTATCCTACTTTAATTCTTCACTCAGAGAAGTTTTTGGCATAGACTGCAACACAGACTGGAACATGACTTATGATATAGTGAACAGCCTTATAATGCTTTCAAGATTAACAGCCAAGGTAATACATAGTCTTTTTTATAGATTAGAGAATTGTTAAGGAGGATATTTTTTCTTGTTTCTCCCTAAAAACCTGTTGTGGGTACACATTAGAAGTGCCTCAGTAAGGTACTTCTTATGAGTACCCACAACATAAGAAAGGCACTTATGAGTACCCACAAGGTACATTTTTTTTATGGAGAACTGGAGAAAGTTATCAGTCCTCTGTATATACGCATTGTGCTTTGTACAATATCAAGCAAAAAGACAGATACACCACAACCTTTTTATAACACTATTGTCGGGGTCCATACCGTGTTAGTTAAACAACGGTGTTATATCCAAACAAAAATGTATAGATTATATTGAAAAATGACAATTTATGGTCATTTTTCAATATAATCTATGCATTTTGGGGATCCATCTTTGAACTGTGTTAATTCCAAAACCTTGTTATAACGAACTGTGTTATAAAGAGGCTGAAGTGTAATGCAATGTGTTATGACAATTTTATGATTGTAGTTTATGCAAAACCCTATTTTATACCACTGCTTCATTTAATATAGGCAGGTTGTTGAACTATTTGTTCCAATAACTGACTGAGTACAGATATTACAAGATAATATTATACATGATACTGTCTGGGTTGGTGGTTATATAGCTTAGATAACTTGTGTATTAACTGTGTATTGGGCAGGCGAAGGAGCGGGCAGGTGATGGACTACCACTGATTGGTCAAGGCATACTTGTCAGTCATGTGGTCAATACATAGTGAAGTCTGCAAGTATAGATATTCTTGCCAGATTCTTTTGATAAGGAGAAGTAAACCTTAATGCAATGCTTGAGAGCTCAATATTATTTAATTCTTATTTATTGAATGCTAACTAATTATGTGTTCTATTAAATAATTGTATTTTTATATAATTTTATGTCATGCACCTGATTTGATGGGGTGGTATGGAATTTGGAACCAAAGTCATCCTGAGCTCTTGAGAATTGCATTTCTGGTTTGCAAAGATAAAGTGTGTAAATGACAGATTTGTTTGTTTGTTTGTGTTGAGGTTTTACGGCCCAGTCAACCCAATGGGGTCATGTCGAGCGCGGTCAGTTTACCTAACCACACGTTTACTGGGCAGGCTTTGTCCTCTAAGCGGTTAACCAGTATTGTGCACATTCTTTCGCCAGAAACTGACAACTGCCCTTCTTGAATCAGCGGAAGGGAGAGAATGACCGTAGAAAATATTTCATGATCAATCTCCACGAAAAAATGTTGCCGACCTCGGCAGGGGTCGAACCCGCGACCTCCTGGTCTCCAGTCGGACGGGCATCCAACTGAGCCACCGAGGCCGGCTAAAATGACAGATTTAATATGTGTACTCCAGGTTTAAAGGCTACTTTGGTAGAATAAATTAGCCATAGTAAAACATTACAGAAAAAAATGGGACATAAATATAAATCCAGTTAATTATTTAGTTTTTGCTAATTGAGCAAATTCTTTCTTTTCTATTTATACTGCTATGATATCAGTACATATAGTTGATCCATGTACACACTGTCGAACAAAAAGTGTCTTCGAGCATGCGCAATATCATCACGAAAATATGCCTATATAATTTTGACCCCCTAAACCCCACTTTGTATAGTAAAACTGGGGTTTACATGGGTATACATTATTTTTCTTATTACTGCTCAAAAACATAGATTGTGGGTACTCGTTAGAACCGCCTCACCAAGGCGGTTCTAACGAGTACCCACAATCTATGTTTTTTGAGCAGAAATATGAAAAATGTCAGAATTTTTCATCTGAAAACTATCAGTTTTTGGTAATAAAATTTTCAGTATATTTGAATAGGCAAGTTCTGGTAATGGTGCATATTCACATCATCCTGCACATGCACAGTATCATGCTTTGAAACATGTTATAGTATCCAATGATTCTGTTTTTGAACAGCGAAGGCCCTGATCAGACTGCCAGGATGTGCAGGCTGACCTTGGCCTTCACTGTCTGCATATGCCCAAAGACAAGTTTTTGCACTGCACGGCCACGGCCAGTTGATATTGTTATAGTATTTGAATAATAACCAGAAATAGCTACCTGTAAATGTTTTCTTTTTCACTATTATAAACAGTTAGATAAGAACATAGCACTCAACTCCATAGATTGGTGGATGGGATTGTCAAGAGATATCTCGGAGCTTGTGTCTGGCATTCAAGGACTGACTGACCTCACTGGTGTCCTGGATACTTTCAACAGTATTAATATCACTAACTTAGCTGAGAATGGAGACCTCCTTAATACACTCCAGAGACTGCTGGTTGATAATGGTCCAGACAGTTTGATTGATAGGTATTAAAGAATAAAATCTGTTTTTCCATCATTATGGTAGTTAGGCTTGTTTCAAGGTACATTTAACGTGTTTGTGGAGAGAAAAAAAATGTATTCTTTTTTCTTTGGAAACATGGTGGGATCTAATTTACCCATAAAGTGCCATTCAGAATTGTACCATACAATATTCTAATTTTTGTCTGACAGAATAAGGCTTTACAGTTAATGTGAACTGCCTAGCAGACAATTCATATGAAATGTAAAGGTTCATTTTCCTGAAAAAAAAAAGATGTCATTTGCTGCTGTTGTTACAGGTGTTTTAAAGATTAAAACTGATCAAGACAATACTGATGAACTCTCACAAGATACATTTTCATGGAGAAATAAGAAGGATACTTTTCATCAGATAGTTTGAAAATATAAGTACTTGAAATAATGAGAGCCAGACTGAATTTCAAGTTTTATTTTCCCCTAATATCTATGGATCTGCCTAGTTGAAAGCTAAAACAATACCAAAATTAAGAAACTATCCTGAACTTAGTATTTCAAAGCTCACACATGTATGTTGTCCTCTTTGACTTTGGGATAAAAGGAATCCAGTTTAAAACTAAAATTTGGATATTGCATGACTGTAGTTTCACAGACAACCTGACATGAATATGAGTACATGTATACAAAACTAGGGTTCAGAAAAAATACTGTAATTACCCTGTATATTTGGACACCTTAATTCTTTACCTTCTGAGCAGTCAAATAATGTTGAAACATCAATTCAATGTTAATTCAACATCAAGATGTTGAAGCAACATTGTGTCAACCATGTGTGCCCGATTGGAGTTAATAAAAACTATGAAAAGTGTCCAGGGCCTGGTTGTTCAAAGCGTGGTTAGCTTAACGAGCTTGTTAAGGGTCATTTCGTTAACTGTTTCAGCGGATTCAGTATACAATATTCGGAAATTTTTTGCTGAAAAAATGTGAGTAGCTTTTGCAGTGCAAAAACTACTCACATTTTTTCAGCAAAAAAATTCAGCATATTTGTGTATCACTTGATGTAAATTTTAACAAATCGTTAACTAACGACGTCGTTAGCTTTGAACAACTGGGCCCAGGTGACCGTGTGGTTAGCACTCTTGACTTTGGATTCAGCTTGAGGTGGAATTCATCTCATTATTGTAGGGTGCTTCATTGCCAGAGTCCTTCGTTATCATTTTTCCATTGCCTTGAATAATGTTGAAAAGCATGTAAAGCAAGTCCATTTGACTACTTGTTGATATGTCTAAAATATTCTCGCTTAATGGCAAACAGTCCTTCAGGAGCAGATTAATCTGGGTCTTCACTGTTTGTTCAGGCATGTCTGTCTGAATTTGTTTGGTAAGAATAGTACAGATATTATATTATGTGGACTTTATTGTTAAAACTTTAAGGGAAATTTGATATAAAGTGACCCTTTACATCAGGTGCTCATACATGCCATACCTCACACTGTGAGACAAAATTTCACAGAATTTTGGCCCTTCAGGACCCCATTTCCCATAAGATTTTCAGATCTCACAGAATTTTCATACCATTTAATAAGCTACTTTTTGAAGAACTAGAAATAAATCACACATTAGCATGGCTATCCCAAGGTTAATTCATTTAAATAATGGCTTTTAACTTACTTATGTAAGCCTGAAGGTGATTTTTATAAAAACCTCACAGAGTTTTGTCAAATCTTCCCTAAAAATTTGCAAAATCTCACAGATTTCTGACAACAGCTTATGGCATGTATGGGTGTTCCATCAAGCCTTGTCATGCTGAATAAATAAAGATGCCACACCCACTTCTAACTGTCAGCCATTCAGATAACTTAATCCAAATTGTATCCGGGTTTAGCAGGTCAAGGATTAATAGAGATGTTCACATAGGCAGATTTCACTGTATACACATGTGTACATTGTATGCATGTAGGATGGATAAAAAGATAAAAATGGCCATTTGTATGCCTTCTCTTTAATAGTAAGAAATCTTTGTCATGCCTGTTTTTTCAGCTTAAATAAAGTGCTGGATAGATTTGGACAGCTCAACAATGATTCACAAGTAGTATTTCAGGACATAAAAATTCTCACCAGAGGGCTTCTTTCTTTCACCACCTTGAGGAGACTCTTTATCGGCAACAGTATGTATGGCAGTTTATTTACATTGTACATGTGTATAATTTTGAAGCAAACATTGGGGGTGGGGAAATGGGGAACCAGACCCTTTCTGGTATACATGTTTGCAAAAAAGTTACAAATAACGACATCTGTGTTTGTTCTTTTCTTTATAAATTCTAAAAGGTTCAAATGTGGTAGAGGGGAAAACTGCTCTGTAATTGAGGGGATTCAGTCTATTTTCAAAAACAATAAGTAAATAAATATAAAAGTAAAAATGAAGACAAAAACACATGAAACCCCACCTCCTCCCACACACCATGTTTTTATTATCTTGGTACACAAGAGATCTTGGAGTTTTATATTATGTCTTCAAAACAGGGCTTGATATTTTCATGCAAAGACTATAATTTGAATGAAATGTCAGTTCCTGTTTTCAAAGAAAATGTTTTTAAGAAATAAACAACAATAACAACAATAAAAAAGAAAAGAAAACTTTTTTAAAATGTCATCTGCTGATATTTAATTCCAGGGCCCAGTTGTTCAAAGCGTCGTTAGCTTAACAAGCTTGTTAAGGGTCATTTCGTTAACTGTTTTAACGGATTCAATACACAATATTCCGATATTGTTTGCTGAAAAAAAAATTGAGTAGCTTTTGCACTGCAAAAGCTACTCACATTTTTCCAGCAAAAAATTTCAGCATATTTGCGTATCACTCGATGTAAATTTTAATGAATCGTTAACTAACGATGTCTTTAGCTTTGAACAACTGGGCCCAATAGGCTGAAGATTAAACAAAATAGTGTAAACTGGGATGTAAACTTGATTTTGATTTAATAGATATTAACTGAATGTGTTTTAATTTTATCACAGTGCAAATCAAAGATTTTCTGAAGGACCCTGATGAATTCCAGCAGTATCTGATTGATAACATAGAGATTCCTGAGGAAGTCGCTCGGGCACTGGTGGATGGAAGTCTCAGCTTTGAGCTGGTATGTTCCTAGCACTTAACACTTAAAGTGCCAAACAAAATTTGTAGGCGACAACATTCTAACTTTTGTTCTTTATTTTTCAGAGAAAATAAGTCTTAAAATTCAGTGTTAATTGTCTGCCTGGCAGATGATTCACAGGAAATGTTGACTTATTTACTTTGAAAAAAAAAAAAACAACAACAAAAAAACAATTAAAATGTTGTCTCCTGCAATTGTAATTGATGTTTTAAGGATTAATTTGTTCACCCAAAAACAGGTTGTATTATATTTCTCCACAAGTGGGTTTATACAGATAAATCTACATCTGCAGTCATACTTTTACCCCCCTCCCTGCACCCCGCACCCCACTTACACACACACAAAATAGTGCATTAGTGCTATTGGTGAAGGAACTATTTGCCTCAACAAATAGTCATACAACAAATAGTCATACAAGTTGCCATTTAATTGCTAGATGTGGAGGTGACTGCTTCAGTTTTTGTCGTAGGTGGCTGTGCAATTAGTCAATCTTCACTTCATGATTTACAAAAGTTAATTACAAATATTTTAGTTAAACTAAAAAGTCTAAGTTCTCAGAAAGACTTTTATTACAGAATATAGATATTAAATTTTTCTGGTTAAAAAACATATGAGCTGGGCACAGCATTTTCACAAGATAGCAGATGTGTCCAGTGAAGACTCAGATCAGCTTCCACTTTTGTGCAGGCTGATCAGAGTCTTTGCTGTCTACTTGACTATTCTTTGGATCCTTGGCTACCCACAGAGTTCCTGCACATACTGATCAAACTTAAGATAGGCAGGTTGATCTGCATCTTTGCTGGGCTAGAATTGTGTGGACTTGTTCTAGGAAATGCTTTGCCCCGGCTCATATTATATACACCATTATCTCTTTATAACACTATTGTTGGGGTCCATAGCATAAACCGTGTTAGTTAAACAACCATGTTATATCCGAACAAAAATGTATAGATTATATTGAAAAATGACCATTTATGGTCATTTTTCAATATAATCTATACATTTTTGGGATCCATCTTTGGACCGTGTTATATCCAATACCGTGTTATAGCGAACCGTGTTATAAAGAGGTTGTAGTGTATCTGGATGTGACTGATTACTAATACTATTCCAGCTTATCAATGCCTCACAAGAGATGAACTCTGACTGGATATGTAAGCCAGCTGCACTAAAAGATCTACTGAAGGCTAATGGTAAACCACTGGACTACAATTTCCTTAGTGAGACATTCTGTGACCTGGATAGGAGTACACTCATCAGTGTCCTTGATGAAGTCTTCAAGCAGTTAGATATTGGAGAGTTAATAGAAGAGGTGAGCATAGCTCCAGATAAGAAGTAGCATCATTTTTAGTTCACCTGAGCCGAAGACTCCAGGGGATCTTATAGGAAAGTGGTCCATCTGTCATCCATCAGCACCTTTAAACAGTTACATCTCCACAGTCTGCAGGCTGATCTCAGTCATTTCTCATCCATAGCATGCCTCTGGTAGGGGTTTGATGGCTTAAGCTTTTCCTGGAAATCCATTGAGAACCTTGTTTGCTATGGCTACCCCAAGGTGACGTAGACTTAAGTGTGACTTAGACTTAAGAGTAGCATCGAGACCCAGGGTGAAGTTGGCTAGCTGTAAAAGTGCTTTAAACCCCCCGGTGGTTTACTGACCATTCTAAGGCGGTGGTCCCGGTGTTAGTCTTACTCTTTGTTGCTTTGTGGTTTATTCTACGAGGTGATTTGTTTTATGTCTTACCTTGTGTCATTTTGTTCTTCTGTTTTTCAGTCCTTTTAGCATTGCGAATACGTCGCTTGGGGAAGAGAGAGCTAATCTTAGTGCTTTTTGTACATTTGTTTGATTTGTGCTTGTTTGGATTTGTCGGTTTCCTCTTCCTCTTGGTGTCTCGGAAGGGCTGTGGTTTGTGATTGTGGCACTCCCTTGACTTTAAGTTTTCTCTTACCTTTTTTTTACAGCGGGAAAATGCTTGTCATCACCATAACTCCCAATTTTGATTGAATTTTCCTGAAACTTGCAGATAAGGTGGACATGGATGGAATCCGATTGGATCATTTGTCTTAGACTTAAGTCCCCTGAATTGTTAAAAAAGCCTGTATTTGACATTTTTATCAGCGCAACGCGTTCAGTTTTGATAGGATCATCCTGGAACTTGAAGACAAGGTGGACATGGATGAAGTTTTGGATAAATTTGAAAACTGTCCAGATCAGATTATTTATTTTAGAATTACATCCTTTTGTTTGCTGAAAATGCCTATTTTTTATCTTGACATCGGCACAATTCCTTCAGTTTTGATCAGATCTTCCTTAACCTTACATATAAGCTGGGGTTGAAACTTGGTGGACAGTTAGACCATGAGGTGATACAGTGCATATTGTTTTGAAGTTAAAGGACACCAAATTTTGATAGTTATGGATATGTCAAGAGTTATGTCCTCAAGATTAATGAATGTTGTGGACATTGAGTGACTTTGACCTACTTTTCAGCTCTGGTGAATGTTAGGGACCACCATGTCCTTTTGGTTTTTATTTATTGCTTCATGAAAATGTATGTGGTGAGTATTCATTAAAATTTCCTCTGTGAGAAACTTCTAATGAGTACCCACCACATGTTTTCTTTGAGAAATAAGAAAAAAATATTAATTTGATACCCCCTCTGGAACTAAGGTTAAATAGAAAAATATGGTCCCATTATTTGATCATAAAACCCTTGTTCGGTTTTGTTTAAAATAATTTGAGTAATTATAGAATATGTCCACTACCAAATCTCAGAGTACATATGACTAAAAATAATCCTTGCACAAATGTAATCATACAACTAGCAACATGAGAAAATACACATTAGGATGTGTGCCACAGAAGACTCCAATCAGCCTGCACACACACACACTCTGCACTATACTTTCTTTGGATAAATGAGATCCAAGATTCTTCAGACCCACAGAAAAGACTGATCCGATTAACAAGATTCTTCAGACCCACAGAAAAGACTGATCTGATTAAATGGATATGCACACTATCTGATTCTTCACTGGATGTACAGTGGCATTGCTACAAACCATCACCATTCTGCACCATCTGCTTCCCTTTAACACTTTCCAAAGTGCTATTTTACTATATATATTTAACATAACCAAAACATGCTTATTCAAATATGGAGAAAATTTCACCTCCATAAACTGAAAATTTTCAGATAAAAAAACTGATATTTTTCATATTTCTGCTCAAAACATAGATTGTGGGTACTCATTAGAACTGCCTCGCCAAGACAGTTCTAACAAGTGCCCACAATCTATGTTTTTGAGCAGAAATAAGAAAATAATGTTTACCCCTGTAAACTCCAGTTTTACTCTATAAAAGTGGGGTTTAAGGGGTTCAAAATTATATAGGCATGTTTTTGTGATGAGTTCGCTATGACAGCCATTTTTGATAGTTCCCAAGGATGGCTATTGTAGGGTGGTTGGGCTGTATATATCTTTCTTTCTGAATTTTCGCAGGCAGCATTTTATACTCATTTTGCCCTGAGATGAAGTCAGGTAGTTCATTTGAATTGCCCCTAATGAGATATTTGATTGAAATATCAATTAAGCCCTATTCCCAGAAAATAAAGTAAACTTTTTTTCATGCACAACATTGGAAAAGGACTTTAATACCATATTCAAACAAGCAAGACCAAGTTCAGAGTGCACATCAGTGCAGTGTGATCAGGGCCAGCTCTTTTTGTCAGTATATTCAACAATATGCATTGATTTTGCCATGGGAAACAGTTATGTGCTATTCCAAGGTGGTCCTTCACATCATATTTCTATGACACAATAAGAAAATAGTACTTTTATTTTGTTAAGAAAAAGTATTCTATCTGTGAACTGTTAGCATGCTGGGTAAATATTTCAGCGGACAGCAGTTTAAAATAGTTTTCTTATTTTTTCAGAAAATAGAGCTTGTCATTTCATGCAAATTGTCTCAAAGGAGATAGTTTGCTTTGGAATATCAAACCCTGTTTTCTGGGAATAAGAAAAATATAATCATTTTGTTGTGTGCTGAATTTGGTGTCAGAATGCTGAACTGGGGGTGGTTGGGTGTGGAGAAGGTGTCATGTATCGTACGTCACTGGGGCATCCAACTGATATTGGCTTACAGTTGGGCAAGACTTGCTATCCTTGTAGCAGGTAAGGGTAGAGGGGTATGTTTTTATTTCTTCTCTTTCATTCCTGTTCCTCTTTCTTCCCTGTCTCTCTCTTTCATCTCCTCTACTATGTCTTCTATCTCTTCTCGCTTTCTCTGGGAGACAACACAAAATGCAAGGGATCACATGTCGTTAAACCCCAACACAATCAATCAAGTCAGAATGCTGAAGGTTGAACTGTTTCTCTGTTTCTGGTTTAGTTCCTTACTGCAAGTGTTGATGAGATTCTAGCCGAGTCAGGAACAACACTGAATGAAACACAGGAGGCCTTGGATGCTTTACAGACAGCAAATGATGATCTGCAAGAAGCTATGGAATTGTTCAGTGACTATGCTGCCAACATGACAAATGTTATATCAGTTTTAGCCCAGGCACAGATAGGTATGGCTCATTTCTGATCAGCAGATTTGTTTAGGAGGAATATTTGATGAGAATTCTAGGGAAGCTTTCTCCATTTCCTATGAATAAAAGAATGCCCTGAGCAGAGCACATGGGTATGCAGACAAACTTGGAGCTTTTCACATACATGTAGCCAGTTAAAGACAAAAATTATATTTATATTGTATGCTTTTAATGTAAGCCTTGTATAAAAGCAGTCCCTTAATATTAGTTGTTAATAACATAAATTCATATTGCTCCAGATAAAAGTTTTTATAATTTAATCCTTATCCTGCAAATAGCATCGTATTACTCTTTGGCACATACTGTCTCTCATTGCTATGTACATCATAGTATGTTCCCTTGAAGTTCCAAAAGTTTTCTCATGTGTAATGACACAGATATGAGCTTGCAATTTGATTGGCTGATATGGTGGTTTCATCTCTTATAATAATTTTTATCAGATGATAAGGTAAAAAATAATAATATTGGTAAGCTGAATGAAAAAATTGATGGCGGATTTTCTAACAATTCAAAGTGGTGGGATGTGGGTGGGTGGGGTGGGGTGCTGTGAAATTGCAGTTAGGTGCTGATTTTACTCCTGATTTTAGCTGTAGTATCAGTGAAATAGGTTTATTTTCTGGACATAAAAAGTTAGTATAGATGTATTAACAACTGCCACAAGTCAGTTTAGAGGGAATTTCTTGGGCTAAAATCCATGTCATTAACCTGAATTTATGATTGTCTTTCAATAAAAAGCAAAGACCCTATTAAAGAAGTATGACAGCTTATATTGTTTGTTTGCAGGTACTGCCAGTCCCTCCACATTGTCAGCTCTTCTCTGTGGAAGAGAAGTAGATGCCATGAATGATGATTTCTACCTCAGTGGTTCCCTGCCTTCAGTTGACCCTAGCTCTTTAACAGCAGAACAGAGAAGAGAGAGGGCAGAGTTAAAAGCTTTAAGTAAGTTCATGTTATAACTTGTTGAAACAGCAGTACTATAGTACATGGACACTCAGAATTGATAACTAATATAAGGTAGGGCAGAGTTAAGGGCTTTTAGTAATCAGGTGTACATGGTATGTTGTTGAAGTAGCTATAAATTTGCACTTAATTGAATTTGGAATTCTTGATAAATGATAAAAAAACAAATAAAAATATTGCTTTAATATTTCGCGTATAAAAGTGATTTTCATTGCTTATTTCTTGGAGTTGAAAATTATTTTCTTATGAATGTACATTAATGTGTAAGGAAGAATTTTTATTTGTTAACTTATACAACATAATATGTGTTTAACCATATGGGACATCTTGCCTGCTTAACAGATCACCAATTTACAAAATAGTTCCCTGGGCCCTGTTGTTCAAAGTGTCGTTAGCTTAATGAGCTCATTAAGGGTCATTTCGTTAACTGTTTTAGCGGATTCAATATACAATATTCTGATATTTTTTGCTGAAAAAATGTGAGTAGCTTTTGCATTGCAAAAGCTACTCACATTTTTTCAGCAAAAAATGTCAGCATATTTGCATATCACTCGATGTAAATTTTAACAAATTGTTAACTAACGACATCGTTAGCTTTGAACAACTGGGCCCAGGTGTATTAAGTCTAACTATTGTGTAATAAGGCTTACTAATTTATGACTCCAAATACCCAATTTTACACCCAGTCGCCCTTTACTTTATATAACAAAAAGGACCTGACTAAGTTTTTTTTTTGAGAACCTGCTTAATTTGTATTCTGATAACTTGTCTGAGTTCTGCATGTCAGAAAATTTGCCAAAGTGCTTGTCAGGCTTTAAAGCTGGTTTTAGTATTTAATTTAAAGATTCAAGAGATGAAACATGACAATGAAAAGTATAAAATATCATGAGATAACTTGAGAGATGCAAATATTTTATTGCAGTCATTTTTTACAATGGAGAAAACTTTTTTGACTTCATGTTCACTTTTTAGCCCACCAAGACCCTTCTGAAAAAGGTCTACTCTTAAAAAATAATTTTGTCCTGTGAGAGCAAAATCATTCCTTGTAGATGAGCCTTTTTCAGAAGTGAAACAAAAGAAAAACAACATCATGACACATGTGTCTCCCCTGAAGGGATACAGGTTCAAGGAAAATAACACTGATATAGGAATGTTTGTTTCCTTTCTCACTGAGGCTACACTTAAAGAAAGGAATTCTTGCCATTAAGAGTAGCCCCCATTTTTGAAAGGTTAAATTCCAGCAAAAATTCTCATGTGAGTCAGTTCCCCCCAAATACTAGTGTGATGTTCAACTATTCAGAAAGACGTGCCTGAGACAAACTATAGCCTAAATATTCAGACAGACATGCCTGAGCTATTATTTAGACCCAGATCAAACGGCTCCTTTATGATCAGGCTCTGTACTGTTTGCCATTCAGCCAGACACATTACAAGTGTAGTCAAATAATGCTGTCAAAATTTTAGGAGAAAAATTCAGGATAATTTTATGTAGGGAAATTATGGCATATAAATAATTCTAATTTAGCTTTTTGAATGCTTAGAAAAACTAGAAATGTGTTTTTAACATACGACACCCCCAACTGTATGCTTGTCCATACAAAATGCCAAAGTTTGAAAGGGCCATTAATTTCAGAAAATTAATCTAATTTTTTTCAACAGTTAAGCAGGTGATCTACACCTTAGACAAAAAAGCTCACCAAGCTTCAAGGTCCTAGCTAAAATAGTTATCAATATATCTTGCTCACAAGAAAAATGTGATGACTGGACTTGCAAACTGATGGGCAAATAACCCAAAAGCAACAGACCCCTCCAACTTCTTCTAAGTTGGTGGCATAATGAGATGGGAAGATTTCCCACCTAGATTATTCTTAACATTTACATTTTGTTTTCCTAGGTCCTGTATGTGAGCGACTTTACTTGGATATCATGGGTGCTCCTGGAGGCCCAATAATCTGGAGTTACCTGAAACCAATTATCAGAGGAAAGATCCTGTTTTCACCTTATAATGAGGTCACCAAAACAGTCGTTAGAAAGGTAGGTTCCTGTTTCCTTTTTCACACCAGGGCAAGTTTACGTGATGAAATGACATTATAGCATATACCAGATGGATGTACTGGCTTGTCTTGGTATATGCAGTTTGCATATGATTAGGTTTATTCTTGCTGATCATATCTCATCTAATGTAATTAACCTTAGTAATGATTAATCAGACATGTAATTGCTTTAGTACCATATTTTCCCAACCATTTCAGAGGGCTTGCTAAGGAGGAGTATTCAGGGATAATTTTTCTTATTTCTCCTTAATATAGTATGTACAAATAAGAAGCACCTCAGCAAGTATTAAACTACAGTTGACTCTCGTTATCTCGACCTCACTTATCTCGAATAACCGCTTATCTCGAAGTGAAAATTTGGTCACTGCCTAAACATGAAAATCTAACAACAGGTAAAAAATATTGTTGAAAAGAAGAAAAAATATTTTCAATTTATCTCTAACTTCAAGAGTCCAATTACGTATATATTTGTTAAATGTGGTTGTTCGAATTATTTTTTCCACAATTCTGCAAATCTGATATGTCGAGGTACGGATATCTCGAAGTATTTTAGAGAGTCCCTTGGAATTCGAGATAAAGAGAGTTGACTGTAGTATGTTACTAGTTTAATATGGTATTTACCCTAAGTATTTGGACACCTCAACTCCTTGTCATACTTGTCCTAAAAGTTGAAAAAATCTATTGTACTACTTGTAGATATGTCTGAAATATGTTGATATGTTTTGCTACATAAGACACTTGAGTTACTGCTGTATAGCTGTTAACTGAATCTGTGAAGCAATATCCATGGGCAGATGGAGCCCTCAAACCCTGGTCGGCAATCCATCTAGGAGAAGGCAACTCCAAACAAAAACCTACATATCTGGATTTGCCTGTTCCAGCTATGTAAAGTCTGCTTTGGTAGCTGGGGCAGAAGAAATCATTTCTCTGATTCAACGGCCCAAACGGCGATGCAGCAGCATGTTGTGGAGCATGGAGAGCATGACAAGGCACTAATGAAGTCATGGTCATCCACTGCATCCGAGCTTAGCTCTAGATGTCCTGACACTGTCTTGCCTCTGGATCCAGCTAGGTCAGGACAAGAGAGTGAGGTTGACTCTGCGCGCCTCTCCCTCACTATAATCCAATTCACAGAGCATATCATCTTAATCATATACACACAGCAACAACAAGCACACATACACAACGACACAGAAGTCCTGAAAAGGGCAGAGATGCAGAGTGTACATACTCTTCTGAAACTGGCACAGTTAAGATGGACAGGCCATGTAACCAGGATGCCTGGGGAACGTTTGCCAAAGAAAATCCTCCATGGAGAACTAGAAATGGGCAAATGCTCCCATGGTGGTCAGAAGAAGCGATACAAAGACACCCTCAAAGCCTCCCTCAGGGACTTCAACATACCAACAGAGTCATGGGAACAAATTGTACAGGACCAAGCAAAGTGGCAAGGCCTCATCAGAAGTGGTGCTAGTGAATATGAGGCAAAAAGAATCAGCAAAGCCGAGCAGAAACGTGCACAGCACAAAGCCAGAGCTAAGGCATCACCAACAGAACTGTCTTGCTTTGATCTCTGTTGTTCCATCTACAACAGACAGTTTAGAGCTAAAATTGGTCTAATCAGCCATTTTAGAACACACAAACAGTAGCATGTCTCGTATGTGATTAAGATTGATCATTGTCAGTAATGACAGACAAATTATTATTATGTCTGAAAACTGCCAGATGAGTGGCAGCAGTGTAAATCTAGGTCATTCTGGGATATCTGATCTGGGTGTACCCTGTTTGCTCAAGCCGCTCTGCCAGAATACTGAGGATAAACAGGTTAACAGTAACTTTAACTTGAATAAAGAAATTTTCAGATTCACCAGTATACAGCTGTCAGATAATTTTGCAAGTGCTGTCATTTAAGTTATATTTTTATGAATATTGTATTTTACAGATCAATTCCACATTTGCAATGATAGAAGATTTCCAAAAAGACATCCAGCGTGCTGCCTCAGGTGCATCGTCCTTTAGTAACATAACTTCAGGAGATTCCGGTTTAGAGGTGAGTTTACAATATTACTGCATAAACCCAAAATATTGGAATATCCAAAGTCATTAATCTTGTCCTGCTGAATAAATTAAGATGCCACACCCATTTCTAATTTTCAGCCAATCAGATTACTTGATCCAGGTTGTTGATACATATTCACATACTGAACGACAAACAGTTCAGGTCCAGATCAGTTGGCTTTTTCAGATCTGGATCTACACTGTTTGCTAAGACAAGGCATGCCGTGTTAACTTAACCATAAGCTTTTTAAAACATTGTGCCCAAGAAGCTTCTGATAAAAGAGACTTATTTCTGATACACCTACATGTAGCAGTAATAGAAATTAGCATAGGTAATTGACCCAGTTCACTAAATACACCAAAATATCAATATTACTAGTAACAAATTTGTGTACAAGTACACTTCAACCTCCTTATAACACAGTTCATTATAACATGGTTTTGGATATAACACAATTCAAATATGGATCCCAAAAATGTATAGATTATATTGAAAAATGACCATAAATGGTCATTTTTCAATATAATCTATACATTTTTGTTTGGATATAACACGGTTGTTTAACTAACACTGTTTATGCTATGGACCCCAACAACAGTATTATAAAGAGGTTGTGGTGTACTGGTTAACACTTGGAAGCCTAAGCCTGTCCCAAAAGAGTATGAGTAGGTGCATTGACCAACTGGATATGACTGTACCAGTATTCACTGGGCCATAAAACTTCAACAAATTGAAATTCAATGATTTATGACACTGCTTCCTGAGTATTTAACAGCTATCTGCCAGATGATGTGATCAAGCATGGCTAAAACTGGCATGCAAATGTCAGAAAACTGCTACAAGCAGTTTATAGTTGTAGAAAAAATAGAGACAAAATACAAAATTTGCATAAAATATATTGTGTAAATTGAACTTCAGGATTTTCAATGGTAAATCAATAATTATGTGGAACTGATACACTTGCTGGAGAGACAACTCAGTTGAAATTTTTTCTGCCTTTCTGATGAACAAGGGTCTACTCTAAAAAGGAAAGAACTTGAGCAAGTTCTTCCATTTTAGACTTGACCCATTTTCAGAAAGGACTTAGTGTGTAGGAAAGCAAACAGGAAATCACAGAATGCTACCTCCCTTTTAAAAATGGCAGAAAACTACCAAACATATTCTGTGCCCTTAGATCAACGATGTATATGACTTATCATTAGGGCCGTTTTAATACCAAACTAAGTTAATATACCATTTTGACGCAAATATCCCTCACGGGTGTTCCGTCATTAAACCTGAACTCATCATCATCATCATCATCATTAAGTCATTGAAATGGGAGTACTTAGACATAACAAGACCTCTGAATGATCTTGGTTTGTAGTTGCATACCACTGTTCTGTTGACATGGATTTTGTTCTTTTTATTTCAGAGTTTGTTCAGCTCACCATTAGTGATAGGATTTTTGTCTCAGTTGGACGATTCATCAGGAACAGGCTTTGAAGATATGATGTATACCCTGAATAATACTGATCCTGAGCTTACAAAAGCAATGTCAAATGCAGTCAGTTTCATGGGCGATTACATCCAGTGTATAGATCTGAACAGATTTGTAGGGTATGACACTGAAGAAGATTTAGAATGGGAGGCTGCCCAACTGAGCAGAACAAATGATCTGTTAGCTGGCAAGTTTTTTCTTTGATAGTTTTGTACCAAAACATGGCTTGAATACTCATAACATCAAGAACAATTTCAAATTTTAGGACAAGTTTGATAAGTAGATAAAGTGTCCAAATACATAGGATATTTTTCAAATGTTCCCATTTACCTGAAGCAATTTTGAGATGGAGTAAGACAATAAAGATGTCAACTTGCCACAATTACCTTAAACATTTGGACAGACAGCTAGGCCTCAACAGGTGCTGCAGAACATGGCATCAAATCTGAGTCTACACTATTTGCCATACATACAACAATATTTTAGACACATCAAGAGGTAGTAGGATGGACTATTTCAAATTTTAGGAATAGTATGGTATATATAAGGTGTCCCAATACTAGGATATATATGGTAATCTAGAGCTATGTAAATGTAATTTGAAATGCTCCTTTAGGAGTTCAAGTCACAATTGTCATGGCTTGTATATACCTGATAATGATAGTCTTTATAATTGTTTTATTTTTGTGTCACCCCTTCAAAACATTATAAAATGTCTATATATATATCTATGTATAGAAAGTTGCTGCTGATAGATATAACTATTTTTAGCTCACCTGAGCTAAAGGCTCAAGGTGAGGTTTTGTGACCGGTCTTCGTCCGTCCTGCGTTATGCATCGTCCATCTGTCAACTTTTTACTTAAAAGACATCTCCTCATGAACTGGTGAATGGATTTTGAAATAATTTTACAGGAATGTTCCTTGGGTGACCCGCTACCAAAATTGCCTAAATGGTTCCTCTTAGCTAAACAAAATGGCCACCAGAGCTCAAAATAGAAAAACCTTTTAATGACATGTCCCATGACAGTGGTGCAATTTCAAAATAATTTCACAGAAATGTTTCTCTAATACCCCTTTACCAAAATTGCTAAAATGGTTCCACTCTGCTAAACAAAATTGCTGTCAGAGCTAAAAGTAGAAAACCTTCAAACAACAGCTCCTCTTAGGCCTATGTCCCGATTTCAAAATAATTTCACAGAAATGTTCCTCTTATGACCCTTTACCAAAATTGCTAAAATGGTTCTGTTTGGAAGAACAAAATGGCCACTAGAGCTAAAAAAAAGAAAAAGGGCATAGACTGTCATGCATCTATCAACAATTTACTTAAGAGACATCTCCTAAACAGGTTAATAGATTTTGAAATAATTTTAAAAAGATGTTCCTTGAGTGACCCTCTACCAAAATTGCTAAAATGGTCCTGCTCGGCTGAACAAAATGGCCACCAGAGCTAAAAATAGAAAAAAAAACTTTTAAAGGACATCTCCTCCCAGGCTAATGGCCCAATTTCAAAATAATTTCACAGAAATGTTTCTCTAATGGGGTACCCCTTTACCAAAATTGCTAAAATGGTTCTGCTCTGCTGAACAAAATGGCTACCAGAGCTAAAATAGAAAAAATCTTTAAACAACATCTCCTCTTAGGCCTATGACAGGATTTCAAAATAATTTCACAGAAATGTTCCTCTTATGTCCTTTGACCAAAATTGCTAAAATGGTTCCCTTTGGCTTAACAAAATGGCCACCAGAGCCATAAATAGAAAAAGGGCATAGACTGTCATGCATCTGACAACAATTTACTTAAAAGACATCTCCTAACCAGTTAATGGATTTTGAAATAATTTTACAGGAATGTTTCTTGAGTGACTCTCTGCCAAAATTGCTAAAATGGTGCTGTTCTGCGAAAAAAATTGCATCCAGAGCAAAAAAAAAAAGAAATTTTTAAACAACATCTCCTCCTAGGCCAAGGGCCAGATTGCAAAATAATTTCACAGAAATGTTTCTCTAATGCCACTTTACCAAAACTGCTAAAATGGTTCTGCTCTGCAGAACAAAATGACCACCAGAGCTTAAAATAGAAAAACCTTTAAACAACATCTTCTAGGCCAATGGCCTGATTTCAAAATAATTTTGCAGAAATGTTCCTCTGATTAAGTCATATTCTCCTTGAGTGCTATGATACTCAGGTGAGGGATATAGGGCTATCATGGCCCTCTTGTTAGATTTGAGACAACATGTATATTAATCCGTTTATACCCGGTGGAATCTTCTACCTTAACTCTTTGTACCAGTCCATTTCCAGTAAAAGGGGTGCCTGATTAGGTTTTACTATTACTATGTTTTATAGAAATTCCTGTGTTTAATGCAAACAGTGTAAACCCTGATAAGATGCCACATAGGTTAACTAAATTGTACTGACAGTCTTTAGAAATACAGCTCACTACCAAGACATTTATTGGCTGCTTGTTGGCTCTACAGCAGAGCTGCGAGCAACTTAAAACCTAGCGTGTGTTCTTCATTAGGCTAGGCCAGGTCAGGGTTCAAATTAAACTTTTTTGACAGCTTGCTAAAATTAGCAAGTGGCATTATTTTTTACTTGCTAAACCTTTCAGCCAACTTGCTTTTTCACACTTGTAAACACTGTTAAATGTGGCTTCAAACCTTAGCACTCTGGGTAAAAATTTCAGCACACATTTTAAAATATTTTTTTCTTATTTTTCCCAGAAAACAGGTTTTGACATTACATGCAAATTGTCTCCATAGGAGACAATTTGCATGTAATGTCAAAACCTGTTTTCTGGGAAAAATAAGAAAAATATTGTCTTTGCTTTTGGAGAAGAAATTGCAGAACTTCAACAATGCCTCAGGTTCCACCAATTAAAGAGAATCTTTCCAGCTTGCTAGAATTAGCAAGTGTTGGAAATTGCAGCTTGCTTTTTGAGGAAATTAACTAGCATTTAGCAAGTTAGCAAGTGCTAAAATTGATCCTTGCAGGTAAGAGAACATGTTCTTGACTTGACTGAAATATTGCTGACTGGGAATTTAAACCTCAGTCAAATCAAGACATTTATGAGGTATTGCTTAATATCTTGGTAGTATTTAAAATGTACTCATAAGTAGGCCCGGCCTTGTGAAAATGTGTCATAGGCCATATGCGGACAGTGAAGTCCAAGATCAGCCATCACATCTCAAGCTGTCTGATCAGGGCCTTCACTGTCTGCATCTTTAAATGTCATTGGATACTACAGAATACATTAACCCTAGTCTTGCTGAACCCAGATATGTCCTGCCTTTGCAAACAGTGTAGATCCAAATCAGTTGGCTTCTTCAGAAGCCAACTGTTCTGGATCTGCACTGTTTGCCATTAAGTATTTGAATTTATATCAACAATCTGGTTCAAGTAATCTGATTGGCTGAAGATTAGAAATGGGTGTGGCATCTTAATTTATTCAGCAGGACAGGGGTTAATGGAGAATATAAAGGGCCAGATGATACTTTGTGTATGCACAGGATAATCTGAATCTGCACTTTAGAAGGCACTTTTTTGTTTGATTCAGCCCAATTATTAAATGGTGACAATACATTGTTGGATATATGGATTCATTGAAAAGAAATAGATGACCATTTTGATATTCTTTGCAGGTGTTGTTTTTACAAATACGGAGCAGACAAATACAAGAAAGAAACGTCAAGCCAGTGATGACTTTCCTAGCCATGTAATGTACAAGATTAGAATGGCAGTTGATAACATAATGAACACAAGACGAATAAAGGATCGGTTCTGGCGACCAGATGCTAATGATCAGTTTGCCTTGGATCTCCGATATTTCAGAGGTTTTATACAGCTTCAGGATTTTATTGACTCGGCTGTAATTGAATCCATAACAGGCTCAGATGGAACTAAGATTGTGGCTTCGACAAAACAATTCCCCTTTCCCTGCCATAAACGAGATACGTAAGTGCCATTTGATGATTACGGTAAATGTCCTAAAATTTCGAACACTTTATTCTCTACTATTCTGGCCTAAATTTTGCTTCTTATGCACTTGTCTCTTAAAATACGTATTGGAATGGCAAACAGTGTAGACCTGGATCAGACTGCTCCTTCAGGCAGTCTGATCTGGGTCTGCACTGTTTGCATATGTCATTTTATCAGAAACTTTGGTGTTCGAATTTTTAGGACATTTACGGTACATGGGTATTTTGTTGGCATTTTGAAAGTATTTTTACAGGACTGGTACTCCACAACTATTGCTGGGATCCAAAGCAAAGACCGTGTTTAATAGCTAAACAACTTTGTTGTATCCAAACAAAAATGTATAGAATATATAGAAAAATTACCTTAAATGATCATTTTTTTAGTTCACCTGAGCTGAAGGCTCAAGGTGAGCCATTGTGATCACCCATTGTCCGTCTTCATTGTCCATCTGTCCGTCCGTCCACAATCTTTAAACAACATCTCCTCCTAAACTGCTGATTGGATTTTGACCAAACTTCACAGGAATAAGCCTTGGTTGGTCCACTTTCAAAGTTTTTCAAATGGTTCTGGTCCATTGCATATCTAGGTCAGAGGAGCTAAAAAATAGATTTTTTAACTAAAAACTTAAAATTCTTCTTGTCAGAAACCACTGGACCAATTTAAATATAATTTTGCAGAAATGTTCCTTTGGTGATCCTCTACCAAGATTATTCAAGCCATTTGGATTTGTCAAAAAACATGGCCGCCAGGGGGCAGGGCTTATTTTCCCTATATATCTATATAGAAAACTAAAAATCTTCTTTTCAGAAACCACTGGACTGATTTCAATATAACATGGCAGGAATGTTTCTTTTGTAACCCTGTACCAAGATTGTTCAAGCCGTCATGATTTGTCAAAAAACATTGCCGCCAAGGGGCGGGGCTTATTTTCCCTATATGTCTATATAGAAAACTTTAAAAATCTTCTTGTCAGAAACCACTTGATCGATTTCAATATAACTTGGCAGAAATGTTTCTTTGGTGACCCTCTACCAAGATTGCTCAAGCTGTCATGATTTGTCAAAAAAACATGGCCGCTAGGGGGCGGGGCTTATTTTCCCTATATATCAATAAGTGCAGCAAGCCAGCCAGCTACCTGGAAGTGAGTCCACTGATGTGGATGTTGCCTCTGTACCTGCACGTTAATAAAAATCTGATGATGATTATGAAGAGGGCTAAAATAAGAAGGACTATATTTTCTACAGGTGGACTTTTAATTGTGAATCGGTCGGTTTTACTAAACCCATGACTGACTACTAATTCTGGCTGATTCCCAACAATCATGTTATATGAATATTACTTAGATTACAAGGCAGCAACTATGCCACATTTAAAATTCTACAGTAACATCCAGGAAAACCAAATTTATGATAATTAATTCAAAAGTATATGCCTAGTTACATATTGGTTCACGCATGTACACAAATATTACAAGGCAGTCATTTGACAGTTTTAGTAATCTTGTGAAATGTCCAAATAAAAACTTAAGTGGAAGCATTTAGATAGTTTTGTAAATGATTTTACTATGATCATGTGTTCAGAATGTTTGTTTCATTAACCTATTAAACTAAATCCCCAGAAAATAGTGACGTTTCATGCAAATTGTCTCCATATAACATGAGTTATTAAAAGTAAACATTAAAAAAAAACAACAAAAAAAACCTTGAAAAGGAATGCTTTGATTTTTATTTATTTACAGGTTTCTAAATGCCCTAATAGCATATCTTTTGCCAGTAATGATGACATTTGCGTGGTTGGCTGGTTTAGCCCTTGCTACATACAACCTGGTCCTTGATAGAGAAGATGGACAAGAAGAGGTTAGTAGTCTAACATTTAGCATGCTGGGTAAAAATTTTCAGCAGACAACACTCTGAAATATTTCGTCTTACTTTTTCCAGAAAATAAGTGTTGGCATTTCATGCAAATTGCCTCCTAAGAGGCAATTTGCATGAAATGTCAAAGCCTATTTTCTGGAAAAAATTCAGAAAAATACGAGGAGAGTTCAATAAGTTCGTAGAACTCTGGGTTTAACCCACAAATTGGAAGATGGTTTCAACATTATTTTTCAATATAATCCCCCTTTACTTCAATGCATTTGGCCCACTTTTCTTTTAAGCAGTCTATGCCTTTGAAATAAAAGTCGTCTATTTGGTACTCAAACGAAGTCTCTGTAGCAGCCTTGAGCTCATCATCGTCCCGAAATCTCGTTCCACGCAAGTGGGACTTCAAATTTCGAAAAAGATAATAATCACATGGGGCCAGGCCTGGACTGTATGGTGGGTGATTTAACTTGCACTCATGAATAGCCGCTTGTGCAACTTTGGACTTGTGCACAGGAGCATTATCATGCAAAAGAAGGACACCAGCAGCTAGCTTTCTCCTTCATTTTTCTTTAATAGCAACCCTTAATTGTTTAATGACATTGGCATAGTATGCTCCTGTAATTGAAGTACCAGCAGGCTTGTAATCTATCAGTATAATCCCTTTGGAGTCCCAAAACACCGTGGCCATTACCTTGCCCGCTGATGGTTGGGTACGAAATTTCTTAGATGGCGGTGTGCCAGGGCGCTTCCATTGCATGGACTCTTTTTTAGTATCTGGGTTCCAGTGGTGAAGCCAAGTTTCATCTCCTGTTACAAGACAAGTGTGAAAGTCTTCTGGATTGGCATTGTACACTTCCAGAAGTTCTTGACTTGACTCCACCCTTTGCTGACGATCTTGCATGGTCAGGTTTCTGGGTACCCACCTGGCAGATACTTTTGACATGCCTAAATGTTCATGGATTATAGTGTAAACACTTCCATTAGAAATACCACATTCTGAAGCAAGTTCGGCAACTTTGATTCGGTGATTGTTTAGCAGAAGTCTGTCAACACGGTCGATCATCTCCTGGCTGATGACATTAGCAGGGCGACCTTGCCTTGGGTCATCTTCTAAGGAGTCTCGCCCACGTTTAAATTCTGCTGACCACTTTGCCTCTGTGGAATACTTTGGGCTACTATCACCATACACATCAGCCATGTGCCGATGGATTTCTTTGGCCTTTGCACCCTCCTTAGTGAGGAACTTTATGACTGCTCTGAACTCAATATTCTGATGTTCCATTTTTGCCTTTGGGTATAAGTTTTCAAACAAAAAGTAAGAGCAAAAATGTATGTGTTGACTGAACGGCTGTTATCATTCAACTGACAAAGGTTTACACTGCACAAAAATGAAAAAAGAAATCTTGAATTGTATAGAAAAATATCAAGTTCTACGAACTTACTGAACTACCCTCGTATATATCATCAATTTGCCGTCTGCTGAATTTGCATGTAGATTCATACAGGTCAATGGTTGTGATGTTTTGTGTGTCATGATGTCAGCAGTATTTTGGTAGCCTAGTATTCTTTTTGGCATGTCTGTGATAATGCACAATATTTTAATTTATTGAATAGACAGATATTTTGGCTGATATGGTAACAGTCTGGTAGATGTTCTGTACCTTTGCACTTGTACCTGAGCATCTTACTGAAAATGGAAAAAAAAAATCTAAGATTTTCAACAGTTACTTTCCTAAATTTTGAACATCATAATTCCTTACCATACTTATCCTAAAAGTTCAGCAAGTCAGTTTTACTAGCTATTTTTTGTCTGAAAAAAATGGCTGGAGGAGTGGCAAACAGAATAGACTCTGATCAGATACTGCATTATGCATAGTCTGATCTGGGTATGCACTGTTTGCTCAGGCCTGTCTATCCAAATACATGGGTAAAAACGGTAATTTCAAATTGATCACTTCACAGATAGTGATATTAGAAAGCTGTCTGGATTCAAATTTTGGTACAAGACTTTGATTTGTTTGTGCTAGAAATGCTTAACAATCATTCACAGAACAAAGATCAGTTCAGATACATTCATTTATATATTTATATATTGATATCTTTACTACATGTATATTATACAGTTTCAAAATATAATAAGAACCTGACATAGTTTTTCAAACAAATAACTATTGATCTTTATTATAAGCCCAAGAAACTGTATTTGTGTGTGTGTTTGGAGGGGAGAGGGGAGGGGGGTGGCAGGGGGGAGGGGGTTATATAGTTTTCAGGTCCTTCTGTCTATCCGTTTGTTACATTTTGGTTACTGAGGAGGTGTGGGGGGTATCTAATAGGCACTGCTTATTGACATTTCTTGTTGTCTTTTTTCTCCATGAAAATATAATTATTGATACTGATTAGAAGCCCTTTGATGAGGCATTTCCTTTGTTTATACTGAGTACCCACAGCAAAAGTTTCAGTGAAGAATTTCCTTTTTTTTTTCTTCGGATACCCCTCTTGAGAATCTGTGCATATTGGCCTGGATCTGACTTGGATATATTTGAGGAAACATATTTTCCTTACTGATTTACTGATGTGCTGTATTACCCTAAATATTTGGTCACTTTGAACTAATAACCATACTTTTCTGAAAATTTTGAAAGGTACATTTTGCTACCTGTGCCTTGAAAATTGCTAGATGAATGGAAAACAGTTCAGATCCTTATCAGATGCTAGATTCTGTAGCATTTGATCTGGGCCCACACTGTCAAAAATACTTAGGGAAATATGGTACATGCAGGTGTATTTATTTTTCAGAATCTGCGAGCCATGGGTCTAGTCTGTTGCTTGAACTGGTGGGCATGGTTTCTCTGCACCATGTTTATGATGGCTATTGTATCCGTGATTGTCACCATTATCACACACTATGCCAACCTTGTCCCTTTTACAGACTTCTCCATTATATTCCTCTACTTTGTGGATTTCTGCTTTTCAGCTACAATGATGTGGTGAGTGCTTGTGCTTGCATTCTAAATGAGAAGGAGGTATCTTTAAAAATTTGGCCTTATTGTAGGGAGAATGGGTACACATTCAAGGGGAGGTAAATCAGAATTGTTTTGCCTCCCTTTGGGAGCAGAGTCTTTCCTTTTAGGGCCAACTCCTTTTTAGAAGGAGCTTCATGTGCAGGAAAGCAAACAGGAAGTCACAAAAGGTATCTCCTTGTTAGAAGGGGCAAAACACCTTTCAAGTGTATCCAGTTCCCTTAACCCTTGTCCTGCTGAATAAATTAAAATGCCATTACCACTTTAAATTTTCAGCCAATCAGATTACTAGGTCCTGATTATTGCTCTAAATTCATATACTTAATGGCAAACAGTGCAGATCCAGATAGAAGCCAACTGATCTGGATCTACACTGTTTGCAAAGGCAGGGTTTATCCGGGTTCAGCAGGACAAGGGTTAATTAGTACCTCTGAAGGTTTGATCAGAAGACAGGCTTGGTGATTTAAAAAAAAAAAAATAGAACAACTTATGTCATGGTGTCTTATTCTGATGATATTGTTGATACACTGCTAATGAGATGTCATAACATATATTTCCTTGCGGAAATGAGAATTACATATTTACATATGTACCCTAAGTATTTGGACAGATAGGCGTGAGCAGTGTAGATCCAGATGAGAGGCCACAGAATGTGGTGTCTGATCAGGGTCTACACCATTTGCTACGCATCTATTACTTTTAGTATAATGGACTTATTTGAATTTTAGAGCATGTAAGGTAAGTAGTTAAGGTGTCCAAATAATTAGAGTGTATATGGTACATTATAGTCTACTTAAGTCATAATGTACACAAAGTATGTATCTGTATCTATATGAAAAAAATAATGGTTTTCTAATTTGCTCCTGTATACTTATACTAATCAACTATTTCCAAGTAATATCACTGTCCACATATGATGTCCTCAGTCCTGGGCCTACTTGACTTTAAATTAAATTGCATCCAAAAAGGCTGCACAGTTAATTTTTAAAAATAGTTTGGCAATTTTCTGCAATTTTGCCAAGAAATTATGAACAAATAATGATATATTCAAAATATTATTTTATGGTTCCAAAGTTGTTATGTTAAAAAAAGTAATTTAAGACAAGTCATTTCAAGAGAAAATCTGTGTTCTGGCGTATACAAATACTGACTTCCTTGCTAAGCCTGCTTATCCATTGTAGTCAGATTAGGGCCTCAAGGACCATCACGAAAACATGCCTATATAATTTTAACCCCCTTAAACCCCACTTTTATATAGTGAAACTTGGGTTTACAGGGGTATACATTATTTTTCTTATTTCTGTTCAAAAACATAGGTTGTGGGTACTCGTTAAAACTGCCTTGATGAGGCAGTTCTAACAAGTACCCACAATCTATGTTTTGAGCAGAAATATGAAAAATATCAGAATTTTTCTCTGAAAATGTTCAGGTTTTTGGTGGTGACATTTTCAATATACTTGAATAGGCGTGTTTTCGTTATGGTAAGGGTGGCATAATATAAATTATTATACCTCATGTGACTTTCCCATGCAAAATGCCCATAGACCATCGGTTGAATATTTTTACCATTACCCTGCGATAATTTTTACTATCACATGCACAGCATTGCTGCATGTATGGTTCATTACTGGGCAATGGTTTCTTTTCCTTTTACGCTGCTCCCTGTACGTTGTTAGAAATTTTCAGTGATGATAATATGTTTGTAGAAGAGAATCCAAACAACACCTCAGTCTCAACTCATAATGTGGCGAATGAACTCGCTGCAGTAACCTCAGAATCTGAAGTCTCAGTGGCATTTGAACCAGGAATCACAGAAGTTGGGCGTCAACTATTGTCAGTGATGAAAAACACTTACATGTATTCTGCCAGTGAAATTCAGCCGTCTTCATTGAAAAATGCTCACTTAGTAATCAACCCAACTATTAGTAATTTAGCCCTCCATTTCCATTTCCATGGACAGCCTTGATGAATGTACATTTACTGTTAGAAGTGTTAGTTTTTACAAAAGCTGTGATATTACATTTACATTTCAACAATTTACATTTGACAAATTCATTTCACATCCAAGTGATTGAATTCAGTTAAATTCATTGTTTAATTATGAAATCTTATTAAAATTTCCACGTATTTGACGTTAAGCTTAATATTCTTGTCTTTCAGTACAATGATTATTGTGGTTCTTGTGTTTCAGGGTAATAGTAATTTCGGTATAATAAAATAAATACTACATTCCTGAGAGGGTGATAGTAAGAATGTTCACCCATCGAAAATGATTATCGACCTTGGCTTCGCTTCGATAATCATTTCCTCAGGATGAACTTTCTTACTATCAACCTCTCAGGAATGTAGCATTTATATACTACCATATTTACTCTAAGTATTCAGACATCTTAATTTTTTACCATGCTTCCCCTAAAATTTGAACAAGTCAGACAACCTATTGATATGTCTAAAAACTGCTGGATGAATATCAAATAATGTAGAGCTTGATCAGATACTTCGTTCTGCAGCATGTGATCTTTTACTCAGGGCTGTATGTCTTAAAACTTAGTGATAAATATGGTATGTCCAAGTGTGATTTTTTAAAATTTTTTTTCACAATAAATCTACAGAATTTAATACCAAATACAGTTAACCCATTTGTGGACACTTCTGCCATAACTCCCTGGATCTGTCCATTTCCATTAGAAGAGTGTCTGGCTAATACCATGTTTGATAGACATTCCTGTATTTATTGTAAACTATGTAGACCTTGATCAGATGCCACATTCTGTGGCATCTGGCCTGGGTCTGCACTGTTGTCAATATCCCTTTTATGGGAAGCTAAGCAGAAATGGGTTAATTTCCTTACATTGGTTTATATTATGTTTTGTTATTTTCAGTTATTTTGTGAGTTCATTCTTCACAAGAACTTCCATTGCCATTCTGGTTACCCTGGTTGTCTACTTCCTGAGTTACCTCCCTTATGTTGTTCTCTTAACGCTGGAGATACAGATGGAATTCTGGCAGAAGACACTTGCTGTAAGTTATTATTTTGTGTGCAAGAAAATGTAGTTTTTTGTTTTTGTTTTTTTTTTTAAGAAAACTCCTTTGCCTCTTTGAGGAGTAGGGGTGGGGAAGGTCAAAATATTATACCATAATATACTGACCTGCCCCTGGCTTTAACCAGGCAATCATAATTAAAAGTTATAATATATTGACCTACCCCTGGCTTTGAGCGGGCAATCATTATACAATGATATGAATAATTAGAAAGTGTTCCACTTATAATGTAACCTGAAAAAAAAATAATGCAGTTTTATCAAATAACATCCCCTATGAATTTTCAGGTGGGGGAGGATTGAGGGGTGGGTGGGAATATTATACAATAATATATTAACCCACCCCTGGCTTTGACCAGGCAATCATAATAGATTGCTATAAATAATGTGAAATGGTTTCTTTTCTCATGTAATCAAGAGATGGTGGATTTTTTTCCCAGAAATAGTGTTTGACATTTCATGCAAATTGTCTCCTTCTTAGAAGAAAAAAAAAATCCTAAGAAACAAAAAACAAAACAAAAATAACTCCTAAAAAACCCCAGGGGCAAATTCTTTTAAAAGTTGCCTCTTTTGAGAAGGGATTAATATACCAGGAAATTGAATTCTTTTCTGCTGGAGTGGGCTACCTGTTGAAAAGGGAGGCAAAACTTTTCATCTTTAGACTGCTCTCTCTTGTATGATTATCCATTCTCCTTGAACAAAAGAACAGCAACAATAATAAGTACTGTAATAACCCCAAGAATTGGGACAGATAGGCCTTTGCAAACAGTGTAGATCCTAATCAGACAGTGCATTTTTGCTGAATGCGGCATCTGATCAGGGTCTACAATGTTTGTCATACATACAGCAATATTTTAAATACATCAAGAGATGGTAGAATGGACTACTTCAAATTTTAGGAGAATTATGGTAGGTGGATTAGGTGTCCCAGTACTTAAGGTAAATATGGTAGTTGTATGTTATATTTCAGTGCCTCTCATCAACCTCAGCATTTGGATTTGCTGCTCAGTATCTGGCAAGATATGAAGAACAGCAGATAGGCATGCAGTGGTCTAATATCCAGTCGAGCCCAATTCCAGGTGATGAAGTTAGCTTCTCCTGGTGTTGCATAATGATGCTGATTGATGGTGTAATCTACCTTGTACTTGGGTGGTATGTCCGAAATGTCAAACCAGGTAAGAAATGTCTGTTTGAGACACAGCAAGTAAAATCTAACTGGATGTGCAGAATTCATAGATCCAGATAAGCCAGTGCAGTCTGGGCCCAGTTGTTCAAAGCATTGTTAGCTTAATGAGCTCGTTAGTGGTCAAAATGTTAACTGTTCTAGTAAGTACAATATCTAATTTACAGGTTTTGCTGAAAAAATGTGAGTAGCTTTTGCATTTCATTTCTTAGCTACGAGCGTACTCACATTTTTTCAGCAAAAATATTAGCGTATATGCCATATTTAATGATCAAAGTTTTAACGATACATTAATGGAATTGTTAGTTTTGAACAGCTGGGCACTGGTCATTATCTGTGCTTCTCACGTCAGTGTATGAGTTGCTGCATGAGAAAATGTACATTTGTACAAACATGCTCCAATGAAGACTCAGACCATCCTCATAGTCTGATCAGTCTTCATTCACTCTCTGCCTGTTGGAACCTTGGCTCCTAGGCCATCCATACCCATCAAAATCTTCAGTCAAACTGTGTTTGCTAGATGCACATGTCCAAAGATACATTTTCTCATGCCATGGCTCATTATCCCCAGGCTTTAGTGATGGGGATATTGTAAACGTCTTCGTTCGTCATGCTGTTTCCTCCTAAACCACTGGGTGGACTTTAACCAAACTTGCTGCATGACTTCCCAGCGTGGTAAAGGTGTGTGACAGCAATGCTATTTTTCGCTCTGCCCCATGTGACCTTCAGGTGAGGTCAAAAGGTCAATGTCTGTCCGTCTGTCAGGCTGTCTCCTAATCCACTGGTTCAAATTTAACCAAACTTGCTACATGACTTCCCTGTGTGGTAAGGGTGTGTGACAGCAACATTTTTTTTCACTGCCTTATGTGACCTTCAGGTTAGATCAAAAGGTCCTTTTTCTGTCTGTCTGTCCATCCGTCCGTCATGCTATCTCCTCCTAATCAACTGGTTGGAACTTAACCAAATTTGCTACATGACATGGTAAGGGTGTGCAAGAACAATATTATTTTTTCATCAATCCATCTGTTCACCCGTTCATCACACTATTAGCGACATTAGCATGGAGCAAGTCTCAAATTAACATTAACCTAATTATCCACACTCTTTGGTGTCAAGTTTTTGTCGTGTAATCAGAGGGGACCTAATATTTCCATCCACAAAATTTTTGTCTGTAATTTCTTCTTCATCTTTCATCAGATTCTTTTGAATTTATGCAGATTTTCTTCCTGTGATGTGAAGATGTGCATCTGACGGGATTTCTTATTTGACATATATTTATTAGAGTTTTAAACAAATTTACTCAAATTAATTGTCTAGTCAAATTATTAAGACAATTCAAGGAGGCAAATCCACCTTGACCAGGATCATTTTATGTTTGATGGACATAATTATTGGGTAAGGTTTTTGACTCCTGAAATACATATACAGTCGACTCTCGTTATCTCGAACTCCAAGGGACTCTATGAAACAGTTCGAGATATCCGTACTTCGACATATCAAATTTGCGGACTCAGGAAAACAATTAATTGAACAACCACCTTTAACAGAATGAATATGTAATCTGACTCCTAAGTTAGAGACATTTTGAAAATATTGTGGAAAAGAGGAGAAATTGCTCCTTAGGAGCAATTTCTCCTCTTTTCCACAATATTTTATTGCCTGTTGGTAGATCTCTGTGTTAAAACAGGGACCAGATTTTCACTTCGAGATAAGCGGTTATTCGAGATAAGCGAGTTCAAGATAACGGGAGTTGACTGTATTTTAGGTTGATCAAACAAAGGTTAACATGTTATTGTAGAAATGATAGGAATTGTTCCATTATGGGAATTTTTCCAGTACAAGAATGGGTAGATAACAAGTATAGATCGATGTATGCACTTTAATTTTTATTTCCGATTTGTTTTGCTTAATTCCATTTACCACTTTACCACTCTCTGGGCTAATTCAGCAGATGACAAATTTGAAAATATTTTTCTTATTTTTTCCCAGAAAAAAAGGATTTTACATTGCATACAAATTGTCTCCATATGAGACTATTCGCTTGAAATGTCAAAACCTGTTTTCTGGGAAAAATAAGAAAAATATTTCAGTATGCTGTCTGCTGAAATTTTTACCCAGAGTGCTAAACATTAATTTATTTTCCAGGTAAATATGGAGTGTCAGAGCCCTGGTACTTCCCTATCTGTCCTAATTACTGGTTTGGTTGTTTTGGTCCATCATCCAGTTCCGGAGACAAATATCAGACAGCTGAACGAGGTAATTCTATCTTTACTAATACACACATTACTAATACACACAATATGGTTGCTACAATAATATTGACACTATATTAACACAAATCCAAAATTGATAAACTCGTGTTATTCCAAAAACTGTAATGGAATTGTCCACCCAATTAAAATGCAAGCTTCATTTGCTTACAGTCTCCAGAGTTATTCCTGATCTGTCAATCAAGCTTCCCAGACCTGAAGGGCTTTTAGAAACATGTACACTCTCTGACCTTGGTTTTCGTGTAAAAGTGCAGCTCTCTGACCGCATCTGACACAAACTAGTCTGTCCTGACAATAAAAATCAACGTTGTTTATGGAGAAACATTGTTCCTTGTTTTTGTGAAAGTAAGAAGAATTTCATACTTGCTGTCTGCTTGCTTGTTTTGCCTAGAATGTGTTAAAGGTAAATATGCTTTAGAATTTGCATGTTATCTTTTCAGGTGAGCAGTTTGAAGCAGAAACCTCCATGACTCCCAAGATTATATCTGTAAGAGGATTATCTAAAGAATACAAGAAAGGAAAACCTGTTGTGTCAGACTTAGACATGGATGTACATGCTGGTCAGGTGACAACATTGCTAGGACATAATGGAGCAGCTAAAACTACCACCATGTGAGTTTAAACTTGTTACCAGTATTGACATGTCAGTATACGTAGCTTTGAACTCATGCAGGTTGTTAGATTGGAATTAATGTCCAGAATGATGTTACAGCAAATGGCAGACTTTACACACCCAAGACATTATTTTGATTGCTCATTTGGAAAACATAATTATAATTATAAAAAAAATAAATAAATAAAAAACAAAAAACAACAACAAAACAGCGGAAGGCTATAGTGATACACCACAACCTCTTTATAACACTATTGCTGGGGTCCTAAGCCAAAGCCTTGTTAGCTTAACAACCATGTTGTATCCAAACTAAAATGTATGGTTTTCCATAATATCAAAACTCTCTTTCATTGGATAGAACCCAAAACTGTGCTTAAATGGATTGTGTTATAAAGAGGTTGCCATGTGAAGTGCTCAAGGTGAGCTGTTGTGGTCAGTCACTGTCTGTTGTATGTTGTGCAGTGTCAACAATTTGCTTTAAAAGTTCTACTCCACTAGGCTAATTGACAGAAACTTGATAGGAAGCATCTGGGTGACTTGTAGATCAAAAATAGGTAAACTCAGTCTGATCCAAAATCTAAGGTGGCCACCATCTTGAACTCTATTTGTGCTTCTTCTCCTGAACCGAAAGGCCAGTTGACTTGAAACTTGGTAGGAAGTATCTGTAGATCAAAAATAGCTAAAAGCATTCCAATCAGAAGTCCAAGATGCCACCTTGGTCACCATCTTGAAAATCTATTTTGCCCTTCTACTCCTGAACCGAAGTTCTCTTGAATTGAAAGGCCAGTTGACTAGAAACTTGTCTGCAATACAAGGTCATCGTGGCCCTCTTGTTTACTTGGCTGCTGTCTTTTGCCAAAGATTATGAAAACAGTTTCTTTGGAAGCAAGGAAGACATGAAAATACTGAAGTAGCAGACTTGGTTTCATTTAGTCTGTTCATGAGCAGTAATCTAACGTGCGTCACTGCTCATACCAGCATCTGGCACCAGTTTGAGCAGAATTCTATTTTCAAATAACATAATTCTAAGGATGAGAAAATGATGCAAAAAGAGTAGAACCTATTCAAAACCTTTCTTATTCTTCAGTTGGATCAGTCTGAGTGAAACAATTTGTACTACATATCTAGGAAGCATACATTTTGGGAGGGAATCTTGTCAAGGTTCATTTGTAAATAAGAAATCAATTGTTTTTTCATTGAATATGCAATAGTAGGTTAGCATATCCAAATGTCTGTCTGTGATACATTCCCCTTTTCTTAACAGTTATTGGTGGTTAACCTACAACCTCTTTATAACATGATTGTTGGGATCCAAAGTGAAAAAAGCATGTTAATAGGGAAAGAGCTGTATTTTATTCAAACCAAAATATCTAGATTATATGGTCATTTTTCTTTGTGATATATACATTTTGGTTTGGATACAACTCTTTTGGTGTCCACCTTTAAACCGTCTCATTTCTAATCTGTCTTATAATAGACTCTCTTTTAAGAAGGTTCCAGTGTATTTTTGCTATATTTGCATTGTAATGAATGTCTTGTTTTATTACAGGAACATGTTGACAGGTGTTCTTGAGCCAACATCCGGTCATGTGTCAGTATTTAACAGACCAGTAGGCAGCATGAGAGAAAGTATTGGTATATGTCCCCAGCATAATGCACTGTACAAATAGTGAGTCTTTTCATCTGCATTTTTGATGCAAAATATTGGTAAAAACAAAGTAAAACCTATCTTCTGAGAGAAATAATAAAAAACGTATATGAAAATGTTGTCTATTGACTTTTTTTTACCGCCCATGCTAAGTGATAAGTTGGTCTGAAAGCGCTAAGTGTTAAGTTTGTCTGAAAGCGCTAAGTATTAAGTTTGTCTGAAAGCGCTAAGTGTTAAGTTTGTCTGAAAGTGCTAAGTGTTAAGTTTGTCTGAAAGTGCTAGTGTTAAGTTTGTCTGAAAGTGCTAGTGTTAAGTTTGTCTGAAAGTGCTAAGTGTTAAGTTTGTCTGAAAGTGCTAAGTGTTAAGTTTGTCTGAAAGCAATAGGTAATGAAATAGGTAATGATAAGTAAATAAATATTTTATTATGATTTTATTGTTATTAGTGTTAAAACTACAGTTGACTCTCGTTATCTCGACCTCGCTTATCTCGAATAACCGCTTATCTCGAAGTGAAAATCTGGTCCCTGCCTATACATGAAAACCTAACAACAGATGGAAAGTATTGTAGAAAAGAGGAGAAATTGCTCCTAAGGAGCAATTTCTCCTCTTTTCCACAATATTTTCAATATATCTCTAACTTCAAAAGTCCTATTACCTATCAGTTTGTTAAATGTGGTTAATCAAATTATTTTTTCCTCAATTCTGCAAACCTGATATGTCGAACTACGGATATCTCGAAGTATTTCAGAGAGTCCCTTGGAATTCGAGATAACGAGAGTCGACTGTATTATTGTTATGATTAAAATTTAATTCTTTGCATGGATTTTCCTTTCAGTATGACAGTAAAAGAACATATGGAATTTGTTCAGTCAGTAAAGAGTAGCTACTCTAGTTCAAGTCCAAAAGAAGAAATAAGACAGTAAGTACCATAATATCTGAGTAGACTTTGTATACCCAGATCAAATCAGATTACAATATACATGAACTGTGCTTGCCCTGAGTGGGCAATCACAGTTCACTCAGACAATCTTTGCACATTGTTGATTTTACAAGTTGATAAGTGCATACATGAACTTGGCTGTGCATACGTTGATTCAAGTTTGTGCATGTACATTTTGTGTATGCCTTAAGAGCCATTTTGTCACTATGTCTCTCATATTGCCAGATAGTTTGATTCAAAATTAAAGTGCTTGTTGTTTTCTTACAACATTTTATTTTGATAGTACTCTTGTCTTTTAGTCTGTTACTAAATTAAATACTTTTAACCCTAGTCCTGCTGATCCCGGATATACTCTGCCTTTGCAAACAGTATAGATCCAGATCAGTTGTCAACTGATCTGGATCTGCACTGTTTGTGATTAAGTATGTTAATTCATATCAAGAATCTGGATCAAGTAATCTGAATGGCTGAAAATTAGAAGTGGGCATGGATCTTAATTTATTTAGCAAGACAAGGGTTGATAGGATGATATGGGAATTGGGTCAATTTTTTTGCTGTTTTTTTTTTTTTGTAACAAACATTATATAGCTATAACTTGCTTTGTGTATCTTTAGTAGTTTAGAAATGTACATAAAAAATCCATAGCTAGCTAAAGCTGTCTTGGGGTATTTGTGAGCATTTAGAAGCGAGCCCCACTCCCCAGTATTTAAAAAAAACCCTTCAAAAATGGGGGCTTTTCTTAGAGTACTACAAGAGGGAGTGTTCTTTCCTTTAAAAATAGCCTCTGTGTATAAAGGAGGTAAATATTATTTCCCTTGGTGTTGGATGCATTCCCCTGAATAATCTTTGACTTCTCAGGATACATATAACAGTACCATATTAACACTAAGTATTAAACAGACAGACCTGAGCATGAGTGCAGTGTCTGGTTAGGGTCTGCACTATTTGACATGCATCCAGTAATTTTTAGACATGTCAGCAGATGGTAAAATGGACTTGTTAAATTTTAGGACAAGAATGGTAAGAAGTGAAGGTGTCTAAATATGTAGGTATATACAGTAACTTTGATTGTAATTTTTCCCCATGAAGGATTCTGGAAGAGGTGAATCTCTGGTATTGCCGACACAGTAGCATACATGAATTATCAGGAGGAATGCAGCGAAGACTCTGTGTGGCATTGGCCTTTGTTGGAGGTTCTAAGGCTATCATTCTTGATGAACCGACAAGTGGAGTGGACCCTAGTGGCAGACGATCTATCTGGAATCTTATCATTAGAAAGAAATCAGGTAAAAATAGGATCATTTTATTGCAAGAATTTGCCATCACAAATCTGTCTGCTATATTTACACCAAGTATTTGGACAGTCAGGCCTGATCCTATAGTGTAAATCTAGATCAGTTCTGCAGCATTTGATAACAATCTACAGCAGTTATAGACAAATTAGCAGCTGGTAAAATTAACTTTTTTTCTTTTCAATTTTAGAACAAGTATGGTAAGGGCTAAGATGTCCAAATAGTTGGAGTAACATTACGAAAACATGCCTATTCAAATATACTGAAAACTTTACCACCAAAAAATGAAAATTTTCAGATAAAAAAATTCTGATATTTTCACATTTCTACTCAAAACATAGATTGTGGGTACTCGTTAGAACTGCCTCGACGAGGCGGTTCTGATGAATACCCACAATCTATGTTTTTGAGCAGAAATAAGAAAAATAAAGTATACTCCTGTAAACCCCAGTTTTACTATATAAAAGTGGGGTTTAAGGGGGTCAACATTATATAGGTATGTTTTCGTGATGATACAGAATGTGTTTGGGTGAAAGGATCAGAGGTGGAGCCACTATATATTTTGAAATGCTGAAGCAAATATGGTTGAAGATAAATTTAGCCACAATGTGACAGAATGTACATTTTGATGTATGCTGAACTTAGACCCAAATCAACATGCACATCCATGCAGTCTTCATTGGCCATCTGAAGAAACTCTGCATCCTTTGTTATCCAAAATGTACCCAGTGAAGATTATGATCAGACTGCACAAATGCACAGGCTGATCTGAATCTTCACTGGGTGCACATATCCAATGGTACTTTTACGGTGATGTTTCGGCTCAATTTATTGTTTCTTCATAATGAATCTTGGAAATGGTGTGGGAAGTTGTGCATTTTTTCCTACATGCTCATTTTTGAACTCCGTTGACTGACAGTCTGGATCCACCACTGGGTTTTTTGTGTATCACGCAGTACCTGTAAAGTTTAAATGCCTGTCAGATGCAAATGAGTTAAATTCAGATGAAACATAAGTGATATTAACATCAAACTTTTCACAAAATGAAGTTCACTGATAGTCACTAAAAATAAAGTTCACTGATAATCACTGAAAATGAAGTTAACTGATAACCACTGAAAATGAAGTTTACTGATAATCACTGAAAATGAAGTTCACTGATAATCACTGAAAATGAAGTCCACTGATAATCACTGAAAATGAAGTTAACTGATAGTCACTGAAAATGAAGTTAACTGATAATCACTGAAAATGAAGTTCACTGATAATTCCTGAAAATGAAGTTCACTGATAATCTTTTTGTCTGACTTTTTGTGAACAATCTGAAAAACACTCTGTGGGTATATAAACTTTCTTGGTACTGTATATGTACATTTTAATAGCAGTGATGTTCCTTTTTGTCTTTTGTGTATGTAACTAACACATGTAGTGAACAACTTATTTTGTTTCTTGTGTCTAAAGCATATGCATACACAACTGACCTCCCTTCCCATCATATCATTCAGTATCTTAGAGTTGTAATATATATATAAACTTAACTTGGAGACTTTCTATGTTTTTGTGATAAGAAAATTTGAGCCACATCAAACAAAAACATTACTTGACAGCAAATGCAAACAGCTAAATTTCAGGTGAACCTGTACATCTCACCAGAATTTTCAGTTTGCTCACACAAGCAGTGGGCTGTAGGGAATCTTCATTCAAAGAACTAGATCCTTGGCCTCACTGAATGGCTAAGCATGCTTGATGGCTCATTTTGTCTTGAATTGTTAAAATTTTATTTATTTTTCTTGCCAGTCTACACGTTATACAACAATTTAGCCATCAGATAATATGAAAATTAAATGTTAAAGACTGGGAGAATAAAAAGAAATAAATGATACCAAGTTGAAACTGATTAACACTTAGCACTCCAGGTAAAATTTTCAGCAGACGATATATTGAAATATTTTTTTCTTATTTTCCCAGAAAACAGGTCAAAACCTGTTTTCTGGGAAAAATGAGAAAAATATTTCAATATATCGCCTGCTGAATTAGCCAAAAGAGTGGTAAATGTTAAACAGACAAAACTATCTACTAGTTAATATTACAATTCATTTGTACCTTAGAGACTTAAAAACCTAGTTTGTGTAGCACTGCATGACACTTATAAAGGATACTGTATTTACTTTAATAAATATGGACACACCTGAGCAGATAGTGTAAACCCAGATCAGATGTCACAGAATGCAGTGTCTGATCAGAGTCTATTCTGTTTGCCACTCACCCAGCAGTTTTAGACATTTCAACAGGTAGTAAAATCATGCTTATGTAATTTTGATCCCCCTTAAACCCCACTTTTATATAGTAATACTGGGGTTTACAGGTGTATACATTATTTTTCTTATTTCTGCTCTAAAACATAGATTGTGGGTACTCATTAGAACTGCCTCATCAAGGCGGTTCTAATGAGTACCCACAATCTATGTTTTGAGCAGAAATATGAAAAATATCAGAATTTTTTATCTGAAAATTTTCATTTTTTGGTGGTAAAAAATGAAGTATATTTGAATAGGCATGTTTTCTAATGTATTCTGCTAAATTTTAGAACAAATATGGTAAGGAGTAAATGGTCTCCCGAAATTTAGAGCAGATATGGTAGTTTTTGTAGCATGACATGGCATTTATCATTTGGGTATTAACTGTTGTTATATTAACATTTCATGTTTTCAGATATGCAAACAAAAGGTATGTTTCTCCTGTTCTCAGTGGTGGCTTTGGTGTTGTATGCCATTTATGCTTTCAATGTTAGCCTCATTATGCTTATGGTGAAATTAATGACCAACAAATGAGTGATTTTTTTTTTACTTTTCCCCAAGACTACATGTACACTGTATTTATTATTTTTTAATCACATGTGAAATGTGAACTCCCATTTTTCTCTGAGAAAATTATGAATGCTTTCATGTTTTGAACTGGTTTTTGCTAATATGTGTAAATATAGTTATTCTGAGTGTTTGGGCAAAGTATTTGGGCAGATTGGCCAGAGCAAACTATGGAGACCCAGATCAGACATCATAGAATGTTGCATCTGATCAGATCTAAGTGTTTGCCATCTGTCCAGCAATTTTTGGACACCTCAGCCGGTAGTAAACTGGACTGGTTCAAATTTTATAACAGGTGTACAGTAAATGTCTTAAAATTTCGAATATTCCATACTTTTTTTTGGCCTTAATTGTAATTTTTATGCAGTTGTTTCTTAACTAGTCCTAGTGGAATAGCAAACAGTGTAGACCTAGATCAGACTGCTCCTGAAGGAGCAGTCTGATCTAGGTCTGCTCTGTATGCATATGCCATTTTGTCAGAAAGTTTGGTGTACGAAATTTTAGGACATTTACCATAATAAGGAATTAAGGTGCCCAAATACTTAGAATAAATATGGTAGGTTCATCCTGTTAACCCATTTTAGTCTGAAAACCCCTGAAAGGGTAATTGGCAAACAGTGCCGACCAAGATCAGATGCTGCAGAACACAACATCTGATCAGGGACGACACTGTTTGCATTATATACAGGAATTTCTATAAAACATAGTAATAATATACTTAACACTTACATCACTTGAATGTAGAAATTTCTGATATGTATCAAAATTTGTTTCATTCTGAATGTAATGTTAACAATAAGAACTAAAAAATGAATATTGAGGTTCTACAGATTATATGAAATGAAGGCTGGAAAAACAAATATATCTTTACCATAAATAATCAGGCACAAAGTAATTTTTTACCAAATTTGGCATAACTCAGGTCGTATGACCTGAGTTATGCCAAATTTGGTAAAAAATTACTTTGTAACTTTTTAGATACATAACCAAATTTGCCATAAATATTCAGACATCTAAGTCCTTACCAAGCTTGTCCTTAAATTTGAACAAGTCTACTTTACTAGTAGCTGATTTGAATTTGAATTTGAATTTGATGAGTGTAAAAACTGCTAGATGAGTGGCAAAGAGTATCAACTCTGATCAGAGGCTGTATTCTACAGCCTCTGATCTGAATCAACACTGTTTGCCCAGTGCCCAGGCCATTCTGTCATAATACTAAGGGTAAATATGGTACCATATGGTACCAGGGCCCGGTTGCTCAAAACTAATGATGTCATTAGTTAACATATCGTTAAAACTTTGATCATTAAATATGGCATCCTAAAAATTGATAAAGTCTGTTTGATTATCTGGGCCCAGTTGTTCAAAGCATCATTAGCTTAATGAACTTGTTAGTAGTCAAAATGTTAACTGTTCTAGTAAGTACAATATCTAATTCACAGGTGTTTTTGCTGAAAAAATGTGAGTAGCTTTTGCAAATGCAAAAGCTACTCACATTTTTTCAGCAAAAATATTAGCATATATGCCATATTTAATGATCAAAGTTTTAACGATATGTTAACTAATGACATCATTAGTTTTGAGCAACCGGGCCCTGGTACCATATGGTACCATATTTACCCTTAGTATTATGACAGAATGGCCTGGGCACTGGGCAAACAGTGTTGATTCAGATCAGAGGCTGTAGAATACAGCCTCTGATCAGAGTTGATACTCTTTGCCACTCATCTAGCAGTTTTTACACTCATCAAATTCAAATTCAAATTCAAATCAGCTACTAGTAAAGTAGACTTGTTCAAATTTAAGGACAAGCTTGGTAAGGACTTAGATGTCTGAATGTTTATGGCAAATTTGGTTATGTATCTAAAAAGTTACTAATAATGTCCCAGTTGTTCAAAGCATCATTAGCTTAAAAAGCTCATTAGTGGTCAAAATGTTAACTGTTCTAGTAAATAAAATATCTAATTCACAGGTATTTTTGCTACTCACATTTTTTCAGTAAAAATATTAGCGTATTTGCCATATTTGATGATCAAAGATTTAACGATTCGTTAACTAACGAAATTGTTAGTTTTGAACAACTGGGCCCTGGTTAACAGCTTATAGGTCTATCTGCCCAGGAAAAATGTGACAAGGTTTACTGGCCAGCTGAACTTGACTTTAACAGTGTCGACTGGGCCATAAAATTCTGGCTCAAACAAATGTGAAAAATAAAATCTATAGAGGTTTCCCTTGGAAACAAACAACAAACAACATAAAAGAATGAATATCAAAGTCTCAGTTTTATTGACTTCATTATGGTTTGCATATCTGCATTTGCTTACCAGCACCAGCTTGAGCAGAACTCAATTTCCCAAGAGTGGACAAAAGTTCGCAAAGTATTGCAGTTCAAAAATGCAAAAGTTAAATTTGGATTTAGCAGTGTTTTGTCTGAGTGCATACAGCACCACCCCAACCCTAGAAGAGATTGTAACGCTGGTTGAAAAAAGGAAAATACAAGTATCAAATAAATGCAATCAGCATTCTCTAACATTGAATAGCATATACATATATGCTTATAACAGCTGTTGACATAGAACAGAATTGATTTACTAGACTAATAAATTTAATGACCAATAGTTGTCAGCATTTACCACTGCCATTTTTATTTGGTTAAAAATTTCACACACATTGGAGGGTGGGCGTGTGCATGTAATCAGCAGAGGGCAAGGGACAGGGGTTAGGGGTATGATATTGCAAGACGATCATATGCATTTTGATGACATCAAAATAAATTACAGATAAACAAATTATTATGTAGAAGTATTATTTTCTATGTGTTTGAAGAGCTAAAAAGTGTCTACCAACAGTACTGTACAGTCAAACCTGTCCTAAAGGCCACCTTTATTAAGCAGTCACCTGCCTTAGACCTCCAGCAGGCACATAATGTTGAAACAATGTCTATTCAACTTTGATTCAACGTCAGTGTTGAATCGGCATTATTTCTATGTTGTGTGCCTGCTGGGCTTTTTCAGAATGTAGGTGAGCAAAGAGGAAGTCATAAAAGTTGTAACAAATGAAGGAAAATGCTATCAAGTGTATCCAGTCTTCTAAAAACATGCTTATGTAAAAAAGGGGCCATAACTCTTCAGTACACAAACTACTACAAGTCTGTGTTTTGGCAGATGTTATTCCTGCCAGTTTAATTTGCTGTGCCTCATTGTTGTAAAGAAAAGTGATTTTGATGGAAACTAACTTGAAAAAGTGTTATCCATAAATCTCTGGTTTGATCAGTGCTTGCTACTTTAGTATAGGGCATATACTACTCTTGTTATTAGTACTGTAGTCTACTTTGTACTGTGCACATGAGTTATCTTTTTATTGTGCTCAATTGTTTTCCTGGCCTTGGTCTCTGTATCTAAGCGTACTTCGTATTGTGCTCTTGTGTTGCCTTTATATTGTGCTCATGTGTTGTCCTGGCCTTGTCTTCCGTGTCTATGCATACTTTGTATTTTGCTCTCATGTTGCCTGTATATTGTGCTCATGTGTTGTCCTGATCTTGTCTTCTATATCTGTGTGTACTCCTATTGTGCTCTTGTGTTGCCTTTATATTGTGCTCATGTGTTGTCCTGGCCTTGTTTTCTGTATCTATGTGTACTTCATATTGTGCTCATGCGTTGTCCTGGCCTTGTCTTCTGTATCTATGTGTACTTCATATTGTGCTCATGCGTTGTCCTGGCCTTGTCTTCTGTATCTATGTGTACTTCATATTGTGCTTTTGTGTTGCCTTTATATTGTGCTCATGTGTTGTCTTGGCCTTGTCTTCTGTATCTACGCGTACTTCGTATTTTGCTCTTTAACCGTATTGCCTTTATATTGTGCTCATGTGTTGTCCTGGCCTTGTCTTCTGTATCTATGTGTACTTCGTATTTTGCTCTTGACTGTTGCCTTTATATTGTGCTCATGTGTTGTCCTGATCTTGTCTTCTATATCTATGTGTACTCGTATTGTGCTCTTGCATTGCCTGTGCATTCTTCATTCTGTGTTTATGTGTTGCCTTTATATTGCCCTCATGTGTTGTCCTGGCCTTGTCTTTTGTACCTATGCCTACTTAGTATTGTGCTCATACCTTGTCTTTGCATTGTGCTCAAGTGTTGTCTTTATTTTGTGCTCATGTGTTATCTTGGCTGGTCTTCTAGATCTTTGCATACTTCGTATTGTGCTCATGCGTTGCCTTTATATTGTTCTCATGTGTTGTCCTGATCTTGTCTTCAAGATCTATGCATAGGGTTGTATAGGAAAACTGTGACTAGATCTGAGGCGGGAGTTTTGGTCTGATTTTTTACTTTTTCCTGTGTATTGTTTATATTCAAAGTCTCCTTTAAAAATTAAAATGGCCAAAAAATTGTAGCAAATGCTATTCTAATCATTGTTAAATTGAGAGAAAGTAAGGCTTGATAGTTCATGTGAATTGTCTGCTTAGCAGACAGTTCACATGAAGCAGATACTTCACGTCAGATTTTAACCCTTATTTTCTCTGAAAAAAAAAAAAAAAATGTTTTAAAATGTTGTCTGCTGCAGATGCGATTGGTAGCTTCTTTAAGGCTTAACTTTAAACAGGGAATAGTTTCTTTCAGAAAATTTATTTCCCGAAAATTACACTGCATGCTGAGACCTGTGCCAGTGGTAGCCAGGCTCATAGTTTATATACATGCACTGCTATCATGGCCAGCTCTGCCAAGAATGGAACTTGCAAGATTACTAACTGTTGTTAATAGTGACACTTGTACATTTTGAACACAGAAACTTTTATTAATAATACTGGCCATCCATGATATTGGCAGAGGACCTGGTCCATTATTGTTTTTTCATTTACAGACTTATTGAACAATAACCCTCGAAATGCCATTCAGAATTGTAGCCCACAACACAATACATGTATTATACTTTTTCAAGAGAATAAGTCTTGACATTCCATGTGAATCATCTGCAAAGCAGATGATTCACATGAAATGTTAAGCCTTATAGTAGTTGAAAATTTATGGAAAAAAATTCTTCAGAATGTTAACTTGTTATGCTCAATAGCACACAGAAACCTCTGTAATTAGCCTTGGCTTTGGTTACAGAAATGGCTGGGACGTACAATAATGTTTGTTACTGATTACTGTTTTGATCATTTTATTGAAGAATGCTAATCTTATTTACCCTAAATATTGGGATCCCTTACCATACTAATCCTAAAATTTAAATGTCCATTTTACAACATGTTGATATGTCTGAAACTGCTGGATGAGTGACACACAGATTAGGCAGTGTATAATCTGGGTGTACACTGTTTGCTCATGTTATTTTCTGTCCTAATACATAGGATACATATGGTATCCATTATAGTATCATTTCATTGCATCCATTATAGTATCATTTCATTGTATCATTTCATTGCATCCATTATAGTAGTATTATTTCATTGTGTCATTTCATTGCATCCATTATAGCAGTATCATTTCATTGTATCATTTCATTGCATCCATTATAGCAGTATCATTTCATTGTATCATTTCATTGCATCCATTATAGCAGTATCATTTCATTGTAACATTTCATTGCAAATTCATATGAGTCATACCAAGGGCTCTGCTTAGGGCACTTTTTTTTCAACCAAATATTTTCCACAAAAGCATATATTGTAGGTATCTATCTATCTATCTATCTATCTATCTATCTATCTATCTATCTATCTATCTGTCTATCTATCTAGTTGTACTGCAACATCCCCTCGCGAGGGGTTGTTGCAGTACTAGATAGATAGTACTCATGTACTGTGGCACTTTTAATGAATATCCACAACATATGTTTTTGTGGAGAAACAAAAAAAAATCTTGATACCCCTCTGATTGATCTTGAGACATATGAAAAAAAAAACAACAACAAAAAAACTTGACCTGCCTGAACATCTAAACAGTTTGAAAAGAATTTTCTTAGCTGTCAGATTATTAATGATGTGGTACAGTAGAATGTTTCAGCAAATAGGAGTGTCCCATCTGATAGTGGGTACAAATTGTGATCTAGATCATTTCTACTAGCCTGATATTGTTCATTTTCATTTAGGTTATATGAAAGGGGACCAGAAAATTCCTATTTTTTTCATCCCTTTTGAAAAGGGATCTACCGTCAGGAAAACAGGCCTATATAATTTTGACCCACTTAAACCTCAATTTTATGTAGTAAAACTAGGGTTTGCAGGGGTATACATTATTTTTCTTATTTTGCTAAAAAACATAGATTGTGGGTACTTGTTAGAACTGCCTCAGTGAGGCAGTTCTAACAAGTACCCACAATCTATGTTTTGAGCAGAAATATATAAAATATCAGAGTTTTTTATCTGAAAATTTTCAGTTTTTGGAGGTGAAATTTTCTACATATTTGTATAGGCATGTTTTCGTAATCTTTGAATTTCTGATACATTGTAAATTGGGTTCTCTTTTTATATGTTCCCTGTCTATCTGTTCCAGCCATTGGAGTGCTTTTGTCAACCCATCATCTAGATGAGGCTGAAGTGATATCAGATAAAGTCTGTATTCTACATGAGGGGAGGTTACTCTGTTCTGGTTCCCCACTCTACCTCAAAGAAAAGTTCTCCAGTGGTCATCGTATAACCGTGGAGAAGGATGCATCCGCAAGTGGTAATAAAATAGGCCACGCCAAGTGAAAATATGTCTTCCAGCATGCACAAAATGCACAGATTTAGATTCATTCCATGCATGTGCAAAGTCTCATCCAGGCATTTGCTTGCAATTAATATATTCTATAGTACGGTAAATGTCCTAAAAATTCAAACACTTTATTTCATTCTTTTTTGGCTTAAACTTTGCTTTTTATGCGGTTCTTTCTTAAAATACTTATTGGAATGGCAAACAGTGTAGACCCTGATCAGACTGCTCCTTCCTTCAGGAGCAGTCTGATCTGGGTCTACACTGTTTGCATAAGCATTTTATCGGACACGCTTCTGTACAAAAATTTAGGACATTTACTGAATCCAATGATTCAGTATAGGCCCTGATCAGACTGTGGATGCACAGGCTGATCTAGGCCTTCACTGTCCGCATATGGCTGAAGACATGTTTTCGCATGGCACGGCCCATACAATGTTCATCTTCCTTTGTTACGATCAAACAGGAGTTTCTTTATACAGAAATTTTCCCGTATTTACTAATAATGTATAGTCAAGAAGGACAGTTGTCAGTTTCTGGCGAAAGAATGTGCACAATACTGGTTAACCGCTTAGAGGACTAAGCCTGCCCAGTAAACATGTGGCTAGGTAAACTGACCGCGCTCGACATGACCCCATTGGGTTGACTGGGCTGTAAAACCTCAACACAAACAAACAAACTAATAATGTATATATATACTCTAAATATTCATACAGTCAGGTCTGAGGAACCTTGTCGACCCAGATCAGGCCCCGAGGTTATAAAACTTTTTTCGTACTCAACTCATCTGAGCATGAAATTTTCTCTGCTAATAAATATGACAATAGTTGGCATTTTCATATTTATTAGCAGAGAAATTTTCATGCTCAGCTATGTTTAGCAAGAAAGAATTTCGCATTGTTAGTAATTTGAGAATTTTTACCATGAAAATTTTCGTGCTCAGCTGAGTTGAGCATGAAAAAAGTTTTATAACCTCGGGGCCTGATGCTGCAGATGCTACACTTTTTGGCACACATGCAGCAGTTTTTCTCTTGCCTGCACGAAAGTACAGATAGAGCTATAACAATCACAACAGTAGAGGTTAAAGTTTTTGGCAAAGTTTTTAGAAGGCTCATATCTCCTGAACCTCAGGATTGAAGTAGTCAGTACTAGCTGTAATGTAAGATATTGGTCTGAAGTTCTATGCTGCACCATCCCTTCCCACATGAGTGACCTGGGTTTAGAAAAACATTATGGGAAATATTTTGGTAAAAAGTTTTAGAGGCAACTCACAATACAGTCTAGCTGCTCAGTCCTACGACAGCTCTTAATCTGCATGTAAAATAGTAAAATTGGCTTGCTTAAATTTTAGAAGTATGGTAGGGAGTTAATGTGTCTGAATTAATTCTGGAAAAACAAGCTCCTCCTTGATATATCTCCCATTCTGTATGGCCTATGCTGACCATATGGTTAATCTACGGAAACGGGTTTTGTCACCTATCAAAAGCAAATCACTATGCCATATATGAATGGATCTATGATCTTTATTATTTTAGTAACAGAAAAGATACCTTTCTTGAATATATCTCTGGTACTGTAAGGCTTAGGCTGGACAAATGTAGATTCGAAGGACAACTGATTGCTCTGCAATGATTCCCTTCTTCTGTATGTTTGTTATGTATCCCTCATATGTAGGGTCACCAGTGATGCCTTTGCTGACTTGCCAGTTTCCTAGTTGTCTATAAATGATCCAAGACTAAAATCTTCCAGTTTTCTATTACAAGAAAAAATTAGTAGTTAGACATTAGAGTACACCGTGCACATAAATAATACCTGCTAAGATGTTTATATGATATACTTATAGGAAAGTATATGAAGTATAAAAATGGGGTTTACATATAGAAGGTTGCAGAATCCACATTTTTGGAGGGTTTTTTAAAAAATCCGTCCTTTAAATTAGCTATGTCCTGGCGGGCAGGCGCTGGGCGTCCTCCCACGTTAACCTTTTGGTTAACGTTTTTTCAAAGTTATATGTTGCCTTTATTCTTCAGTGGATTGCTTTCCTATTTGGTAGGGATAAAGAGGAGGACCAGAAGGTGTTTCACATTCTACTAGAGAGACAACTCTAACTTTCTTCATAATTTAAAAAAACCCCGACCATAATATTTTTCTTGTTTATAGCTCCAGATAAGGTGATAATATGAGTACCGACAACATACATTTTTGTGGAGAAATAAGATGAATATCAATACTTTCTGGTTGAAAAAAGTGCTTTATCTGAAGCCCTGCTGCCATGACAACATTTTGGTAACAAAGTGACATAAAATGTCTTTTGAATACTATCATTATCTGAAGCTAGGAATCATTAAATCATCTAAGATTCTAACTGACCTTGTATTTTTCAGAGCATTCCGGAGTAACAATGTGTGTACAGCATTTTGTACCAGGTGCAGTATTGCAGTCTTCTATGGGGAATGAGATCACCTATGTCTTACCAGCATCAAACCGAGAACAGTTCCACAACTTGTTCAAGACATTAGAAGAGAAGAAAGAAGAACTGCATATTACCAGTTTTGGTGTATCTGATCCAACACTGGAAGAGGTAAAAATAAAGTGATTTAGATGGTCCTGACTCAGAGCATTAACGCTTAACACTCTGGCTAATAATTTCAACAGACGACAAATTAGAATATTTTTCTTTTTCCCTGAATACAGAATTTGACATTTCATGCAAATTGTCTCCATTGGAGACAATTTGCATGAAATGTCACATCCTGTTTTCTGAGAAAAATAAGAAAAAAATATCATCAGTTTGACAATGGTGAGTTAGCACTGAGAGTGGTAAAGGTTAATAAGGTTTTTAATTGTGAACAGTTTTAAATTTTTTTGTGAACAACGTGAGGCGTAACGTCACAAAATGTACCTTGGGATATTCGGTCCAGTGAGTATTCAGATCAGCATGCCTATTCATGCAGTCTGATCAGAATCTTCTTTGAGCACAGTTGGATAGCAAAGAATGCAAAGTTTCTTCATGCAACAAAAGCTCTGATCAGACTGTAGATGCTCAAGCTGATTGGAGTCTTTGGGCACATATGTTGGAAGCTACATTTTCTCTCATTTAGGTTCATATCATTTTAAAAGGTACTATCACTGAATACCTGAATCATGCTCCTGTTGTTCAGCTTGTCACATGTACAGATGTACAGGACAAAGTTTTTAGCCAGTCTGGTTATCATGTTGATTCATCTGGGGGACCAGAGTTCGAGAACATGCTGAGCAAAGAGTTAAGATACAGGCCAAATGGCTTCTAAGCATTCTACCACAGAATTAGATAGAGTGGCTTTTGCATGTTTTTTTGCTAGCAAGCTCTAACTGTTTTACTTTTTATTTGCAGGTTTTCCTGACTGTATGTAGAAGAGCAGACAACTCAAGCATGAAAGGACAGTCAAATTTTGAGGAGGAACCAAAACCAGACTTCGAAGGAACAACTCAAAGTAAGTTTACTTGTTGGCTAGTGTAAGTGAGCTGGGTAACCGAGCATGTCTAGCTTTATTTCTGAGTCATGATGCTGAGTTCCAATCCTACTTAGGAGCAACTGTATAAGACCATAGGGAATGCTACTAAGCAGCTTTTCCATCCAGGGAAAGTACTTCAAGGGATATTTTGTTTGGCATACCTGATCCTTTTTTGTGAATGTTGAACATGTTAATTTTCCCTTGGATGTTTGTTATAAATAAAGGAGAGGAGAGAGAGATTTGGAATTTACTTCTATTTTACCACAGGTTGTAGCCATTCATAGCAGCCTCTGTACAAAAGCCACCTTTGGGAACAAATAAAACAGAGCATTACAAAAACGTTTTGTTAACCCTTGTCCTGCTGAACCTGGATATACCCTTCCTTTGCAAACAGTGTATATCCAGATCAGTTGGCTTCTTAAGAAGCCAACTGATCTGGATCTGCACTGTTTTCTATTAAGAATGTAAATTTAAAGCAATTATCTGGATCAAATTATCTGATTGGCTGAAATTAAAAGTGGGCATGGCATCTAAATTCATTCAGCAGGAAAAGCGTTAACTCCACCCACATTTACTGAATAGTATACAGTAAAACCCCAAAAACTGTAATCTGTGAAAGATGCATTTCATGGTCAGGTGATTTTCTCATGGATCAGAATGATTTTGTTCCTGTTCTTGGTTAATTTATCAGTGAAATCTCCCCTATTTGTCACCTGTCAGCTACCCCACATCAGTGAAATCTCCCCTAATTGTCACCTTCAGCTATCCCACCTCTGTATAAAAGCCAGTTCTCATATCCTCCAAAGACCTTTCTTTGCTTTATATTTAAATCTCTTTACACCAGTTAATTCCTTACAACACCAGTTTATACATTCCAAAGGGTGACCACTCTAAAGAGGTTGCCCTGTGCATGCACAAAGTAATTGGGTATTAGACATTTATCAATGACTAGGAGAAATTCCTGTGATAAAGGATGTGGCTTGTGTAGAGAGTTTAAATGTATAGTAAAACTACATTTGGATATACTCTTTTTTGTAGTGTATTTGTTTCATTTGGTGGAATTAAAATAGTATAGACCTTGATCAGATGACTCCTTTAGGAGCTGTCTGTACTGTTTGCATATGTAATTTTGTCAGGAAAGTTGCTGTACAAAATTTTAGAACAGTTGTCAATATAACATCTTTAGCTAGTTGCCATGCTGATATGCAAAGTGACTTTAAAAGCATAGCTTTAACCCTCTTGGCCACAAGGTATATTAGAAATGAAAAGTCTGTCATCTCAGCCAAAAAATAAGTTGGAGTTTTCTTGACTTATACAGATAATGATGGGATAATTAATCATTCTGCTTCAGGCCTTGCTTCATCCACCACTCCACTGACAGATGTGAGATACAAAACTGGATTCTCCTGGAAAATGGCACAGTTCTTTGCCTTGATAGTGAAGAGATTTCATCACTACCGACGAAACTGGAGATTGTTTTTGTCAGCCATCCTCCTTCCAGTTTTACTCTTCTTGGCTTCCTCAGGACTCTACACTGTACGACCAGACTTCACTCAGAAGAATCTTCTATTGTCACCAGCTATCTACGGACCAAACAGCTACTTTTTCATCAAGTAAGTAAGATACCAAGCTTGTCAAGAGCTTCAGCCTTAAACAATTATAAAAAAAAAACATAATATAAAAAAAATCTGTTCATGTACCATTAGAATAAATTCTTATTTTCCAAAATCCTCATAATCTCAGTCTGACAAAATACTATTATCTGAAATTATTTTGCTTAAAATATATAGAACTGTTAAAGATTTTTCCTGCAAAATCTTAACACATCGGGTGATCATGTGATTTATATGCATAATTGGGTTCATGCCTATTTCTGCTGATCCAATTTCAGATGAAACAAATAAGCAAGTTGTTCATGTTTTGCTCAAAATTGACAGATTAGCATGTGATAAAGTGCATTTACTCCCTCCTCCAAAACCCCCTTGAAATCAGAAAATTTTGCAATGCTGTCTAATTAGGGGAAGGACTGTAAATAATGTTGAGAACTTGTGTCCCCACCACAATGCATAAATATATTGCAAGAAAATATGATTAAACAAATCGTATGAAAAATGTATCAGTTTATGATTGCCTCTACAAATATAGAATGTTGAGATAGGGCTAACATGATACAAGTCAACCTTTAAATTTGCTCAGGTTAATTATCAGGGCCCAGTTATTCAAAGCATTGTGAGCTTAACAAGCTCGTTAATGACAAACCCAATAACTGTTGTAGCTAAAGGTATTTACAGATACATTGATATTTTTGCTGCAAAAATGTGAGTAGCTTTTGCAATGCAAAAGCTACTCACATTTTTTCAGCAAAAAACATCAATGTATTTGCCATATTTCTAGATAGAAATTTTAACGTCACGTTAGCTAACAACTTTATTAAGCTTTGAACAACTGGGCCCAGAATATTTCTATGGACAAATAAGATAATTTAATACAGTAAAGAAAATCTTCTGATTTTATGCAATGTATCAGCACTTCACTACATGCAAGGTCATTAACCCATTGTCCTGCTGAACCTAGATATATCCTGCATTTGCAAACAGTGTAGATCCAGATCAGTTGGCTTCTTAAGAAGCCAACTGATCTGGATCTGCACTGTTTGCCATTAAGTATGTGAATTTATAGCAATAATCTTGATCAAGTAATCTGATTGGCTGAAAATTAGAAGTTGGCGTGGCTTATTAATTTTTTTCAGCAGGACAATGGTTAAAATATAAACAAGTCAGCTACAGTTTTTATCCTTAGTATTTGTACAGACAGGCCTGAGCAAACAGTGTAGACCCAAATTAGGCACCACAGAATGCGGCATCTGATCAGAATGTACACTGTTTACCACTCATCCAGCAGTTTTTTAACCCATCAGCAGGTAGTAAATTGGACTTATTCAAATTTGAGTTAATGTATGGTGTCCAAATACACCACAACCTCTTTATAACACTATTGTTGGGGTCCATAGCATAAACCGTGTTAGTTAAACAACTGTGTTATAGCCAAACAAAAATGTATAGATTATATTGAAAAATGACCATTTATGGTCATTTTTCAATATAATCTATACTTTTTTGGGCTCCATCTTTGAACCGTATTATATCCAAAACCGTGTTATAGCGAACCGTGTTATAAAGAGGCTGAAGTGTACTTAAATACAGCACCTCACCCAAAATGCCATATATTTGCAGGGATCAAGCCAGTCATGGTGCAGCTGCTGTGTATGGTACATTCATGGAAAATCCGGGATTAGGAACAACTTGCATGGAAAATATGGAAGGGCACAGGTCAGTTAACTGAATGAACTACTTCATGCAGAAAACAGTGCTTAACCTTTAACATATTGGATTTAGATTGCAGCAGATGGCAATTTGATACAATTTTTCTTAATATACTCCCCTCCCACCCTCCTTTGTTTGTGGGCAGGCTGTACTGTTTTCACATTAGTTCATCAGTATGCCAGTCCCTCCATTCATTCATCCGTATGTTTTGTCTTGGTTTATGTTTCTTATCTTGCTAAATAATTCATCAGAAGGCAGTCATTTGGTTGTGGAGTTATCAAATAACCACTGCTTATTGATACATTGTTTTTTAGTGATAAATAGCACCGTCTTTCAGAAGCCACTTTGCATGTATGTAAAACCCTCTTTTCTGGGAAAAATGAGAAAATATTACTAATTTGATGAGGTATATCCTACCTTTAAGAGGGACCTCATTCTTCCAGGAAGAATCACATTTAGTGCCACATGCTGACCACAGCAATCATTGCCCTGTCTAATTTAACCCCATTAAGACTAATTTTATTGCTTTCAAACTGGCCAGCTCATGAATGTTTTGAGAACATCTGTGTAGAAAAGAACAGAAATTATCTGTCTTTTACAATGTTTCATGAAATTCCTGCTCCTACTGTGTTTGTTCTGTGCATTATATAACAATGGAGTGAAAAAGGCAATTGAACACTAAGAGGAAAGTGTAATAAATGGATTTTTTTTTTTTTATTTTATCCCGTAAAGTTTTTGTTTGGTGTCATATATATTTGAATGTAAATGTAAAAAATGAATGAGATACCCAGGAAAGGCCACAGTCACTGACCACAGTCCTCCCAAGGCACTTGACATACTGTATTTACCCTAAATATTAGGATGCTGTTCTCCCTTACCATAATTGTCCTAAAAGTTTAACATCCTTTTGACTATCTCCTGATGTGTCTAAAAAACTGCCGAATAGTGGCAAACAGATCAGACGCCACACTCTGCGACATCTGATTTGGGTCTACGCTGTCAGCACATGCCTCTCTGTCCCAATACAGTAATTTTAAATGTATACTACTGTCTGTGTAAATTTGAAGGTATTCTCCCCCGCCCCCTCCCCCACCCCCTTGCTACTGCCAGTTTGGCTGTGTAGATTTATTATTCTGAACAAAATGCAAAAAGAATATGACAAAATCTCTAAGTAAATCAAGGAATGTAACTCCAGCAATAAAAACTTGATCAGAGTTAGGTGACCTTTATGCATATGCCCAGCCTTTATTCTTACTTTGCTGCAAGTTTCAAATCATTATCTTGAAAACTGTAGGAGAAGTTGAGGAGACGCGATCCCTACTATGCAATGTGTATAAAGTCACATTTCTAAATAAATCAAGGATATGTAACTCTAGCAATGAAAAATTCGATCAGAGTTCTGTCATGTTTATGCACATGCCCTGCTTATCTTTCTACGGTACAAGTTTCAAACTATTACCTTGAAAACAGTAGGAGTTGCGGAGACGGGAACCGCACAATGGCTTGTGTATATGATTTTTTTTAAGTAAATCATGGGTATGCCACTCTACCAATAACAGTTCGGTCAGAGTTGTGTGACCCTTGTGCACATGCTCAGTCTATATTCTTACTATGGTTCTAGTTTCAACCCATATCTTGAAAACTATAGGAGAAGTTGTGGAGACATACACAGTACTATAAAGTGTGATGAACGGACAAAGGACACACGAACGGACACTTGGCATATGACGGAGGGATTAAACCAATATGCCCTCCTGCACTATTTGGCGTGGGCAAAAAAAAAAAAGTGAAAAGAAGTTGTCATATTTCCTTTTTACTTCATATTAAAATTGACATTTGATCCTGCACTTTGTTTTAGATATGATGGGAAGAAAGAAATCAAACTCAAAATAATTAGAAACTAGAAGATCCCTAAAGGGGATGAATGCCCCTGCTAATGCTAGTTTGGCTTTGTTGATGTATCATTTTACCTTTTTCAGAATCGTGTGGGCTTCATGCACACCCTCAACCTGTTTTCTTGCCATGGTGTAAGTTTCTGAACATGACTGCTATGGCACAGTTATAAGGCAAAATTATTAAATAAATCAAGTATGTAATTCTTGTAACTGTGGTTTGATCAGAATTCACTGACCTTCATGCATATGTTAAACTTATACATTTTCTGTAGTGCAATTTTCAAACCACAATCATGAAAACTGTAGGTTGCAGAGACATGAACTTCACTATGCAATGTGAATATGGCAAATGTGTAAGTAAATGAAGGGTTTGTAACTCTACTATAATAATTGATCAGAGTTCTGTAAACTTTATGCACATGCCCTGCCTATATTCTTCCTTTGCTGCAAGTTTCAAATCATTATCTTGAAAACTGTAGAAGTTGCAGAGACACAAGCCCGACTATGTCATATGCATTAGGAACTATTTTCTAAGTAACTCCAAGATATGTAACTCTAGCAATGATAATTTGATCAGACTTCTGTTACCTTTATGCTCATGTCCAATCGTTGGATTTTTTTTTTTTTTTTTTAAATCAGTCCTTTAAAATAACGATGTCTGGGCAGGCGGGCGGGCGTCGGGCTTGTCCGAGGTTTACCTTTTTGTTAACCTTTTTTCAAAGTTGTATGTTACCTTTATTCTTCAGCAGATTGCTTTCATATTTGGTAGGGATGAAGAGGAAGCCCAGTAGGTGTGTAACATGCAAGAGAGATGACTCTCACTTTGTTTATTATGTACTTATCTCCCCTGTCGTCCAAGGTTTACCTATTGGTTTAACTTTTTACAAAGTTATATGTCACCTCTATTCTTAATTGGATTGCTTTTATATCTAATAGAGATGAAGATGAGGATCAGTAGGCATGTGTTGTACAAGAGAGACAACTCTAACTTTCTCCGTTATATACTTATCTCCCTTGACATCCGAGGTCTACCTTTTGGTTACGCTTTTTTTCAAAGTTGTATGTTACCTTTATTCCTTAGTGGGTTTCTTTCATATTCGATAGGGATAAAGAGGAGGACCAGAAGCGTGTAGAGTACAAGAGAGACAACTCTCACTTTCATTGTTATGTACTTATCTCCCCTGAAGTGGAAAATCTTGTGCAAGCCATAACTCCTATACTGTTTGAGATAATTTGATAATATTTGGTAGGTTCATATATCAGATCAAGAAGAAGTGTTGCATACATGAAGGACAACTCTTGCTTTATGTACTTATCTCCTCTGAAACAAAAATATTGTGCAGGCCATAACTCCCAGACTTTTGAGATAATTTGATAATATCAGGTCAAGTAAGAGTGTCACATGCAAGAAGGATACATAATATATTTTTGTTCTTTTTTCAAGTTAACTCCCCTGAATGAATTTCTAAGCCAAATTCTAGTGCACTTCATAACTTCATAATGGTTTGAAATATTTTGAAAATATTTGGTAGAGACATAGATAATGACCAGTAGGCATGCCCGTGTAAGAGAGACAACTGACTTTCTTTGATAGGTACTTATCACCCCTGAAGCTGAAAGCTTGTGCAGCCAAAATTGATTTTTGGACATATGTTTCAAAAACCTGTCCTTTAAAATAGCGATGTCATGGCCGGTAGGCATTGGGTCTCCCGAGGTTAACCTGTTTATTGACCTTTTCAAAAACCTGTCCATAATGCTGTTAGGCATTTTTCTTGTCTGCAAGTTTCAAATCATTATATTGAAAACTACAGAAGTTGCGGAGATACAGACCTTACTAGGCCATATGTATAAGGTAAAAATTCTAAATAATACAGTGCTATGTAAATCTAGCAATTAACATTTGATCAGAGTTCTGTAACATTTATGCACATGCCAAACCCTTATTCTTACTATGATGCAAGTTTAAAATCATTGTCTTGGAAACTGTAGAGGTTGCGGAGACACAAACCCTACTATATCAGGTGTATATGGCATTTTTTTCTAAGTAAATCTAGGGGAGGTAATTCTAGTAATAAAAATTTGATCAGAGTTTTGTGACCTTTATGCACATGACCAGCCTATATTTTTACTTTGCTGCAAGTTTCAAATTTTTACCTTGAAAACTGTAGAAGTTCCTGAGACACAAACCCTACTAGGTCATGTGTATAAGGCAAAATTTCAAAGTTAATTCAGGGCATGTAACTATAGCAATAAAAATTTGAATGAAAATGAAAACTTTGCTGCAAGTTTCAAATTGTTACCTTTAAAATTGTAGGAGAAGTTGTGGAGCCACGAACCATAGTATGTTTTGTGTATAAGAATATTTTCTAAGTAAATCAAGGGTACATAACTCTAGCAATAAAAATTGATCAGAGTTCTGGGACCTTTATGTACATGCTCAGCCTATTTGCTTACTATGGTGCAAGTTTTAAACCACTGCGTTGAAAACTGTAGGAGTTGTGGAGATGAACAGTACTATAAAGTGTGATGGAAAGACAGACATACGTATAAGGAAGGAAAAACTTTATGTTCTCCTCCACTTCGTGCTTTGTGGGGAGGGGGTAGGGTAGCGTGGGGATGGGGTTGGGGCATAAAAATAAAATAATAAAATAAAATGACCTTTTATTTAGTTAATTTTTAGGTATATTGATTTAGTCAAGTATATACTGGTAAATCTTAGTGAAAAGTCATATACAAAGGTAATTCTGAAATAAACAATTTTAGACATGCATTAAAAAAATTTAAAGCCCAGCACTGTTCAGGATCAAATGTAGGATTCAGCCACTCAAATGGTGTTTTCTCTATTCTAATCCCTCACATCTGCTGGAGTACACCTTTGTGTTATAGTTGGCATGTAATAGTAAATAGGCAGGCCATCTAACTGACCAGATAATTTCAATTCTGTGGCTGCAAACTGGATACAATCATTGATATTGCTGCTAATGACAGATTAATGGACTTCACTCCTGGTTATCTGACAGGTCAATTTGATGCAATAGGTTTCTTCCTGGAAGAATGAGGTCCCTCTTTAAGACCTTTTTTTACCATAAATATTTGGACAGATATCTGCAGCAAACAGTGTAGACCCAGATACAGCTGCTTCTAAGAAGTAGTTTGATTAGTTCTGCAATATTTGCCATACAGCTCATACTTCCTGGACACAATACCAGGCAGTCAGACATTCAAATTTTAGGACAGTTCAGTTTTGTTTTTTTTTTTTATGTCCCCGGTAGCAATACATTGGGGACATATTGTTTTTGCCCTGTCTTTTTTTGGTTTGTTTGTTGGTTGGACAACTTTAACATTGGTCATAACTTTTGAACCTTTTGAGATAGAGCCTTTATATTTGGCATGTAGGTTTCTTGTGACAAGGGCTTCCCACTCATACAAAAACATTTGGATCTGTGACTTTGACCTGACCTACTTTAAAGAATTTTTTGGACAACTTTAACATTGGTCATAACTTTTGAACCATTTGAGATAGAGCCTTTATATTTGGCATGTAGGTTTCTTGTGACAAGGGCTTCCCACTCATAGACAAAATTTTGACCTGTTACCTTGACCTTGACCTGTGACCTACTTTAAAGAAAAAATTAACATTGGTCATAACTTTTGAACTGTTTTAGATAGAGCCTTCATATTTGGCATGTAGGTTCCTTGTGACAAGGGCTTCCCAGTCATACAAAATATTTTGACCTATGACCTTGACCTATGACCTTAAGAAAAATTGAACTTTTTTTTTTTTTTTCAAATTTTAGAAAAGTACATTTATGAGTTAAGATGATCAGATATTTAGGATAAATACAGTAATTTATTATTAGATTGGAACCTCTTAATAAGATGGTTCATTACAAGACAGTTTTGGATAAAAGATGGTTGAAATCTGGATCCCAAAAGTTGTATCTAAACACAATTAATGTTTAGATTATATAGAAAAATGACCATGAATGTATTGATAATATAGACAAATAACCATAAATGTATAGATATTGTAGAATCTATACATCATTGTTTGGATACAACCAAAGAAAATGTATAGATTATATAGAAAAATGACCATAAATGTATAGATAGAATTAAAAAAATGACCATTTATGTTTATTTTTTTATTAATCCTTTCTCTTGCTAAACACGACAAGCTTAAAGCCCTGTTTTAGCAAACAGTGTAGATCCAGATCAGTTGGCTTCTTCAGATCAGTTGGCCAACTGATCTGGAGCTGCACTGTTTGTTATTAAATATATGAATTTCTATCAAAAACCTGGATCAAGTAATCTGATTGGCTGCAAATTAGAAGTGGGCATGGCATCAATTTATTCAGCAAGGCAAGGGTTAAATCTATATATCTTTTAAACACAACATGGTTGCTTTGGATCCCAGCAATAGTGTTATAAAGAGGTTGTGGTGTGTTATTATTATTTTTGCTCTTTCAGACAAGAGTATAAACTGTCATGTGTTGACCCAGCTACAGAATTCCATGGACCAGATTTTACTTACAACCCTAATGCTACCTGCAGCTGCCATGATTACAAGTATTCTTGTGACAAAGGCTCACCAAACCCACCCCCTAAACAGAGAGTTACTAGCACTAACGATATTCTACAGAATCTAGAAGGAAGAAATATTGAAGGTTACCTGTTTGAGAGCTTTGATGAATTCATTGAGAAAAGGTTGGTGTAGATTTATACCATATTGACCCAAAATATTTGGAAATGCAATCTTCAGTAGTAAAATATAATCTGTGTCAAAAGACAGTGAGATCCTTCAGATATATCCAATATCATTACTTTCATGAATCAGTTGCCTACATACACAAGTGAGTATGGTATATTAGCTCAGATTTCAAACACAGTAAAAATTTGAACAGCTGAGATTATTACAGAAAAAATAATGAAATTAGTGTAAAATTATGAATAGAGGACTTTTAACTAAATGGTTTTCTAAAACTTTAGACATTGGCTTGAAATACAGGAGCTGAGAAACTTTAAAAGAGTAATATATAAATAATTAAGAGAGATTTGTTTGCGTAGCAGAGAAATGAAGAAAGGGGGATATGCATGCATGTATAAAGGAAACAAAATGGAAATGCTTGTTTGTATTTCAGACTTTCATCAGTTCTCTGCTATTCAAGTTATTTTTGGTCCTGTGGATTGTCATTGACTCAAGACTATTTTGTTTAGTTGGCTGATTTTGTTAATATCATGAGGAAAAATTTAGTAATGATTTAACAGATTTTTTTCTATTTACAAGTTTACCATATACTCCTATTTACATTCTTCACCATTTACGCTAATATTTGCAAATTTTACATTTAGTCCAGTTCCAGATAAGGCACTTTTTACTACCAAAAAGCATTGATATTTTCTTATTCTCCACAAAAACATATTTTGTGGTACTTTTTAAAAGTGCCTCAGTGAGGCGCTTCTAAAGAGTACCCGCAACATGTTTTTATGGAGAAATAAGAAAAATATTACAGTCTAACCTCGTTATCTCAAACTCGCTGATTTCGAATTACCACTTATCTCGAAGTGAAAATCTGATCCCTGTTATAACATGAAACTATGACAACAGGTAACAAAATAATGTGGAAAAGAGGAGAAATTGCTCCTAAGGAGCAATTTCTCCTTTTTTTCAACATTATTTTATATATATATTTCTAACTTCAGGAGTCAGATTACATATCCATTTGTTAAATATGGTCGTTCAATTTATTGTTTCTCACTCTCTCAACTCTGATATGTCGAGGTATGGATATCTCGAAGTGTTTCAGTGAGACCCTTGGAATTCGAGATAACGAGAGTTGACTATATATATATATATATATATATCGCTTCTTATCTGGCCCTATGATTTATGATAGCTAAACCAACAACACCTTGTCTTTTGTGTCTTACAGATACGGAGGTTTCTCATTTGAAGAAGAAGTGGTTGAAGGGTCTACAGACCAAATAAAAGCGACAGTGTGGTTCAACAACAAGGGCTACCACAGTCTACCATCATTTTACAGTGGTCTTAGTAATGGTATCCTACGTTCCAGAGTTCATATGATGAACAAAGATCCAGTAGACTATGGTAGGTGGATTTCTTTTGTTAACTACCACATGTTCTGGCTCACACATTTAAGGTTTAGCATTCTGTATGCTAAATCAGATGAAATGTAATAATAGTTTTTTTGGTTTTTTCCATAGAAAATCTAATGACATTTCATTCAGAATGTCTTTGAAATTAATTTCAAGCCTCATTGCTGGAAAAAAATAAGAAAACTATTTTTGAACATTGTCTGCTTTTATTTCTAGTCAGCAGACTAACATTTAAGCATTTAGCTAGGGAATATCTCTAATGTGCAACTCTGACCATTTTTAGTGGCAGCTGAATAAAAAAAAACGTTTCATAAATTATTTATGAGGTAACTTAAAAAGAAATCAAAATGTTAGGACATTTACCATATGCCATTTGTTAATAGACCAGCTTGCTGATACAAAATGTCTTCATAGCTCTAGATAAGAGGGGCATCAAGATTAATAGTCTTTTTATTTCTCCACGAAAATAAAATGTTGTATGTACTCACTTGAAGCACCTCATTAAGGCACTTCTAATAAGTACCAACAGGATATGTTTTAATGAAGAATTACACTTCAGCCTCTTTATAACACGGTTCGTTATAACACAGTTTTGGATATAACACGGTTCAAAGATGGATCCCAAAAATGTATAGATTATATTGAAAAATGACCATAAATGGTCATTTTTCAATATAATCTATACATTTTTGTTTTGATATAACACGGTTGTTTAACTAACACGGTTTATGCTATGGACCCCAACAATAGTGTTATAAAGAGGTTGTGGTGTACCAGTATTTTTAGTGATAAAATCTACTACATGTACTGTGGTCTTTGTAAGCACAATACTTGCATACTGCAGGTTCAACACAGTGAATAGTTGTGGCCAATAGTTATACATGTATTTGTTTATCATGAATTCCCTTGTAATGGTATTTCTGATATACAAGAAGATGGTTTATGTTGATATGCTCAACAGCTAGGTCTAACTTGCTCACATAGCAAGGGTTAATTCTGTTTTTGGCATTAGTTGCTCAGCTTTTATCATTGTATTTTCCAGGTATAACAACATTTAACCATCCTTTCACCTTTAATAACCAACAGCTGTCCAAGGACACTATGTAAGTACCCTCTGTGATGTGTAAAAATATGCCTCATATTCATAACTCCAGTCAAACAAAAAGTATTCATGGTTTTCTTACTTCTCCACAGACACAGAAATATGTTGTGGGTACTCATTAAAGCACTTCTAATGGTTATCCACAACACGTTTTCATAGAGAAACAAAGGAAAAAATGTCTTCTCATAGGCTGATCATCAGTTTTGCTGTTTTTATGCCTAGCTAAACAATGGCTGGGGACATATAGTGATCCTGTTGTGTTGTTGAGTATAATTCTGTTTCCTTTCTTCCATGCATCTGCTAAACTGGAGCCAAGTTTTTTGTAAGAGGTTGATTTTCAGGTTGTATCAGTGTTAGGAAGCTGAAACAGCACAGGAAGATATCTGGCTAGGAGTTCTAAATACCATGGCGCTGCCTTGATTGTGAATTGATTTCATACATGTAGTTGAAGGACTACATATAGATGTGGTTGACTGACTACATGGGGCCATTTTCCTACTGGAGACACATATTAGGACATGTACACTAGGCTTTCAATAATGTATTGGTTAATCTTTGACTCTGGCATTTGTTTGTCATAGGACATGCTATTAGAACCATATTTACTTAGTTTGAGCTTCCTTGGCTCTTCATAGCAAGAATTTCCAGATACATATTTTTCATATTTCACTATATAAATATACATTATGACACTCATTAGAAATGCTTCATATGCTTCATATTGGAATAAAAAAATATCAGTCCTTTTTGGTGAAAAAAAATATGTACTTACGGCATTAATCTTAAGTATCGGGACAGACAAGCCTGAGCAAACAGTGTAGACCCTAAGACTTGCTGTCTGATTAGGACCTACACTGTTTACCACTCTTCTAATAGTTTTTAGACACATCTCCAGATAAGAGGAAGTATCCACATAATACAGTAAAACCTCAATAACTCGAACACCGATTACTTGTTTACCATGGCTAATTCAAACTCGTTTTTGAGTCCCTAGGAAATTCTCTTGATATCCCAAGAAAGCTAAGATTTATAGATATTTTTGGGAAATTTTGGTTTTATAATCATGAAATTTATTCTATGTGTACTCTTTAGAATAGCTTGTTGAGGCTGTTCTAATGAGTACACACAACATACCATTTTTGTATTGAAGATTGTGAAGACTTTCTGAAATTGCATCCATTTGCTTCCTGACATGGCACCATGATTAACCCTCAGTGGCTCAAACAACTCATATCTTGAACAAATTTCGATGATCCCAGAGGTGTTTGAATTATTGAGGTTTGACTTTTTACTGATATTTGTCTTATTTCTACATGAAAACATATGGTGTAGGTGCTCATTAGAAGTGCCTTAGTGAGGCAGTTATAATGAGTACCACAATACCACAACATATGTTTTCATGTAGAAATTAGAAAAATTTCAGTACTTTTCAGCTGAAGAAAACAGCTTTTTTGGAGCTATGGGGTAAATAATAGTATCTGCAGTTATTGACAACTTGAGTTTTGAGAATTTGTGTTGATAATCCTTTCTTACAGACTGCAGAGTGCTGCTGATCTAGGTATTGCTATGACTATTATGCTGGCATTCACCTTTATCCCGGTGGGAATTGTGATGTATTCTGTCGTGGAGTATATCAACAAGGAGAAACATCTTCAATTTATCTCGGGCATTGGACCATCCCTGTACTGGATCACTTCCTTTTTCTGGGATCTGGTAAGTGCTAACAATGACAGGGATTTGTAGTCAGTTTTTAGCTTACTGGGACTATGTCCCTGGAGAGCTTATGTTGTCACCTAGTCCTTGTTGTTGGTATCTGTCTGCATCTGTGTCCGCCTATGCTGATGTCAACGTCTGCGTTTGCACAATGTTTAAATTTTCAAAGGTGTGCATAGTTTTTTCAATTCTTTAAGGTACTGCTTTCATATTTGGCCTGCACATACCTTTGGGTTAGACCTTTCAATAGCATACACCCTCATCACCAAGTTAGATTCACAATATAGGTCAAGGTCAATTCACACCTTGTCATTTACACCCATGTTTACATTCTGCTTTTAAGTTTTGAAAAGTATACATAACTGCTGAAGTATTCAAATTACCACTTTGATATTTGGACCACATCTACCTTAGGGTAAGATCTTTTAATAGCACACACCCCTTCCTCAGTTTGACCTGCCTAGGTCAAGGTCAGGTCATACTTTGTGATATAAACCAATGTTCAGCCATGTTCAAATTCTCCCTTTAAGTTTTGAGAAGTGTACGTAACTTGCAAAGACCTTCTGCCTAGGTCAAGGTCAGGTCATACTTTGGCATTTACAGCTGAGTTTAAGTTTGGAAAAGTGTACTTGACTGCTTAAGTGTGCAGGATATAGCTTTTGTATTTCCTCCACACCAACCTAAGGGATTCAGCTTCTTGTTCCTCTACTGTCAGAAAATATTGTTTTAATAAGTACAGTCGACTCGTTATCTCGAACTCCAAGGGACTCTCTAAAATACTTCGAGATATCCGTACTTCGACATATCAGATTTGCAGACTTGAGGAAAAAATAAATAGAACAACCGCATTTAACAAATGTATATGTAATTGTACTCTTGCAGTTAGACATATGTTGAAAATATTGTGGAAAAGAGGAGAAATTGCTCCTTAGGAGCAATTTCTCCTCTTTTCCACAATATTTTGTTACTTTTTATTAGATTTTCATTTTTAAGCAGGGATCAGATTTTCACTTCGAGATAAGCGGTTATTCGAGATAAGCGAGGTCGAGATAACGAGAGTCAACTGTATTAAAATATAGATGTATTTTCATGGCCTGGTATATGGATGTATGTCCATGGTCATATGCACAATGCAAGCATTCAAATTGTAGTGTCCGTGTAATAGGTAGATTTAGTAATGAATTGCTTCATTTGGTATTTTAATACTTTGTCTTATGTTTTTCCATGTGTCTTCTCAGATGTTGTCTTTCCTTTTCTCAGTTCTATCTGACATTTCCCCTTTTGTTCTGAAATTCTCCCAGTCAACCAGTCAAGTAGTCAGTCACAGTCTTCTTAACAATGATCACTTCCAAAGATAGCTTTATATCTGATCACCCCTTTCTGGCAAGCTGTGTTGTCTTCTGACAACTTCTGCTAACCATGGTCCTGCTGAACATAGATGTGCCTTTTATTTCAAAGCAAACTGATACGGATCTGCACTGTTTGTCATTAAGTATCTGCATTTATATCAACAACTTGGATCAAGTAATCTGATTGGCTGAAAATAAGAACTGGGTGTGGCATCTTAATTTATTCAACAGGGCAAGGTTTAAAAATGTTTCTGAACAAGGCAAAACTTTTCCTTTTTGAGATGAAGGACATTTGTATATAATTAAGGAGATTGAATGCCATATTTATCCTAAAAAGTATTGGGACACCTTAACTCCTCACCATACTTGTCCTGAATTTTGAAGGTCCATTTTGCTATCTATTGATGTGGTAAAAACTGCTGGATGAATGACAAACATGTAGACCCTGATCAGATGCAACATTCTGCCATCTACACTGTTTACTCAGGCCTGTTTGTCCCAATACATAGGGTAAGTAAGGAGACTGAATTCCACCATTTTTCACAAGAACGGCAACTGCAGTGTATTGTGACTTCCTGCATGCTTTCTTTCAATACAGATTTGTTCAGAAAGGCGGCCTTCTCTAAAAGGAAAGTTTTTTTACTCCCTAAGACTGTAGTTTTTTTTCCTTAGGAGACAAATCGGATGCAGTGTCAAATCCTATTTTCTAAGAAAAGTAAAAAAAATATTTCAAAATGATGTCTGCTGAAATTTTTACTCAGCATGCAAAGTGCTAAGGATAAATATACCAGGGTTCAAATTTAACTTTTTTGACAGCTTGCTAAAATTAGCAAGTGGCATTATTTTTTACTTGCCAAACCTTTCAGCCAACTTGCTTTTTCACACTTGTAAACACTGTTAAATGTGGCTTCACACCTTAGCACTCTGGGTAAAAATTTCAGCAGACATTTTAAAATATTTTTCTTATTTTTCCCAGAAAACAGGTTTTGACATTACATGCAAATTGTCTCCATAGGAGACAATTTGCATGTAATGTCAAAACCTGTTTTCTGGGAAAAATAAGAAAAATATTGTCATTGCTTTTGGAGAAGAAATTGCAGAACTTCAACAATGCCTCAGGTTCCACCAATTAAAGAGAATCTTTCCGACTTGCTAGAATTAGCAAGTGTTGGAAATTGCAGCTTGCTTTTTGAGGAAATTAACTAGCATATAGCAAGTTAGCAAATGCTAAAATTGATCCCTGTATACATGAGTAAACATTTTTGACTAGCATTTTGAAGGAGCTATATTGGATCAGGGCAGAGCCTTAAGATCCTGATCAGAATAACCCTTAAGTATCTGGATCTACACTGTTTCTGTTTGCTCAAGCATGACTATCCAATTATTTAAACCTTAAAAGTTCCAAGTAAATTTTGCAGCAGTCAACATTCTAAATTTTTTTTAAGAGAAAGCAAGTCTTGTTTAGCAGACAAATCACATAAAGTGTCTGTACTTATTTACTTTAAAAAATGAAAAAAAAAATCAATCAAAATGTTGTCTGCTGCTGTTGTGATTGGCACTTTAAGGATTAAGCTAAAAATTAAATCATGAAGGAATATAAATAAGAAAAGAATAGTTGATAATATTTTTTTATTTACTTATTTTAGTTATAAGCATGTTTGTTTTTTCTTTCCAGATTGTATTAATGGTGACAACAGCCCTGGTGTTTGCAGTTATGGCCATTTTCCAGCATGATTCTTTCTGGGCGAGGAATAATGCAGCGGGTGTTGTTGTGCTCATACTGCTATACGGGTAAGCAGGCAGTCTGTTCAGAGCATTTACTGTTTAGAGTCGGCAGTCAGACAGAGCTCTGTATTTACCATAAATGTTCAGAAAGTCATGCCTGAACAAACACTGATTCATCTGTTTCTAAAAGAAAAGTATAAGATTAAATGGCAAACAATGTAGACTGTGATCAAACTGTTCCTAGAAGAAAAGTTTGAGATTGGTCTACACCCTTTGCAAAGGCATACCTACCTTAGCATTTAGCAGTCACATGGTAAGTGGATTTCTGGATTTTTGAGGTCAGGAAAAGTAATTTAGTCAGGAGAGCTAACTTATGGACACCTGTCAAACTACTAACTCCTCAACAATCACAACATATGCAAAAAGTGCACCCTGATCAGACTGCTCCTGAAGGAGCAATCTGATCAAGGTCTACTATGTTTGTTATTCCACTGAGTCTTTTAAAAAAACAATCACACAAAAAGCAAAATTTGAATTTTTAAGACATTTACTGTTATGTATGTTTTTGGTTTTTTTTTTTTTTTGTTTTTTTTTTAAGATATTTACTGTTATGTATGTTTGTTTTTGGACAAGAAAAAAAGATCTTTTTGCATGAAAAGATGGATGTCCATGCTTGTAATATTTTCTATTATCGCTTTCAGATGGGCAACTCTTCCTCTGGTTTATTGCACCACAAAGATATTTAATGCGGCATCCACAGCATTCCTTACAATGTTCTGTGTCCTCAACTTTATTGGACTTGTACCCATGTGTATTCTTTTCCTCCTGAACTTCTACCAGCATGAACCAGTGAGTAAACATATTTTGTGATTCTATCCAATCTGTAGCACTCCATGGGCAAATTTGAGGAGAGTCATGACAAAAATTTGTCTCTAGATGTGTGTCAACTATGTATGACCAGATCAACTTATGGGCATATGCAATGGGTTTTGGACATGGAATTATCTTTTGGGCTACACCATGTGAAAACACATCTTCGGTCATATGCCCCGATAATGCTTTGCGTATATGCAGGATAATCTGAATATATGTTTTTTCAGCATGTTCCTAGGCACTCTTTTGCTTGACACAGCTCCTTTTAAAAGTTAAAAAGTTGAATTATAGGCTGTGTGAACACATGCTTTGACAGTACTATACACATGTGCAGTTTAGACTTCAAGTGAAAAAGTGCCTTCAAACAGGCACAAATTGGACAGATTCACATCACTCTGTGTGTGCGCAGAGTATCACCCGGACCTTTGCTCTCCATTTATACATTCTTTAGTATCCAATGATTCTGTTTGGGGATATTGAAGGCCCTGGTGACTGACCTTATTACAAGTGAGAAATCAAGGCATCTTTTCTTGGTTTCCTTGAGCACACCAAAACAATGAAATTTGAGTTTCAGTTGCTGGGAAAAGCAAAACTGATAATGTCTGCTATTCATATTGACAAGAGGTTAATATGCAATGAATGGGATATATAGTTTTTGTCTTTTCTGTGTGTCTGTTTGTCAGTCAGTCAGTCAGTCAGTCTGTCTGTTAACATTTATTTTGTGTCAAAGATATCTCAGGAACTACTTTACCTAGAAACTTGAAATTTTGTACACATGACAAGTATGACTAGTTGTATTGTGGGAAAGAAAATAAGGGCCATGGGGCCAGGTCCCTTAGAGTTATTCCCCTTTGTTGTTCTGGCTATACTGATGGCCATGGCTGGGGGTATTAGTGAGCATATGCTCACTTCATGGTCTAGTTTTCAATGTTTTCCCAGAAAACAGGATTTGAGATTTCATGCAAATTGCCCCATTGGAGATTATTTGCATGAAATGTCAGAACCTGTTTTCTGGGGAATATAAGAAAAACATTTTAATACAAGTCATCTGCTGAAAATTATACCCAGAGTGCTAAGTATTAAAAACTGTATTATGATTTATAAAGAAAGGCAAGCAATGAATAAAAAAAAGGGAAAATTTGCTTAACAAAAAGAATATGGTATTCAAAAATAATCAGTTGTGGAAATAAAATGTCTGTACAATTGCCTCATAAAACAATAATTATACCAAACACAAACTGGGAAAAGAGATCATGGTTTATAATCCAACATGTATATATACACTGCACCAAGTGAGACACTGCACTGTACAAATGTGCAGGCTAATCTGGACCTCCCCATTGTGTATAAGCATAAAGCTCTGTTCTCATTTGGCTTGGCTCATAATATAGGGATCAAACATGGTTTTTCATGCATTATCATTCGCCAGGTCCTGTGGGAGGTGTTGAAAACCGAGGCCGAAGGCCGCGGTTTTCAACACCTCCCAAGGGACCTGGCAAATGTTAATACATTGAAAAACCATGTTCGATCGCTATTCTTGCATAAAAACTGAAAACATTTGCTACATTTCAAGTTATTTCTTGCACTATTTTGTTTCACCTTTTCACCGATATCGCGCGAGCGCTATTTCCACAGACTATGCTCGTTCTGGGGCAGGGCAGTACACATCTCGTGACTGCAGCAATTCTGTGGCCCCGGTATGAGCATATTGAAAGTTGCGTAGCCGTGCATTACCAGCGCGTGAATGACAGCTTTTCGCCAGTTAATGCACGGCTCTTAATAACATGCGGCACTGCTTTTTATGCAATAATTATATTTGATCCGCAGCAGGGCATATGTGCCCAACAAAGAATCAAATCAGCCTGCCAGTCTGGACAGTCTGGTCAGGGTCTTTGTTGTCTGCATGAGAAACTTTGCATCCTTGCCTATCAAAATTGCACCCAGTCTAGAATCTGATTAGACCGTGAATACACAGGCTGAACTAAATCTGCATTTGGTGCACATGTTCTCAATACATTTCTGACATTGTGGCTCAATATCTCAATACTGCAGTATAAGACAAGACATTACGAAAACACGCCTATTCAAATATACAGAAAATTTTACCACCAAAAAATGAAAATTTTCAGATAAAAAATACTGATATTTTTCATATTTCTGCTCAAAATATAGATTGTGGGTACTCGTTAGAACCACCTCGATGAGGCAGTTCTAACGGGTACCCACAATTTATGTTTTTAAAGCAGAAATAGGAAAAATAGTGTATACCCCTGTAAACCCCAGTTTTACTATATAAAAGTGGGGTTTAAGGGGGTCAAAATTATATAGGCATGTTTTCATGATGCAACTTTTCTTATTTTTCAGGAAGTAGGCAAAGCATACATAGTATGTCAGAAAGTGTTCCTTGTGTCTCCAACATTTGCACTGGGACAAGGTCTTATAGACATGATGACCAATCAGCTCCAGACAAACATCTTCTCAAGATTTGGAACAGATGTATACGTGGATCCTTTCACTTTTGATCTAATCGGCTGGAACTACGTGGCACTGGGCATTGAAGGATTTGTTTTCTTTATTCTGGCCATCTTATTGGATGTATTCTCGTATTGCAACTGGTATGTAATCAGTTTAAATATTTACCTTAAATCTTCAGACAGATATGCTTGAACAAACAGTATAGACCCAGATCAGATGCCACATTCTGTGGCATCTGATCAGGGTCTACACTGTTGCCACTGATTTAGCAGCTTGTAGACACTTTAGCAAGTAGTAAAATAGACTTGATCAAATTAAGGACGAATACAAGAATGGTAAGGAGTTAGACTATTTGGTGTGGTGTACCTTCTGTACCTCATCATTGACTTAGTTCATGAATATTTAGGAGCATATCTGTAAATGTTACTGTATTAACTGTAAATATATGGAAACTTAACTCCAAATCATACTTATCCATATTTTGCAGATTTGATACTTTTTTTCTGTCATGTCTATTCTTACATCTACATTTTTTTTTCCACAGAATTTTTTTGTTTCTGATGCAAAGTTCATTTTTAGATATTGTTGATGTTTTGTGTATGATTTTTTTCCAGTCAGTAAGGTTTAGAGATAAACAGTTATTATAAACAGTAAGAAAGGGATCAGACAACATTGGTGCCTTTATTTAACATTTTATATATTCCTTCTTGAGCAGAAGCTGAATTCATTAATGGCTTTAATTCTTTTATTGTATTTATATTTTTTTTATTTTATAGTGAATCAACACTAGACTTGGAAACTGATCAATATGAAGATGATGATGTTGCCCAAGAGAGACAGAGACTTTACCAACAACGGAATTTGGAAGACTCTCTTGTTGGTAAAAACATATCAAAGGTAAATTAAGTATTGTAAACCAACTTACAAGTACATGGATAATAAAAGGTTATTGAATTTATATTATGAAGTAGTTGGCTCTCATTTGTAAGGAAGAGGGATGAACTCAAAAGCTTGTGCAGCCTTCATCATATGACTTTGACTATTTTAATTCAGTAATCTATAATTACTGAACAGCTAATGCAAAGGCCTTGATCAGACTGCTTGGAAATAGAGGTTAGTCTGGGTCTTCATGATAGCCTATTGCCTTTTACGGGGTGTTATATTGATTCAGTTAAGTTTTTTTCTACAGAATATACATGCAGAAACAGAGCTTAAAGTAATGTAAAAATGGAGAGAAAAAAAAACACACACACAAAAAAAAAAAGCATTTTTAGGATTAACCCATTTTAATCTGGAGACCCCCAAAAGGGTAAAAGGCAAACAGTGAAGACCCAGACCAGATGCTGTATTCTGTGGCATCTGATCTGAGTCTCCATATTTGCAAATAGTTTAGCCATATTTCTCTAGGAATATCTAAATCACATATCCTGACATACCTAAAATGAAATTGAGTCTTCCAATATACGAGGGCAAGTCAATAAGTAACCAGCCTATCCCATTTCCAATTGACTGAGACACCCAAGATTTTCATGCCTTGTTTCAATACATGTCTTAGGCCTGAGGGCAAAATTGCACCCTTATCTTGTCATTCACTTATAAGTTATTGAATATCAAACATGGCTAGCAATGCAAAAGTAAGCTTTTCTTCAAAAGTTGAGTACTGTGCTGTAATTCGGTACTTGTATTTGAAAAGGAAAACAGGTCAGGAAATACACTGCGAGCTGACAAATGTTTATGGGGCTTCTACACCATTGTATGCACAAGTTAAATTCTGGGTTGGAGAATTCAAACGCAGTAGAACATCTTTAGAAGACGAAACTAGGTCTGGACGCCCATCAGATACCACCGATGAAGAAATGTGTAACAAAGTACGGGATCTGGTGTACTCTGATTGGCAAATTAAGGTGGAAGAAATAGCAAATGCATTATACAGTTCACATGATAGCATTTCAACAACTTTACAAGATCGCTTGGGTATGCACAAGCTAACAGCCCATTTGGTCCCAAAATCCCTTAGCGACGAGCAAATGGCAACCAGAGCATCAGTATACAGCGCGTTGTTGAAGTGGGTTTAGGTCAAAGGAAGATGATTTCCTTTCATGTCTGGTGACTGTAGATGAGGCCTGGGTCCATTATTATGAGCCAGAGAATAAAGCTCAAAGTCGCCAGAGTGTAGGGCCGGGGTCTCCGAGGCTAAAGAAGTTCAAAACGTAACCCTCTGCTGGCAAGGTGATGGCAACTGTATTTTGGGATGCACAAGGCGTTATTATGTTGGACTTTCTAGCAAAGAAAAGTACAATAACAGGTGTGTATTATGCAAATTTGCTCGACTGAGAATTGTGATCCGTGAAAAATGCCGAGGTAAACTTTCCAAAGGGATTCTGCTCCAACAGGACAATGCAAGTCCACACTTGCAAAATTGCAATGGATGCTGTTGAGCGGAATTGGTACGAGCCAATACTACACCCCACCTATTCTCCGGACTTAGCTCCTAGTGATTATTTCCTGTTCCCAAACTTGAAAAAGGATATCCGTTGACGTCATTTCCGAACCAACGAAGAAATTGTTGCGGCAGTTGAGGAGTGATCAGAGACAAGGACCCTGGCTTCTTCAGTTCTGGGCTGATGGCATTGGAACACCGTTGGTCCAAGTGCATCATTCTAGAGGACAATTACATCGAAAAAGAAGAGAAATAAGTTAGGTTGGTTTTTTATTGACTTGCCCTCGTATAGTGTGGGGGAGTTTATTCAGTCTTAAATGGGTTAAACAAATGTAGTCAGAGGATATTGTAATTTGTCTAATCATTTTGACAGCAGTCTTGATAAATTTGAACAAGTCTTTTTTACCTGCATCTTGACTCAGCAAGACTCAAATACCTATGCTATTTTCTTACTGAATATATAGGCCACGCCATTCAAAAATGTGTCTTCTGACATATGAGGACAGTACAGAGTCGGATCATCCTGCACATGGACAAAGTATCATGTGGGCCTTTGCTCCCCATTCATACATTCTGTAGTATCCAATAATTCTGTTAGCAGACAGTGAAGGCTCTGATCAGACTGCACTGAGGTTGATCTGGACCTTGTCTGTCCTCATATACAAGAAGACGCATACTCACTTGGCACAGCCCTAAGTTCATATTATTCAGACCGTAGTGAGGCAAGATGTTCAATCTGATACTGTGTCTAAAACATGCTGTCAATGATAGAAATTGCTGACCTTTATCAAACTGCTGTAAGAAATCTGGGTCTACACTGTTTGCTTAGACACATCAATCTGAGTATTTAGGGTAAAACTATATCTGTTTTTATGTTGTTAGGTTTACAAGAGAGCAGGCTCCAGGTTCCTGGCAGTGGATCATCTTACATTTGGTGTATCAAGAGGACAGGTAAATAATTCATCACAAAAACATGCTTATATAATACTGACCCCCTTAAACCCCACTTTTATATAGTAAAACTGGGGTTGACAGGGGTATATATTATTTTTTCTTATTTCTGCTCAAAAACATAGATTGTGGGTACTCGTTAGAACTGCCTCGATGAGACGGTTCTAACGAGTACCCACAATCTATGTTTAGAGCAGAAATATGAAAAATATCAGAATATTTTATATGAAAAATTGCCATTTTTTTGGTGGTAAAATTTTCAGTGTATTTGAATAGGCATGTTTTCGTAATGTGACCTACAGTAGTTGTCCTTCAATGTTTTACTCCAACTTAGCTGACAAAATGGCATATGCAAATAGTGCAACCCAGATCAGATAGCCCCTGAAGGAGCAGTCTGATCAGCATCTGCATAGTTTGCCAATCCACCAGTATTTTTTTAAATAAATGTATGAGAAACATCAAAATTTAGGCAAAAAAGTTTGGAGTAAAATGTTTGAAATTTTAGGACATTTACTGTACATAATATTTACCCTGCTGCAGACAAAACTTGGCAGACCACAAAAGAACAATGTAGTAATGACTTGGCAGACCACAAAAGAACAATGTAGTAAAGAGATTTCACTGGGCATATGCAGACAGCGTAGGCCCAGAGTGGCCTACACATCTATGTCTCCTCAGTCCTATACTGTCCATTTTTACATTCATTATATAGAATAGGTCTATCAGTGCACAGTAAAGACACCGAGCAGATTATGCGGATTTTTAGGCTGATCCGACCAGCTAATGTCCACATTTGCCAGAAGACATTTTTTTCACTCCGCTGTAGCCCATTTTATTACTTTTCCTTGAAAATATTGCTTGGTATTATGCTGTTTAGATTGTAATCAAGATCTGTTCTATAAAGGGATATCTCATAACTTTTAGTACCTGGCTTACTTATTGAAAATGCTGGTGTCTAGATTTCACACCTCTTTGGAATGATAGAAGTAAGTCAATCACTGTGCATGAAATAAATTGTGTAAGAATTAATACTTGTAAGATATTTCCAGACAGCTACCAGATTACCCTTCCATAGCTATGTCTTATACTTGAAAAGCAAAACTATTATTTTTCTCATATCTGTTTTAAAACATTCTACTTGTTTTCAAAGATTATGTGTGTTTGATGTTTTATTTGTATATTTTTACCACTGTCAACATTAATGCTGGATATAGCATTTCTTATAACAAATCATTTTCTGTAATTTATTTTGGAATTACATTGTATGCAGAATTATTGTCACTCACAATTGAAATGTTATTAAAATTAAGATGCCACACTCATTTCTAATTTTCGACCAATTAGAATACTTGATCTAGGTTGTTGATACAAATGCACATAAGTAATGATAGACAGTGCAGATCAATATCAGTTGGCTTCTACAGAAGCAAACAGTGTAGATCCAGATCAGTTGGCTTCTACAGAAGCCAACTGATCTGGCTCTACACTGTTTGCAAAAGTGGGACATATCCCAGTTCAGCAGGAAGAGGGTTAAGATGTATGTATTAAGAATTCGAAGAGAGATTTTGACAGCATTGTACACCAGAGATGGAGAATGATTGGATTTAACTCCAAGAATAGCTCAGATCTTTGGAGGTATATCAACCCATTGAGTGCCAATCACAACTGCAGCAAATGACATTTCATCTTGTTTATTATTTTTCAGTTCAAAGAAAATAAGGCTTGATATTTGATATGAATTTTAGAATGTAAGCCTTATCTTCTCAGAAAAATAAATATAAAAAGTTAGAATGTCAAGTGCTACAAAGTTAGCTTGGTGCTGTAGGGGTTAAACAAGCAAACTACAGTGAATAAAAATTATCAAAAATAATAACAGCCTCACAGATGATGAGATAGAAACTTATGTAAAATATTTACCATGGTCCTGCTGAACCTGGATTATGTCCTGCCTATGCAAACAGTGCAGATGTAGAAAAGTTAGCTTTTGAACTGATCTGGATCTGCACTGTTTGTCCAAGTATATGAATTTGTATCAAAAATCTGGATCAAGTTGAATCTGATTGGCTAAAAATTAGAAGTTGAGCCGATGTGGTTTCTGAATTTATTAAACATCGTAAGGGTTAAAAGCAGATTTGCATAATTTTCTCTTTTTCTCGTTCAGTGTTTTGGACTTCTTGGAGTAAATGGAGCTGGTAAAACAACCACCTTTAAAATACTTACAGGCTCACTGGAGGCCACAGGAGGAACTGTATATTTCAGTGAGAAAGGGTGCGTTACAAAAAGCATAGCTGCAGATATGGATTTTTGTTTTTAACCAAAGAGTATTGATATATTTTATTTCTGCACAAAAACATATGTTGTGGTACTCATTAGAAGTGCCTCATGGAGGCTTTTATAATGAGAATGTTTTCATGCAGAAATAAAAAAAAAAATATATCTGGTTACCCCCTCTTATCTAGAGCTATGAAAAAGAATTTTATGTTGTTTCAAAATTTTTTAAAATGGTCAGCACTTTGCAAAATTTAGAAAATCTGGCCCCGAGGTTATGAAACTTTTTTCATGCGCAGCTGAGCATGAAATTTATTTTGCTTATAAATCTTTACATACTGACAATTTTTGAAAACTTCTTTCATGCTCAACTCAGCTGAGCTGAGCATGAAACAATTTTAATTATTGGTAGTTTTATTTTTATGACCAAGTGAAATTTCATGCTCAGTTGAGTTGAGCATGAGAAATGTTTTATAACCTCGGGGCCAGAAACATTAAAGTGAGCTTCATTGAGGAAAATATATCTTCCACTGCAAACAGCAAAGACTCATCACCTGCCCAGCCTGATCCTTCTTCACTGGGTGCTTTGTGGATAGCAAAGGATCCAAGTTTTCATCAGATGGATAGCAAGACCATGATCAAACTGCACAAATGAGCAGGCTGATATGTCTTCACTGAGACATTTCCTCTCATTGAAAAATAATAAATGAAGTTAGCCAGGAAAGATCACAATCACAAAGCACTGCCTTCCAGAGGGATCAAAAGAAGAGACGTGGTACAAACAAGGAAAGAACTAAACAGCACAATAAATAATCAACATACAGCACAGTTGCAATAACTGATGTATGAATAAAGAATTATAGCAGAATAATCACAACTGAACAATCAGCAGATAAATTACTGAGAGGATTAAACCAAAATTTACTAATAGGCTAATATTGTATATTTGCTGGTAGTATGTTTGAACATTGAAGACAGCATATGTTATTTCTGTCATTGGTTCATTGAAGGTCCATACTATCCTGTGCAAATATACACTCTGATGAGGGTCTTGACTGCCCATCTACAGGATCACTGAATATAGTCAGCTACACTATCAAAGATCTGATATGATGATGCATCATGAAAACATGCCAATATAATTTTGACCCCCTTAATCGTTAGAACCACCTCGCCAAGGCGGCTCTAAAGAGTACCCACATTCTATGTTTTGAGTAGAAATATGAAAAACATCAGAGTTTTTTATCTGAAGATTTTCAGTTTTTGGAGGAGAAATTTTCTATCTATTTGAATAGGTGTGTTTTCGTAATGGGATGATGATATTATCAGACAACAAAATGCCTGATTTGCTATATGGATTTGCAGGCTTAGTTGTTTGCACCTTTTCTTAAGGCCGTATATCCCACAGTGTGGTTCTTGTAAGATATAGCAGCGGCCAAGTGGTTAGTACACCCCTATTTAGATCATACTATCCTTGTAGCTTGTTGTCTGAAAATTTAAACAACTGTAAAAGCATGTAGATGTGTCTTTAAAAATGCTAGATTTTGTGGCTTCAGATAAAGTCTATGCTTTTTGTTTGGTCCTGTTGGTCCAAATACTTAGTGTAAATAAGTAGCTTTAACCCTAGTCCTGCTGATCTTGTATGTGCCCTGCCTTTGCAAACAGTGTAGATCCAGATCATTTGGCTTCTGTAGAAGCCAACTCATCCTGATCTGCACTGTTTGTCATTAAGTATGAGAATTTGTATCAATTACCTGGATCAAGTAATCTGATTGGCTAAAAATTAGAAGTAGGATGGGCTTCTTAATTTATTCAGCATGGCAAAAGTTAACAATGATTGTGTATTTTAGGAATCAGAAGAGCACTAAACTATGGCAGAATATTGGTTATTGCCCACAAGAAGAAGCTCTCGACTCATTCTTGACCATTGGGGAAATGTTAGAATTCTATGGCAAGATGAGAGGTCTTGACAATGATACAAGAAAGATGGTAAATACATGTATTACTTTATTTGCCCTAAACCCTTAAAGTGCAGAACTACAGCAGATGGCAATGCTTCTTATTTTTTAATTTTTTTTTCAGAGAAAACAAGTCTGCACATTTCATGTGAATTGTCTGCCAAGCAGATGATTTACATGAAATGTTGAGACTTATTTTCTCTGAAAAATGAATAAAAATAAATAAATAAAATTTTTTTACAGAATGTTGTCTGATACAAATTTTGCTTGGCTTTTAAGCTTAATATAGTTATAAGGCTTATAATAATTCATGGAGAAATAAGAAAAATGTCAATCCTTTTTGGTTGAAAAAAAAACTCCTTATCTGGACCCATGATGATGCATCAGCCCATGAGAGTCAATATAGTTTGTAATATTGAAGATACAGGCCAATCTGTGCCTTCTGTGCAGCCTGACAGTGGTACTTTCTGTTTGCTTGTGCACAATTAATATAGTGGCTCAGAAATCATTACATGACTAATCCCAAAGAGCCTGTCTACATTTTCTGAAGTGACCTAGGTCGTCACCAGCTTAGCTGTTTCTGTGAGAGAAAATGCTTATTTTCCACTTCAAGCCTATTTTAGATTAAGAGTGAGTTGACAAATCGATTTTACTACTTGCTGATATGTGACAAATTTTACTGGATGTTTGGCAAACAGCTGCATTCTGCTGATCTTGGTCTATACTGTTTGCTCTGGCCTGTCTGTTCCAGTAATTAAGCTTACTATGGTATACCCATAACATATGCTTTGGTGCAAAACAACAAATCCATAGCTCCAGATAAGAGGGGTATCACCAAAATATTTTTTTTATTCCTCCATAAAAAATTATGTTGTGGGTACTCATTAGAAATGCCTCTAATTAGTACCCACAGCATGTGTTTTTATGAAGAAATTAGAACAATGTCACTACTTTTTGATTGAAAAAAGTACCTTATCTGGAGCTTTTAAATTGTCTTATGATACAATCAGAATAAATCAAAACTAACAATGTCATTAGTTAACGTATCGTTAAAACTTTGGTCATTAAATATGGCATACAGTATAACCCCAATGGCTCGAACATGGATGGCTTGTTTACTGTGGATGATTCGAACTTGTTTTTCAGTCCCTACAAAATTCTTCCAATAGCTCAAGAAAACAAATATTTAGGGATTTTTTCTTATTTTATCATGGAATTGTATGTTGTGTGTACTCATTAGAATTGCCTCGTTGAGGCAATTCTAATGAGTACACTCAACATACAATCCTTGTGTAGAAAATTGAAAAGATTTCCCTAAATTATCGCTATTTGTTTCCTGAACTGGTGCCATGATTAACCCTCAGTGGCTCGAACTACCTATGTCTCGAACAAATTTCCATGGTCCTAAAGATGTTCGAGCCATTGAGATTCGACTGTATATGCTAATATTTTTGCTGAAAAAAATATGAGTAGTCACATTTTTTCAGCAAAAATACCTGTGAATTAGATATTGTACTTACTAGAAAAGTTAACAATTTGACCATGAACGAGCTGGTTAAGCTAATGATGCTTTGAACAACTGGATCCTGGAGTATGATCTGTCTATTACATTATTGTTTGAACTACTATTTCAGGCTGTCAGAAATGTGATAGAGAATCTGGAGTTACAGCCAATATGTAATAAGACAGTGAGAACATGTAGTGGGGGAATGAAAAGGAAATTATCACTGGCTATTGCTTTGCTTGGAGATCCATCGTTTATCTTACTGGTATGTTAATTTTTACATTTGTATTGGTTTATTCTCAAAGTATCACATTACATTGTATGATTGCCTGAATCATGTTGCTATGATTTGTGTGTGTTATATAGACGATGAACTTACATGCTTAAGTCTAAAATAAAACTGTTCTTTTCTCTTAATTTTTTATAGTTTGCCACACTATAGTGGCATGATATTATGGTATCACTTTGGTCATCTGTAAGTCTTTCTGTCTATCTGTCATATATCAGTCTGTCTGTATTTTTGTTTTGGGACTTGAGTACATTTCAGTGGATTTTCACCAAACTTGTTAAGTGCACTGATACTGTGAAAGTGTGGTCTGGGATTGCTAATGAGCACATTTTGTCAATTTTTGATTGTTATCTGCCTGAGACACATCTAAATTTTAGTTTCCAGACAATACTTGAATCAGTGTCAGTAGATTTTCACCAGACTTGGTAAGTGCTTTGATATTTTGATATTGTGGAGACCTGTTCTAGGATTGCTAATGGGCAAATTTTGTCAATTTTGACAGAGTTATTTGCCTGCAACATGATGATAGTGGGGTATTATTGTTTCACCTTTTTATTACTTGAGAGAGAGAGAGAGAGGGAGAGGCTGCGCATATTTCATCTCTGAACAGAATATTTAGGGAAAAGTTTTTCACAAAGTAAATCTTGTTTGTTTACCTATTGATATATTTTCTCATATTTCTTCAGGATGAACCTACAACAGGTATGGATCCTGTTGCAAAGAGATTAGCCTGGAATTGCATCAAATCAGCCAAATCAAAAGGACAGACTATAGTTCTTACATCTCACAGGTATCAGTAGCTTAACTTTTGTTCGTTGTGAATAGCTTAAATTTTACTTGGTTAGATTTTGTGCATACCTCCTCAAACTGTTTTGCAGGATTTAAGTATATGATAATTTAGCTGCAAATTTTATTTTAGCGCAGGTATATATCAGTATAAAAGACAAATACAAATTAGCATCTGTTTTGATAATTTTCTATGCAAACAAATCTAGAAAATGACGTGAATATTAAGCTACAAACTCTAGTTGATTTTGAATACAGCATTGAATTCTCTTAGCACACTAATGGAGCTATGTAATATTGTATATTGTATATTTTGTTTTCTTAGTATGGAAGAGTGTGATGTTCTTTGCTCAAGAATTTCAATCCTGGTGAATGGACAGATGAAGTGTTTGGGAAGTCCACAGCACCTGAAAAACAAGTAGGTCACATTTTATTGATTTTTTTTTTTTTTTTTTTTTGTGTATATATATATATAGTCAAATAAATTGTAAATTTTACTTCCCAAAAACTGAAAATTTTCAGATAAAAAAACTCTGATATTTTTCTTATTTTGCTTGAAAAGATAGATTGTGGGTATTCATTAGAACTGCCTGGCCGAGGCAGTTCTAACGAGTACCCACAATCTATGTGTTTTCAAGCAAAAATAAGAAAAATAATGTATACCCTGTAAACCCAGCTTCACTATATAAAAGTGGGGTTTATGGGGGTCAAAATTATATAGGCAAGCTTTTGTGTTGGTTAAGGATACTTCTTTGTGTCTTTCTATCTGGATCTGGCACTGAAGTGTAACACTGAAACAATACCATCACGAAAACATACCTATATAATTTTGACCCCTTAAACCCCACTTTTATATAGTAAAACTGGGGTTTACAGGGGTATACATTATTTTTCATATTTCTGCTCAAAACATAGATTGTGGGTACTCATTAGAACCCCCTCATCGAGGCAGTTCTAATGATTACCCACAATCTATGTTTTGAGCAGAAATATGAAAAATTTTAGAATTTTTCATCTGAAAACTTTCATTTTTTGGTGGTAAAATGTTCAGTATTTTTGAATAGGCCTATTCTCGTAATGCAGATCATAAAAAGACACACGTGTTTCTATTTGGTTTGGTTTGGTTTCTTTTTTTTGGTTTTATTTCTTTGTTTTTACATGTTACAGGTTTGGGGATACATATACTATAATGTTACATGTTTGTGGACCATCAGCAAGATCTGGGAAAATATTTGAACTGGTTCAGAGTTATTTCCCTGGAGCCTCTATTCGTGTAAGTACCAAAGCACAGTGTACATGCAGAACTGAGCTGTGGCTTACAGCTTAGATAATTGTGAAAAAGATAATTTCTGAGCTACCTTTAATTTCAAAGCCATTTTAAACTCATGAATACTCTTGTGGCAGTTTGCTTTCAGAATTGATACTCATTTGACAAAATGGCACAAAGTAGACAATTGATGTATTGCAAATATGTTGTTTATTTTTGAAAATGTGTCTGAACACCCAATCTGATTCTTTTATCTTAACCTTCAGCATTATATAAGCTTAAACAGCAGATGAAACAGGCCAGGCATAGCTAAGGAAAAACAGCTTTTTTTTTCAATCAAAAGATAATGATATTTTTTTGTTTTGTTTTTTTTTTCTTTTTTTCTCCTTTAACCCATTGTAGACTGAATAGACTCCTCCACACTATATATTGGAAGAGCCCAATTTCAATTTTAAGTATCTCTGGCTATACGATTTAGTTATTCCTAGAGAAAAATGTCCAAACTCTTTGCAAACAGTGGAGACTGATCAGACGCCTTATTCTGCAGTGTCTGGTCTTGGTCTGCACTATTTGCCAATTACACTTTTAGGGGTCTCCAGACTACAATGGGTTAAAGAGTGGGTTATTTCTCCACAAAAACCTATTTTCTTATTTCTCCATAAAAAGATGCCTCAGTGAGGTGCGTCTAATGAGTGCACTCAGTGTATGCATTTGTGAAGAGATAAGGGCCCAGTTGTTCAAAACTAACGATGTCGTTAGTTAACGATTTGTTCAAATTTACATCAAGTGATACACAAATATGCTGAAATTTTTTGCTGAAAAAATGTGAGTAGCTTTTGCACTGCAAAAGCTACTCACATTTTTTTAGCAAAAAATATCAGAATATTGTGTATTGAATCCGCTAAAACAGTTAACGAAATGACCCTTAATGAGCTCGTTAAGCTAAAGACACTTTGAACAACTGGGCCCAGAAATATATTAATCTGGATACTCCTTTTATCTGAGGTTTTGGACCATGCCTAGTAAAAATATGAGCCAGCAAAGGACAAAAGCTACAATAAGACCAGTGTGACCAGCAAAGATGCAGATCAGATGCATCATCCCAGTATGGCAAGTGTTCTCCTTCATCCCACTTTGGATAGCCCAAAGGCTGTAGAAGGCACATGCAATCAGCTAAGACTCTAATCAGTTTGTGGGAATGTGCAGGCTGATCTAAGACTTTGCTGGTTGCACAAGTCTTATTTATTGTAGGTATTGTCTCCTGCTGGCTCATAATGTCTTTGAACAGTGCAGATTCAACTGTATATCTTTCAGGTAAAGATATGATGGCTTGTTGCAAGATTCACCACTTTGGGTCTCTGACTATTTTGTGATAAACATATTAATGATTAAGAACTGTCCATTTTCCATGCATTTACAGTAAAACCTGTGTAAGAGAGCCACCTTCCAGACTGACTTTAAATAGTGGTTGATGTGGAAAGAGTTGTCTGTCTTATAAAGGTATATGTCATGTAATTTTGCTAGCAAAATTACATGACATGTACCTGTATAAGACAACCACCTTTCCACATCAACCACTAAGGTCAGTTTCAAAGGTGGCTGTCTTACACAGGTTTTACTGTATTTAAAAAATGCTGTTAAATCTTTGTAGGATCATCATCTGGATGTTATTCAGCTGGACATTCCAAAGCAAGCCGCAACTGTGTCAGAAATCTTCCAAGTGCTAGAGAAGGAAAAAGAGCATTATAATATATTATATTATACCGTCTCACAAAATACCCTTGAAACAGTAAGTTGCTTTCACAATTGAGACCATAAAATGGTCCCTGCACAGTCTTGTCAACTGTATTATCATACTACCCTAAGTATTCAGACACCTCCACTTCTTTCCATACTTGTTCTAAAGTTTGAACAAGTACAATTTACTACCCACTGTTGTGTCCAAAAATTGCTGGATGAGTGATAAACAGTGTAGACCCTGATGAGACACCACTTTCTGCAGTGACTTGTATGTGTCTACACTGATTGCTCAGGTTTGTCTGTCTGAATAAATACAATAAATACGGTAGTATGTGATAATTCTTTTCAAAATAGGGGTTATTTTTACTTTCTACCATACATGTATTTACCCTAAATATTCAGTTTAATATCCCTAAGCAAATAATGTAGACCAGGTCAACCTACTGTCAGATCAGTTTGATTACCATATTTACCCTAAGTATTGGGACATCTTAATTCCTCACCATATATGTCCTAAAATTTGAAAGTCTATTTTACTACCTGTTGATGAGTGGCAAACCATGTAGACCCTGATCATATTGCATTCTGCAGCATTTAATTCCGGTCTTCATTGTTTGCTCATGCTTGACTGTCCAGATATTTAGTGTTATTATGTTAGTCTGCTTTGTTTGTCAGAAAGCTCTTTTCTGACACTTCATCATGTAGTTAAATGGATTATGTTTTCTTCAAATGCTAGGGTTGTCATGTCCATATTTTTAGGGTAAATATATTACTAGAAAATCACAGAAGCGGACTTAACTCTTTTGGAGCCAAAGTTCAGACAATATTTGTCATCTGCTTTTTTATTTTAACAAAACACTTTGAAAGACATTTATATGTAAAGTTGATAGACTAAATGTCAAACAGCGTAGATCCAGATGAGATGGCTCATCTGGATCTATGCTGTTTGCAAAAGCATATTATTATCACAGGGCCTGACAAATCAAAAAAAAAAAATCCATTTGCCCACTGGGCAAGTAAAATTTTTTTTCACTTGCCCAGCTCAAATTCCTACTTGCCCAGGATTTGCGCGGCTCAAATTCCTACTTGCCCAGGATTTGCAAACAGAAATAGAAGTCCCACTTTTAACATTGCGTTAACAAGTCTATGAAAGCAATACTCTTGTAAATCCCAGATAATATACAGAAAAGTGAGGTTTTAAATGGCATACATAAGTTTACTCCTTTTTTTTTTTGCTCAAAAACATAGATAATGGGCACTCATTGAGGCAGTTTCAGATCCCACAATCTAAGTTTGCAGTGGAAATAAGAAAAGTATCATAATTTCAAATCAGAAAATACCATTACCTCACATAGATATATTATCCTAATGGTGTAAAAAGAGAGCATGTTGAAAAAGAATTTTATTTGTATTTACTTGAAGCCTTGAATAAATACTCATGTGATTATAAAAAAAAAAGGAAAAATTCTTAAGGTAACTGTATACACCTGCAAGGAAATTAACTTGATTGAAGAACTGCCTACAAACTGTAGGACAATTCATAATGAAAAGACTTCATTTTTTATCAAAGAAGCCATTTTGAAAATGGTGTATTCATTTATCCCAAGAACAGAGAACAACCTCCAAGAAATTGGAAAGAACTGAATAGTATTCTGTGTGGTATTGTCAACTATCAGTGTTCATCAAGTCTGTCTGGTTTTAGGAGCACATAAGTCATCAAGCACTAGTCAGTAGTGTAAGCCATCAGTGTTCACTTTTTGTTTTTCACCCTAACATGTTATCAGTAATATCAACAGAGAATAAATTTTTCATAAATGACTTTGACACACAGTATTTTTAGTCTTACAAATTCATTATTATTTGATGAACACTAAGTAAATCCAGATTTTGAGAGGAAAGTAACAAAGGTTTTGCAAACAGGCGAGATCGTAATGGTAGCACGTTTTTTTGTTGTTTTTTTTTCGAACAAAAAACTCCATTTCTTACCTATGTTTTTATATCCTGACATTTTGTACTTTCGTTTTCATAGCCAAACACATCGTAAGCAACGACTTATTTCATTGGTGTATGCCCAGTTGCATAGCCAATGAAATACGAGAATATCAAAAACCAATAATTACCGACCTTACTTGGTTCATACTACACAGAAGCCATGTTTAACATACAAATATTGATCAGCTGTTATGACAAAAGATTAAAGGCACGCGCCGGAAGGGAAACAACTGATCAATTGGATTAACCGTAGTGTGATAATGAAAACCGTTATACATGGGTTGTCTGCATTAATCAGGACAGCTGGGCAATTAATTTTCAAGATTTATTGACTTATTTTTTTATCAGACTTTTTTACCGTAAATACTCGCACTTTTAACTGTCCTGGCAATTTTTTGACACTTGCCCGACCGGGCGTCGTAAAGACAGAACAGACTTGCCCAGCGGGATTTAGGACTTGTCCCGGGCAGCCAGGCAATGGATTTGTCAGGCCCTGTTATCAACTGTGGCAGTGAAAGAGTTAAATTCCCTTCTGTACAAATCCTTCTTTTGTGGTGTGGGGGTGTTGCTTGTATGAGCTGCAATGTAAGAACATTTTATTTATGACAAGAGAAGTCTCAGACTAGCCTGTATATATGCAAAATCTGATCAGTTTTTGCTGTCCACAGAAAGATACCTTGGAGTGCAAGGATTATTTGTGCAAATGGCAAAAACAATGAGATTTTGTGTATATACAGGCTTGTCTTTAGCAAGCAGGAGCAACATTGGGATCACTTTCCGGCAGTGGCCTTGACATTGGCGTCGGCGTCAACAATATTAGGTCTGTTAAACTCTGTTTTTCAAACACGAAAGCTCTTGGGCTAATGAAACTTCATATGCACATCTGCCACGATGCACCCTGATGAAACTTTATACACACATCTGCCATGATGCACCCTGCCCACTGCCATTGACTTTTACTGACCTTGACCTACTTTTCGTAGCTCACAGGGCATAGCCATTTGGCGAATTTCTTGTCTCTTGTGACTCATATGAATTTTAGGCTTTCAGTTTGATTATGCCTTACAGATTCAGATATCAGTAAACACATACATGTCTTGTACTTTGATGAAAAGGGAAGAGGGGTCTTTGGGATATGTGCAAACAGCAAAGGCCCAGATCAGATTAACAACCACTGTGTCTGATCAGTTCTTTTGGTGCTTCTAAATATATCTTTGGTACTTTATTTACTGAGCAAACAGTGTAGACCCAGATGAGATGCCACAATGCGGTGTCTCATCTGGTTCTACAGTGTTTGCTCAGGCCTGTCTGTCCGAATACATATGGTAAATACACTAGTATAGAAGGCTGTGGACAGTTTTTTACAGCTAGTTTCTTTATTTGTGAATATATTTTCAGGTCTTCCTAAATTTTGCCAGAGAACAACATGACACAGAAACTGAGGGAAGTTCAGATCGTGACAGTGATTTAACCATGCCTATAGATGATGATTCTAAGCTGTCGAGCAAACAGCTACCACACATGGGATATGGCTACATGAACAAAGCTTATGATGGAGTAGGAGAAATCCCATATTCATCGTCATCAAAAATTGCTGATCCGTACCATGTTACTATGGAAACAGACAGTAGTTATAGTACAAATTTGTAATACTGATATAACCAGTACCCAAGTTGCTTATTTCTAACCAACCAAAGCTACAGACAGTTCATGTGGAATCCTTCTGAATGCTTTTTTTGCATGTTTACATTAACCTTTACCACTCTCTGGGCAAATTCAGCAGACCACAAATTGATCATACTTTTCTCATTTTTTCCAGAAAACAGGATTTGATATTCCATGCAAATTGTCTCCAGTGGAGACAATTTGCATGGAATATCAAATCCTGTTTCCTGGGAGAAATAAGAAAAATATTACATGAGACAGTTTGCATGGCATATCAAATCCTGTTTCCTGGGAAAAATAAGAAAAATATTTAAAAATGTTGTCAGCTGAAAATTTTACCCAGTGTGCTAAGTGTTAATTTGTTACATCATTTGCCAAAACAATGAAAGTGCAGTCTCTGCAGTAAAACAGATATAAGAGCACGAGCAAGGCCTTATTGCATATACACTATACTCACCAACATCATGAAGACAAGTATCAAGGACTGGATACACATGGAAATCTTTCTGCCATTTTAAACAAGGGAGACAACTTCTCTCACTTCCATTTTGCTTTCTTGCACATCAAATCCCTTCTGAAAATGGGTCTACTCTTAAAGGAAAGACTTTGCTTCCACCGGGAGCAAATTCTTTCTTTTAAGAGTAGACCAATTTCAGAAGGGAGGCAAAGAATTTTAAAAGTGTTATCTCCCTTGAAAGTTTGTCTTCCACCTTACTAAGGAGAAAGTGTTTGCTAGAGAATCTACTCTGAGCTTTTGTTATTTATTACACACAATTTTCTTTAGGTAACTAGCAAAAGTCATGTCCACCCTGTGATTGAACAGTACTTAGCAAAGGCCATGTTCAGTCTGACATGTGAACAACAAAGGCCATGGCCGTCTTGCAGATGTAAAACTAAGAGCTATTCACTCCAGACTGGCCTTATTCATTTCTGTCTAGACTATCTGGCCACAATCTGACCTCAGTGGCTCAGTCGTTTGCTCATCCGACTGGTGAACAGGTCGCGGGTTTGATCTCCGCTGGGTCCGGCAACATTCCTACATGAAGATTGGTGATGAAATATTTTCTACAGTCATTCTCTCTCTTCTGCTGATTCAAATATAGCAGTTGTTAGTTTCTGGCGAAAGAATGTACACAAGTACTGTTGAACTCTTTAGAGGACTGCCCAGGAAAAGTGTATTTGGTTAATTGACTGCCTTGACATGACCTTAATAGTGTTGACTTGGCCATTAACCTCCAAACCAACCGAATATTTGACTACAAAACATATGTTGTTATGTTGTTGATATTCATAATAAGGCAATTCGTCTGAGCACCCACAATTTATTCCTTTTTTTTTTTTTTTTAATAAATAATCAAAATATCAATACTTTATGTTATGTGCTAATAGTGCTATGGTATGTGTATAATGTGTATATGTATAAAGCTTCCTTTTTGCTTGATGCCTCTATTTCACTTTATTTACCCTAAATATTGGGACACCTTCGTTCCTTAACATACTTGTCCTAAAATTTTTAACAGGTCCATTTTAATACCTGTTCATGTATCTCAAATTGTTGGATGAGTGGCAAAAAGTGTACATCCTGATCAGATGTTGCGTTCTGATTGGTCTGATCTGGGTCTTCTTTAATTGTCAGGGCCTGTCTGTCCCAGTACTTTGGGTAAGTGACAACTTTTAAAATTTGTGGGACTCTGGTGCATATAACAATTGTTGTTTTATGTTGTATCTTTCTGATAGTCTTTAATCTTAAATCTGTATATGTGTAGAGCAAACATCAATGCAATGTACTGTTTATACATATTTATACACAAATGTTTATGGGGTAAATTTTGCTGTCATTTAAGCACTTTTTTCATTACTTTTTTCAGACATATAAATACAACATGGCATGAATATACTCATATTTTGCTTTTTTAACTGTCAATGCAATAATTGTGTTTAATAATGCTCATTGGAGGCCAGCAGCAGGAAAGTCAAAGTTTTCCTTTGTAAAAATCTCCACCAGCCTGTATCATATGGTCATGTCAGACTTTTCACTGTTTACCATAATATTTCCATAAAGTGCCTGTAGTTTGTAGACCAACAGTGAAGACATTGACCAGATTGTATGGATACACAGGCCTGGATCTTTCTTAATTGCATCAAAGAAAGTTTTTGTTTTCCTGTACTGGGCCTTATTTTATCATGACTATTTTGATCAACTAACTTGTTATTTGTGATTCCTGAGATCAAATGGGCCTAAATAGATGTAGTACAAAATGTATGTGCAACTTGAGGAAATTGCCCTTAAAACATATACATGTACTATAAGCAGATAATAAAGTCCCAGATCAGTATTTGCATTTGTGCAGTCTGATCAGGGCCTTTGCTGTCCACTTACAGAATCATTCATTATAATTGAATATAATGAGCCAGATCAGCCTATGTACAGGGTATAAAGACCCTTTTCTCACTGTATCATGGAAACAGCAAAAAACCCAGATCAGCATGTACATCTGTTTAGGTTGACATCACGAAAACATACCTATATAATTTTGACCCCCTTAAACCCCACTTTTATATAGTAAAACTGGGGTTTAAAGGGGTATACATTATTTTTCTTATTTCTGCTCAAAAACATAGATTGTGGGTACTCGTTAGAACTGCCTCACCAAGGCGGTTCTAACGAGTACCACAATCTATGTTTTGAACAGAAATAAGAAAAATATCTGAATTTTTTATCAAAAATTTTCCTTTTTTGGTTTAAAATTTTCAATATATTTGAACAGGCGTGTTTCCGTAATGCATAGCTCATTTGATTATGTAAATGGATGGTGAAGATCCTGATTGGGCTGTGCTGATATGCAGTCTGATGTGGGCCATTTCTGTTTGCATATGACCCTACTTTTCACTTGGCATGGTGCATCTCATCTCAGCAATGTAAATGTTGGTATTTGCGCCGTTGTTTAAGGAGTTTAGATACACCTTCAAGGGAGGTAATTCTATCCAAATTGTTTTGTCCCCTTCTGAAAAGGAGACAACTCTATAAGGAAAGAATTCACTTCCAGTGGGAGCAGATTCTTTCCTTATGGAGTAGACTCCAGAGGGAGCAAAATCTTTTTCCATTACGAAAACACGCCTATTCAAATATATAGACAATTTCCCTCCAACATCTGAAAATTTTCAGATAAAAATTCTGATATTATTCATATTTCTGCTCAAAACATAGATTGTGGGTATTTGTTAGAACCACCTCGGTGAGGCGGTTCTAATGAGTACCCACAATCTATGTTTTTGAGCATAAATAAGAAAAATAATATATACCCCTGTAAACTCCAGTTTTACTATATAAAAGGGGGTTTAAGGGGTTCAAAATTATATAGGTATGTTTTCATGATGTAATGGAGTAGACTCCAGAGTGAGCAGAATCTTTCCTTCTGGAGAAGACTCCTTTTCAAATGGATCTGGTGTTCAGTAAAGCAAAAGTCACAAAAGTTATCTCCCTTGGCAGAATTGGAAAAAAAAAATCTATCAGGTGTATCCAGCCACCTTAATTTCTCTTATTAAAGTGATCTGTATTTGTATTTGTATTCCAAATCTGTGGGCTATGTGGCTCAACAGCACTATAGGGTAACTTCAAACTTGTATTGTTTTCATTTAAAGGCATTACAGTAGTAAATAATACCTTTGATTATTTGTCAGTTTCTGGCAAAAGAATGTGCACACATACTGGTTAACCACTTAGAAGAGGACTAAGCCCGCCCAGGAAAAGTATAGCTAGGTAAACTGACTGGCTCAACATGGCCTAAATGGCCGTAAAACCTTAACTCAAAAAAAAAAAAGAAAAAGAAAATTCTCTTTGAGATTATGTACTGGTGGTGGTACAATTACAAGTATTAGATCATAACCCTAGTTAAGCCGGGGAATCAAGAAAATGTTTTTCTTATTTCTTCATGAAAACATGTTGTGGGTACTCATTTTTAGAAGCACTTTGTTGAGGCACTTCTAATGGATACGACAAGGTATTTTCATGGAGAAGTAAGAAAACTACCGTATCAACAATTTTTGGTAGAAAAAAAAATCATCTTATCTGGAGCTATGTTATATTCAAATTCCTAAAAATTATGAAAAGCCTGCCCTACATAGTTTGACTAGGTAATATTGTAACTAGGTTCCAAATGGTGCTTTGTCTTAGGTAACATAGTGTGCTTCCTCTATTTTGTGTTTGTAATTCATTGAAAATATGAAATTAAACTGTTAATCAGATTTTTTGTGAAAAATCACAAAAATGCTTTTTCGCTTCTTTTACCACTAACAAAGCTAGATTTTGTTTTAAGGAACTTGATTACTTAACTGATTTTCTGCCAATTTTACAAATCATACATAAAGATTATTATATGACGATTTTCATATCATACCACATATCAACCTGAGACATCCATATCAGCCCGAGGGCCAAAAGCCTGAGGGCTGATATAGGTCGAGGGTTGATATGGGGTTTGATATGAAAATTGCCATATCATAATCTATTTATCATACATTTTTCTTTTTGACAAATTTGCCTATTTGATATCGTATGTGGAGTCAAAGGCAAGATCGCCGTGCTCCGAATGTGGTGATATGGGTTTTTTGATTGGGCAAAAAAGCCGTATCACCCACGTGACCTGGTGATATGGGTTTTTTGCCCGTGCAAAAAAGCCGTATCATCCATGTGACCCATTATTACAACTTTTGCGCTCCACAAGAGTGATATGTGCTTGAAAGCCATGTTAGTAGCACATATGCAAAATGAACATATTTTCTAGTATGATAATACCTATGTAAATAATTACCAGTCTTCAGCAACAGTACATTCTTGTAGAAGAATCCTGACCATTACATGGAAGAAGAAGAAGACTTTATTTAGATGGTTTTAGTTTATTTGAAAATTAAATACCACTGAGGGAGCATATGCAACCTCATAAACAATATTGCTTTATTTGAAGAGCCTTAATAAACTGAGTATCAGATTTTCTTTCTTTTGTGTGTTCTTTGTTTCCAAAGACAACCTTTTAGACTTTTATTTAACTCTTTTTAGCATAAACTATTATTTTCAAGACATAAATATAATTTTATTTCTCATTATAATATTCAAGGTTTTGAAATCTTATAAGATTTTGGGATGTGTGTTTGTGATTTCCTGGAAATATTATCATGGAAAAGTAGACAACATCAGTATTATTCTTCTCCAAGAATATATTTTGTCTCTTTTAACCCTTTCTCCCCTGAGTTTCTGATGTGGAATTTTCCATCTGGACATGTCCATTGTAACAAATAAGGAATTCAGTCAAAAATTACAAAGAAGAAGGCAAACAGTGTCAATCCTGATGAGACAGCTCATTGTGAGCTATTGTATCTGGATCTACACGATTTGTAATGGTGTCTGTTTGGGTTTACAGAGCTGAAAGGGTTAATCGGAAATCTGTAATAAATATACATATGTCTAGATAAGAGTGAGTATCAGGTAAATACTTTTCTTATTTCTCGACGAAACCATATGTTGTGGGTACTCAGTAGAAGCGCCTCACCAAGGCACTTCTAATGAGTTCCCACAGCATGTTTTCATGGAGAAATAAGAAAAAATATAGATACTTTTTGGTTGAAATGCACCTTATCAAGAGCTATGAGTGGTATATAAATTCACAACACTGGTAATTTTCCTTATATTTACATTGAATTTAATTATGCCAAGGGGACTTGATACACTGGCAGATTATTTACAAGATACATGTAACTTATGATTCCTGTGTTTCCGTTTGTGCACACTAGTCCTTGTCTGAAAAGGGGTCTACTTAAAGCAGAAAGGATTTGCTCTCAAGGGGATCTATTTTTTTCCTTTTATAACAGACCCCTTTTGAGAAAAGAGGTAAAAACATGACAAATTGTCTCCCTGAAAGTGTATGCATTCCCATTTGACTTGCTGAATATAACTTTTCTTCAGATACTTTGGACTGCAAATTCTGAGGACATGGTTTATGGAAATCACCTTGTGGCATATTTGGATACTGGTAATGCTTCAAGATATTGCAAATACTTTATTGTGCATTGAAAGATTATTGAAGAGTGCAATCAGAGAAATTGTTACAGAGGAGTATTGGACACAAAATGTGGTGGGTACTCATTTGAAGTGCATCCCTAAGGTACTTCTGATGAGTAAGCCATACATATCTTTTCATGAAGAAATAAGAAAAAAATATCCCAGAATTATTTAGTACTCCTCTTTAACCCTTGTCCTGCTGAATAAATTAAGATGCCATGCCCACTTCTAATTTTCAGCCAATCAGAATACTAGATCCAGATTTTTGTTATAAATTTGCACACTTGATGGCAAACAGTGCAGATCCAGATCAGTTGGCTTCTTCAGAAGCCAACTGATCTGGATCTACACTGTTTGCAAAACAGGGTATATCCGGGTTCAGCAGGACAAGGGTTAACAACTTCTGTCTGTGATGTTTTCCTTTTTTATCATCATTTTAATCAAGTTTGATTTACAAAAACAACAAGTTGGGATTATGACATATGTAAATAGTGACATTTTTGTCTGTTACTTGGAAATAGTTAATTAAAGGGGAACGCAACTTTAAAATCTATTGTGCTTTAAAGTAAAGAACTTTACAAACAATGAATTTTGACACAAATTTGATCCAGATCGGTGGAAAATTAAGTAAGTTATAGACAATTGAATATTTTAACATTGGTGGAATGGGCGCCACCATTTTGAATATTTAATGAGGTTTCATAAAAATTAAAATTTGTTTCATAAAGGTAGTTATTCTCATAAAGTTGGTTTATTTTTGGGGAAATGCTTGCTTGTCACTAGAATTAAACGATTATAAAAAATCTGTAGCAAAATTATTCTTAAAAACTCTTTATAATTTGGTTCTGCATATTTAATTTGGGCTGTGTGATGTCACAAAGCCTACAATATGGCGGCATCCATGACAGCCATTTCAAACATATTCAAACCACCATAACTTCATTTTTTCTAGGCTGATTTTGAAAATTCTTGCATCAAAATAAATGGCTTGTTAAGCACTTTACTACAAGATATATACTTACAACTTATATTGCATTCCCCTTTAATGTAACACAATACAAAAGCAAACGTTTTAAGCATACATACAATATCTAGTTTATGTAAATTATGACAGAATCATACTTCAGATTTGTTTGCATATCGGATTTTCCCATGACAAGGTTCATATCAACCGAGCGAGGGAAAAGATGGTTTTCAAGTATCTGAGAAATGCCATTACGAAAACACGCCTATTCAAATATATAGAAAATTTTACCTCCAAAAACTAAAAAAATTCAGATAAAAAACACTGATATTTTTCATATTTCTGCTAAAAACATAGATTGTGGGTACTCATTAGAACTGCCTCGGTGAGGCGGTTCTAACGAGTACTCACAATCTATGTTTTTTTAGCAGAAATAATAAAAATAATGTATACCCCTGTAAACCCCCGTTTTACTGTATAAAAGTGGGGTTTAAGGGGGTCAAAATAATATAGGTGTGTTTTCGTGATGCACAGATTCAGATCATCTGCTGTATCAGCACAACCTGGTCAGAGCCTGTGCTGTCTTTTGCATAGCTCCAGGCAAGATGGCTTTTTTAACCATAAAGCGTTGATATTTTTCTTATTCTGCCATGAAAACATACATTGTTGGTATACATGGGAATTGCCCCATCAGAGTGAACTCAGTGAGTATTCACAAATGTTTTCTTGCGGAAATAAGAACAAAAAATCTCGTTACTTCTCTTATCTAGACAGAGCCTTGTTGTTGATTCATTCTACCATATAAAATCATGCTTTTATCCCTAACTTACCAAAGTGGACTTTTCTATGTTTTATTTTGGACACATCCACTTTTGCAAATAGGGATGTAGGGGGTGGTTGGTATGGCGAAGGTGTCGTGTATTTTATGTCACTGGGGAGTCCAACTGATATTGGCTTACAGTTGGGCAAGGCCTGCTATCCTTGTAGCAGGTAATGGTAGAGGGGAAATGTTTTTATTTCTTCTGTTTCTTAACTTTCATTCCTGTTCCTCTTTCTTTCCTATCCATCCCTTTCATCTCCTCTACTATCTCTTCTAGCCCTTTTCTCCCTTTCTCTGGGAGACGACACAAAATGACCCACAAGGGTTGACCTGTCGTTAAACCCCAACACAGTCAAATAGGGATGTCATTCAAAATCAGAACCAAAATGTCAAACAGTGTAGCTCCTGATTAGATGGCTCATCTCATCTTGATCTACACTGTTTGCAAAGGTACTTGCATTGGCTTACAGAGTTGAAAGAGTTATGAAGGCAGTAAAGGCCCTGATCTGACATTGTGAAAATGCCCCTATTCAAATATATAGAAAATTTCACCTCCAAAAACTGAAAATTTTCAGATAAAAATGCTGATATTTTTCATATTTCTGCTCAAAACATAGATTGTGGGTACTTGTTAGAACTGCCTTGGCGAGGCGGTTCTAACGAGTACTCACAATCTGTGTTTCTGAGCAGAAATAAGAAAAATAATTTACACCCCCTGTAAACCCCAGTTTTACTATATAAAAGTGGGGTTTAAGGGGGTCAAAATTATATAGGCATGTTTTCATGATGCTACACTATTAGGCTGCCCTTGGTCTTATCAGTCTGTCTTGTCATGAATTTAGGCACCGTTTGATTGGTGTCCATCATGTGATCATTATTTCAACATGAAAGCTGTATTTCTAAAAGCTCAGGGAAATGGATAACGTTTTTAGGGGGACAACTCTGTCAAACTCTAAAAGAAAAGTCGGTCTCCCTTTGTGGCTTTCATCACGAAAACATGCCTATATAATTTTGACCCTCTTAAACCCCATTTGTATATAGCAAAACGGGTTTACAGGGGTATACATTATTTTTCTTATTTCTGCTTAAAACATAGATTGTGGGTACTTGTTAGAACTGCCTCAGTGAGGTGGTTCTAATGAGTACCCACAATCTATGTTTTGAGCAGAAATAAGAAAAAAATATCAGAAATTTTTATCTGAAAATTTTCATTTTTTGGTTGTAAAATTTTCAGTACATTTGAATAGGCGTGTTTTCGTAATGTTAGTGATAAAAGAGATGAAAACACTAAATTGTCATCTTGAAAAGGAAAGGATCTGCTCTCTCATCTTCTAGAGTAGATCAGTTTCTTGCAGAAGAAAATTGATTTGTAGGAGAGCAAACAAGAAGTCGCATAATTGTCTCCCTTGTAAAACATGACAGAAAATCTGCTTGGTGTATCCAAAATTGTCTTAACCTATTTTAGTCTAGAGAAGAGTATTTGGCAAACAGTGCAGACCCAGATCAGATGCCGCAAAATGCGGAGTCTGATCAGGGTCTCCACTGTTTGCAAATTGTTTAGCCATTTTTCTCTAGGAATATCTAAATCACAATACCTGACATACCTAAAGTTGAAATTGGACTATTCCAATATGTAATGTGGGGAGGTTTATTCAGTCTAAAATGTAGTAGAAATATTTTTCTGTTTACCCTGATGAAGGAGGGAATCCCTCCGAAAATTCGGAACATTATAAGAGCTAGTAATTATTTTAAGTTATAAAATGGGTTAATTCATTCAATGCAAGATACACTTCACAAAAACATACCTATACAGTTTTGACCCCCTTAAACCCCACTTTTATATAGTAAAACTGGGGTTTACAGGGGTATACTTCAGTTTCCTTATTTATGCTCAAAACATAGATTGTGGGTACTCATTAGAACAGCCTCACCGAGGCAGTTCTAACGAGTACTAAAATCTGTGTTTTGAGCACAAATATGAAAAATATCAGAGTTAATTATCTGAAAATTTTCAGTTTTTGGAGGTGAAATTTTCTATATATTTGAATAGGTATGTTTTCGTAATGATGTATCTTGAGGATGCTTAATCTTTAGCATGTTTTTAATGCCTAGCATGCTGGGTTAAAATTTCAGCTGTCTACTTTTAGAAGTGTTTTTCATATTATTCCCAGAAAATAGTGTTAGATATTTTGTGCAAATTATCATCAAGGGAAATAATTTTCGTGAAATGTCAAACCATATTTTGGGAAAAACAAAATACTTTAAGGTATGGTCTGCTGTAATTTTTACTCAGCATGCTAAGTTTAAGATAGCTGTTTGTTGCCATGCTGTTTAGTTTATTCATACAATGCAACTTTTTGCAGTATTTTGTTTATTGTTTTCACATTTCTATTGATTTCCTTTCATGATCTCTGTTATTAAAAAGGTCATATTATATCATATATATCTTACTTTCTCATGAATCTCATCGAAGTGATTTTGGACTGAGAGCTGGTAAAAGAGTATACATGAACAATCATGCAGAGCAGCCTGCTAATCAGTGCACTCTGATCTGAAGCTTTCTTCTCATTACGAAAACGCATCTCTTTCAATATATAGAAAATTTCACCTCCAAAAACTGAAAATTTTCAGATAAAAAGCTCTGATATTTTTTGTATTTCTGCTCAAAACATAAATTCAGGGTACTCATTAGAACTGCCTCAGTGAGGCAGTTCTAATGAGTACCAATAATCTATGTTTTTGAGCAGAAACCAGAAAAATAATTTATACCCCTGTAAACCCCAGTTTTACTATATAAAAGTGGGGTTTAAGGGGGTTAACATTATATAGGCATGTTTTCGTGATGGGCACATGTCACCTTGCTGTCGTTAATGAAAATTTCTGTGACATCTGATCTGGGTTTGCGCTGTTTGCTCAAGCCTGCTTGACTGAATAAAGTAAATATGGTTCTGTACTTTCTACATCATTCGGAAAAGAGTTTTAGCTTGGCATTTTGGTTTTAAATGAAAATGTTTTGCTCTGACTGAATGCATCTTATCAGAAATCATTTTAGCCAGTGCATGACATAACCTACAATAAGACTTTTTCAACCAGCAAAGGCCGGCCTCGGTGGCTCAGTTGGATGCGCCGTCCAACTGGAGACCAGGAGGTCGCGGGTTCAACCCCCGCCGAGGTCGGCAACATTCTTTCGTGGAGATTGATCATGAAATATTTTCTACGGTCATTCTCTCCCTTCCGCTGATTCTAGAAGGGCAGTTGTCAGTTTCTGGAGAAAGAATGTGCACAATACTGGTTAACCGCTTAGAGGACTAAGCCTGCCCAGTAAACGTGTGGTTAGGTAAACTGACCGCGCTCGACATGGCCCCATTGGGTTGACTGGGCCGTAAAACCTCAACACAAACAAATCAACCAGCAAAGACTCAGAAAAGCCTGTCTATCTGTGCAGTCTGATCAGAGTCTTCGCTGATCCCATTATATGAGTCTGTGCTGGTCACACAAGTCTTATTGTAGGTTAATGTGTGCTGGCGCATTTGTCTTTTCTGTTTCTGTATTTTGTTCTGGGCCCTAAAATTAAATTAACAGTTAAATATTGTTCTGACCAGTGCAATTTATATAGTAAAGTGATTTTTGTTTTAAACTTTTATCTAAGAAAATATTTTTGACTACTCTTTGCTGATTTTTAGTTATTGATGTTTCATGACAATATCATGAAAATTTAAAAAAAAATGAACATCTGCCTCTAATTACCTTTCTTAGCAATTCTGCATAATTTGCGTAATTTTTACAATGGGGAAAAAGCAAAAATATTCGATTTTGTTTTTTAAAACCAGTGAATAAAGTACATCACGAAAACATGCCTATATAATTTTGACCCCCTTATACCCCACTTTTATATAGTAAAACTGGGGTTTACAGGGGTATACATTACTTTTTTATATTTCTGCTCAAAATCATAGATTGTGGGTACTCGTAAGAACCGCCTCTGCGAGGCAGTTCTCATGAGTACCCACAATCTATGTTTTGCGCTGAAATATGAAAATATCGGAGTTTTTTATCTCAAAATTTTTCAGTTTTTGGAGATGAAATTTTCTATATATTTGAATAGGCGTGTTTTCGTAATGAAATTTTCATGCTTAGGTAGTTTAGTTATGACAAAAATGTTTTGCGTTAAACCATGTCAAGAGTTTTCAAATTTACTTCTTCTTGTGTAAAGTGCCAGGCAAAAATAAGAAAAACAACAAAAAACAGTTTTCTGAAAGATGTTGAAACCAGGGTAGGTATTTCATTCCTGATGTATGCACTGAGAGAATGGATGGGTTGTTTTTTTTTGCATACAAACATCTCTATTTTTGTACTTCTTTTTGTACATATACCTTTTCATGTATGCTAATTAGATCTACTACAAAATACAGTGGAATAAATAAATAGTTAACTTATCTTTTAGGCTTTGTAATTTATACGAGCAGTATTTTACCCAGTTTCAACTGGTTTGCACAAGTACAGGTTAACCGCTTAGAGGACTAAGCCTGCACAGGAAAATTGTGAGTAGGTTAACTGACCGACTTGAAATAACCTCAACAGTGTTAACTGACCGTAAAACCCCATCCCAAACAAACGTTTCATGTGTTATGCTAGTTTTGTTCCTGCACAGATATACCAAACTGTTCTCATGATAGGATCAAGAATAATCAGTTTCAATCCATTAAGTGCTTATCACAACTGCATGAGAAGATTTGTTTTTTGTATTTTTAAGAGACAGTACGGCTTGATATTTCATGTGAATCGCAGCCTAGCAAGCCGTCTTTATTTTCTCAAGAGAGAATGTTGTCGGCTTCAATTTCGCCTTGCGCTTTAAGGGTTAAGTTGCATACTGTATTCCATCTAGTTACTGCACTATGCTCTTAGGTTTTCCAAACTTGCTGAAAAAAACATCACGAAAACATACCTATATAATTTTGATCCCCTTAAACCCTACTTTTATATAGTAAAACTAGGGTTTACAGGGGTATACATTATTTTTCTTATTCTGCTCAAAAACATAGATTGTGTGTATACGTTAGAACCGCCTCGGCGAGGCGGTTCTAACGAATACCCACAATCTATGTTTCCAGCAGAAATGTGAAAAATATTAGAATTTTTATGTGAAAAATTTCAGTTTTCGGTGGTAAAATTTTCAATATATCTGAATAGGCGTGTTTTCGTAATGATATAGTAAAATATCCACCTAAACGGAGGCACACTTTAAAGAAAGAACAGTAGAGGGCTTCCTGAGGGGTGTATGTAATGATGCTGATGCAATTTTTTTTCTTTTATAAGCATGTTACTGGTACTCATTTGAATTGCCTCGACAAGTCGAGGCAATTCAAATGAGTACCAGTAACATGCTTTTCAAATGAGTAGCAACAACAATCGCTTTTATAAAGAATAACCTGGACTTGTCAAGGCAATTAAAGTGAGAGCCAAGAACACTATGATAAGCTTTTATGAATAAGTAGATGTGGATACAAATACACGGGCTGCAATCTAAAGACTAAAGGACTAAGAAATTGCTTGGTTGTTCGCTTATAGGGGTATGTGCGGTAATTAGATCGAATATGGTTATTTGACAGTATTCATACTTTTCTGCCAAGTCAAATTTGGTAGTTACTACTAGCTAGTACCCATGAACCACAACGTCATTACGAGAACACGCCTATTACAAATATATTGAGAATTTTTCCACTAAATATTGAAAACTTTCAGATGAAAACTTCTGATACATGTAGTTTTCATATATTTGCTCTAAACATAGAGCGGCGAGGCGGTTCTACCGAGTACCCACAATCTATGTTTTTGAGCAGAAATAAGAAAAATAAAGTATACCTCTGTAAACCCCAGTTTTACTATATAAAAGTGGGGTTTAAGGGGGTCAAAATTATATAGGCGTGTTTTCGTGATGTGAGAAAACGTACCTTTCTGACATGCGCCTAGCAAGACTCAAATCAGCCTGACCATCCGTGCAGTGTGATCAGGCTTCGTTGTCCGCATGAAGAAACTATATCCTTAGCTATCTAAAATGTGCGCGGTGGAGATTCTGATCAGACTGCGTGAATGTGCGGTATGTGGGTCGGACTCGGCTGAATGTCAGAGTAACTGAATGCAAAGGGATAAAAAAAAGATACAACATGAAAACAACCGCCCAGGGTTGAACATCTATCGACACGTTTATTTCCTGGTTCCGTAGTTCATGGTTCTGTCCTACAGACAGGGTATAAGATGTGCGCAATTGATTCCTCCGTCAGGCAGTTATAACCACGCCCACGTGAATTTCCTTAGACAAACTTTGTATTGAGAAACCAGTGCTTACCTGTAAAAAGCACGTGTTGATTTGTTTGTCTAACTAAAAACATTCACAATTACCTTATTTGCTATTTTGAATGGTCAGTTGCGATTGTCAGTTAAATGGTTAAGTGACTTGACGGAGGAGTCAATTCCACGAAGAGCTTTCAAATGAAAATGTGCAGATATTTTGAACATAATCTGAAGGTGCACTGTGTCCCAGATGTGGTCTTTGGTATTTTCATTTGATTTTTTTTTCTCAATTTTTTTTGGACCCGGCATGTTCTGTAATGCAATTCCAAGTGTACCACTATGAAATTCTTTACCAGCTTCTGTAGCGGAGTTCCCTTCACTGGCGTCTTTCAGGATCGGGTGTCTTCCATTTCATTCTAAACAAGTATAGGAGATCAGTTGCTTATTAACTCACCAATGGGCGGGTAGATGGGGGTGGAAGAGGGGACGGCTATGCTGTCGGAGACGTAAGTGCCCTGAAATCGCCACGGAAAGCAAATTGGTCTTTTCTTGGAGAGCCAAAAGTGATCAGGAAAACATGCCTATATAATTTGACCCCTTAAAGCCCACTTTTATATAGTAGTAAAACTGGGGTTTGCAGTGGTATTCATTATTTTTCTTATTTCTGCTCAAAAACATAGATTGTGGGCACTCGTTAGAACCGCCTTGCCGAAATATCAGTTTTTTTTTATCTGAAAATTTTCTTTATTTGGTGGTAAAATTTCAAGCATATATGAATAGAAACTCATAAAACTCTTACATCTCCGTTTATCGTGTCCTCCTTATTTAGATTTGCTATTGGTTAGTCATAGTGATTTCAATATTGTTTATTATATATCTTTGTTATTTCTATAATTCTTCTCTCCGCCTGTACACTCTCATTGTTTTTCCTCTTTTCTGAAGTGAACCATCCGGTAAGCATTCTACATAAATCTATAGCGGGGCGTTATCGGCCCGTCATCGGCCGTCAGGATAGCTGATGGGCCGATAACGGCTCGCTGTAGATTTAAAAAAGAATGCTAGCTGCCCAGTAAGCATTCCACATAAATCTATAGCGGGCCGTTATCGGCCCGTCAGCTACCCTGACGGGCCGATAACGGCCCGCTATAGATTTATGTAGAATATTAGCTGGGCATTGTGTGAACCATTATGATAGGAACCCGTTGAGCAGTAGTCAACGTTTGACGGTTTAACGTAAAGGTGAAGATGTAGAAGTAAATAATATATGAGCCTCAACGTCAGAAAATGTACCTTCGGATTTGTGCGCTCATCGAAAATGCAGATCAGCCTGCGTATTCGCGCAATCTGCTCAGATTCTTGACTTAAGGCATTTTCGATAGGCAAGGATGTTATCTAATGACACGTATGTCCTGCTTAATCGTTTCACAAAAGTGTGATAACGTAATAAAAACTGATGTACTCTTCATGCATGTCGATGCAATCTGCGTCAGTGGATACATCCCAGCGGGCACACAGCGTTGAGACAACGTCGATGCAACGTCATGACGTTGCATCGAAGTTGATGCGAAGTTGTATAAAAGTCATGTGCCCACTGTGACGGTAAAGTGAGGACATTTGGCTGGCTGATTAATTATGTCTTTTAGACACTTCGCACAGCGCGGTGCATATGTTATAAGCATTACTTTTTTTTTTTCGTTCGTCTGTCTTTACTGACAATAACCAATCCTAATCAACTGTGTGATGTGTTATTATTTGTGTGTTCTAAGATGGCTGATGAGACCAATCTTAGCTCTAAACTGCCTTTTGCAGATAGAACAAGAGAGATCTGAGGAAGAAATCTATGTTGGTGATGCCTTAGCACTGGCTTTCCCCTGTGCGTGTTTCTGCTCGGCTTCACTGATTCGTTTTGCTTCGTATTCACCAGTACCCCTTCTTATGAGGCTTTGCCACTTTGTTCGATCCTGTGCAATCTGTTCCCAAGACTCTGTTGGTATGTTGAAGTCTTTAAGGGAGGCTTTGAGGGTGTCCTTATATCGCTTCTTCTGACCACCAAGGGAGCGTTTTCCAACATGTACCATAGAGGGTTTTCTTTGGCAAACGTTCATCAGGCATTCTGGTAACATGGCCTGTCCATCTTAACTGTGTCATTTCAGAAGAGTATGTACACTCTGCATCGCTGCCCTTTTCAGGACTTCTGTGTCTGGAATCCTGTCTTGCCACTTGATTTTTAGAAGTTTTCTAAGGCAGCTTGTATGGAAGTGGTTCACTCGTTTGGCATGCCGTTGGTAAACTGTCTAAGTTTCGCATGCGTATAATAGTGTTGGTAGCACCACCGATCTGTATACTTTCAGCTTTGTGTCAAGTCTGACTCCACGTAGCCGGCCAAATGCTGCACTAGCTTTGGCAATCCTAGCATTGACTTCATCATCATTGTGCACAACTCTAGACAATGTGCTTCCAAGGTAGGTGAACTTGTCTACCACTTGCAGTCGTTGACCTTTCACTGTGATGGTAGGCTCCTTGTAAGGCTTTTCAGGTGCTGGCTGACGTACTACCTCAGTCTTTTTGATGCTGATTGTGAGATCATAGCTGTCACATGAATCAGATACTTGATCCACACCTTTTTGCATTTTCTCTTCTGTTGGAGCACCCTTTGCCATGTCATCAGCAAAAAGGAACTCATCTAGCACCTCTGTCTGCACCTTGGATTTAGCTTGCAACCTTCTTAGGTTGAAAAGTTTCCGATCAAAGCGATATCTAATAGGTGTACTATTGTCATCATCCTGGAAAGCATCTGTAAGCATGGCAGAAAACATCATGCTGAACAGTTTTGAAGCTAGTACACAGCCTTGCTTAACTCCATTTGTCACAGGGAATGAATCAGAAAACTCGCCATCATTTTGGACCCTTGCAAGCATATAATCATGGAACTGCCGCACCATTGCTATGAATTTGACGGGACAGCCAAACTTTGCCATAATTTTCCAAAGTCCCTCACGACTGACTGTGTCAAATGCTTTGGTAAGGTCGACAAAGGTCATGTAGACGTCCACATTCTGTTCCTAAATTTTTCTAGAAGCTGTCGTGCTGTAAAGATCATGTCTATTGTTCCTCTGTCTTTCTTGAATCCACACTGGCTTTCTGATAGAAGCCCTGACTGTTCAAGGTGTTCAGTCAATCGATTCAGTAGGACCCTAGCAAGGATCTTCCCAGCAAATGACAATAAAGAGATGCCTCGATGTTTGTCACAGACTTGAGGATTTCCTTTCCTTTTGACTAGGTGGATAATTGTTGCATCCTTGAATTCTTGAGGGATGGCTTCTTTCTCCACATAATGTGAAATAACTCTGTCAGTTTCTCTGCAACTGGAGGACCTCCCGCTTTGCAGATCCAAGTATTGCATCTGATCCTGGAGCCTTGCCAGATGACAGGAGTTTTATTGCTTTCACCGTTTCAGAGATGGTTGGGAGCTCATCAAGCAGCGGATTACAATCCACCTGTGGTAGTCTCTTGGTAGCTTCATCATTGATAACTGATGGCCGATTAAGGACACCATCAAAGTTTTCAGCACATCTTTTCAAGATAGTTGAAAAAATGGAAATAACAATTATTCCCCGACCGGGGATCGAACCCGGTCCGCTGGACTCAAAGTCCTAAACTCTACCGCGTCGCTATAAAAGCCGGCTTGTACCGCAAGGCAGTACAAGTGTGTTATATACCTATACCCGGTGACATTCTCCCCCTCCAAATTGAAATTCGTCCCTGAATTTCTAGGAGTCCGAGAATCACGTGAAATGAGACTCAAGGAGTTTTATGCACACATGTGGGTTATTTACGGTGGGCGCCAAATGTAACAGGTGAAAAAATGGAAATAACATTTTTCCCCGACCGGGGATCGAACCCGGTCCGCTGGACTCAAAGTCCTACACTCTACCGCGTCGCTATAAAATCCGGCTTGTACCGCAAGGCAGGACAAGTGTGTTATATACCTATACCCGGTGACAGTCAGTCAGAAGACTATACAATTCCATCTGCACTAAGGAATGGGGTGGTTTCTGAGCTCTCTATAAAACCTATTTAAAGGCTAAAATACTGATGTGATTCAAGAATGGTGCACAGAAACGTATAAGCTTTGTTTAATGTTTGTACAGGTAAAATTCGATTATCTTCTGTAATCACGTAATTTATCAGTATATACAAAATGATATTTGAGCCGAAACACCAGAAAACGTACCTTCAGACGTGTGCGCACAGAGAAGATTCAGATCAGACTGCGCATTTGCGCAGTCTGATCGGAATCTTCACTGGGCGCATTTCGGATAGCCATTGATGCAAAGTTTCTTCATGCGGAAAACGAAGACTTGTCAGAAT